>VDFB02360264.1:59409-295583 GCA_007258455.2 Sequoia sempervirens
AAATCCTAAATATATCATTTAAATAACACGAGAGTTCCTCTAAGATGCTTTAGGGCTAATGTGGACACTTATGCCATTTTTGGATGGGGGGTCTTGGACACTTTAGACAATTTTGGACACTTTGCACCAAAATGGGACACTTTACACCAAGGAAGGAAACTTTGCACCAAGAATGGATGTTTTGCGACAAATATGGATACTTTTCTCTAATCTTTTCTAGGGTCCTAAAAGAACTAAAAATATGTAAAAGGGTACAATAGATGCATGGAAATGATGAAAAAGTAGAGCATAATCCACTCATCGTCTCTTGAAGTACACCTCGTGCCACCTCTTCATGAACAACATCAAGTCTAGAGGGCTTGTAGGTCCATCAACTTGGCATACTAGATCATTTTGCACCAGAGTAATTTTCAAAAAGGTAAATGTCAAATGAATAGTAAAAATTTCACTTTCTTTACTATATAGTAAACCCTAGTAAATAAAGCTTATTTCATCTTAAAGGTGCTTCATTCAAATTAGCAGATTGGGGGCTAGAGGACTTCATTTTCAATGTCATTTTTTTGTTTTGGATTCTTAGTTCTTCTCCCGATCTCATAACATATTAAACCACAAATTTTTGTAGTAGGGTTCTCTCTTGCACTTCTAGGGTTTTTCACCTAAGAGGAGAAAGGTATCCCATAAAAACTTGGGGGTTCACTCAAGAATAATACTAATATGATTAAAATATTCCTAAATGTAATGCCTTAAATGCAAAGAACTAAAAATAGAAATGAATTATGAATACAAAACTTAAGAGATGCAAGTTGTTTGAAAATACATTGTGATATGCAAAATGACCTAAGAATGCAAACAAACTATAACATAAATGAATAAAGTTGTAGAGGTGCACCTAGAAACTAGAATGTGATGTAGAGAGGCTTTGGAATCCTATAGAATTTGTTGTTGAAGCAAACTAGGACACTTACACCAAGCTGGTTGAGTTAGTCCTATTTCGGGGAGATTATGCTAGAACGAGTTTCAGCCAAAAGGGTATCCAAAAATGCAGAAATCACTAACAATGGGACTAATTTTCCATAGAAAGTGACTTAGTCCACCTCAAAATCTCAAGAAATTCAAGGCAAGAATCTGTAGCTCTCGATCTGCACTTCTCTTCTTGATAGGTGTATGGATTTGAATTTGTAGAAATCAGGGTATAAGGAGTCTCCAAGCTTCACTTAGAGATTTTTTGACTTGAATGAATTTGATGAATTGATGGCACCTTTTAACACCTTTCTCTTTGAAAAATATACCTACAAGATCTGTAAAACACACATGCAAAGAGGGGGAAAATGGAAAGAGAACGATGAATGAACAACATGGAATGCTACAACTCACCAAAACCTTGATGTAGAAATCTAAAGATATACAAATGTATGCTCCAATGAAGACTTGATAGTACCTAGAATGCTTGAGAATTATTAAGTGAATGAATGTATGTAGGCTAATGTATTAATGAATTATTGGGGGTGAAAATGAAAGGAATACCCTTTATTTATACTTGATTGTATAAAATTTCCCAAAAATAACACATCACAGGCCGACCTCAAGGTTAAGAGAATAATATCCTGCCATATATTTAAAATAATTTTGATTTTTGTGCCCAATGGGACTAAGTCGCCCCAGGTGGCAACTTGGTCCCACCAGGGAAATTTTAATGGGTCTCATGAATTAAAGTGTATTTAATGATGTTTAATGGGATTATTCTTTGAAACATAATTAAGTAGGGAAATAAAGTGCATTAAGGGGTCATTTAAACATAAGAAAGGGTTGAATCATTGATGACAAGACTAGAAAAGCATGAAATTTTGTTACAACTCTTTACAACACTTTGAAATAAGGCTTGGAAAGTGATGAAAAGAGGTTCTTTAGGTGAATTGTAATGAAAAGGTCTTAGAAAAATGTGAAAGTGGGTTACAACACTTCACAACAATTTTATACGACATCATAGAATTCTTATTGATTCATAAGGGTCCAAGACCTAATGTGAATGTGTTGACTACATTACAACATTAAATCTAGGCAAAACTAGGCCAACATCCGCAAAAAAGACTCAAATGAGCATAAAAAAGTCCAAGTATACATTTTTTAGCGACACATTTTTTGGTGAACCTACATTTAAAACATTTTACTTCTTATTTCAATTGCATTTACATCTTAGGAATAACTTGCATTGGCATTGCATTATTTAAATTGCATCCTAGGGTTTTAAAAATTGCATTAGTGAAAAGTTCATATAGCTTGCATTTTTGCATTGCATTTCATTGACAATCAGCAAAATTATGCATTTACATACTGTATCTGCATCTGAAAATCTAAAACTCATAAAATTCTATTTAATTTTTTAAAAAAAAATCAAAAAAATCACTACTTGGACTAATTTTCCACCTTGGGTGACTTAGTCCAATTGCACATTCTGCACTATAATTTTTTTCATTTTCAGGTCATTTTCTGCATTTCTATTTTTTGTTATTTGTCTTTGTGTTACAGTATCCAGATTTATTGTTTTATTCCATTTCTTTCCCTTAGTTTCTTTTCATTCATTTGCATCATGGCTATGTGCTTTAATAAGTTTTGGATGTCATTAAAATCCTTAGTTGACATGTCAAGTTGTCCCTTTGGAACTGATCCTAATGACATTAAGCTTCCTCATGCTCCTTCCACTCCTCATGAATGCCCTCCTCGTGATGTTGACATCATTAGAGAAGATGATGACAACATGGCTAAGTTCCTAAATGAATTCCTCAACAAGCTCAAAGCTAATGCATCCTTTTATCCATCCATGAAACAACAAGACCTTCCTACAGTAACGCCTCTTGATATGTTTGGTTACTTACATCCTGAAACAAACGAAGGACCTAAGTTCCCTCCATCAGGTGAACCTAGTTCTTCTAAACAGGTAACCCCTCAACTACTCTATGATAACAACTTCATCAATACTCCAATCAACCTTGAAAAAACCTATGGTAAAGGTTTTACCATTTTAAGCAAATAAGGATGTGACGCAACTACTGAACATAACATTCATCAAATCTTAAAGAAAAATCCAAAAGAAGTTAACCCAATAGGGTTTAGGATATCAAGATCCCTCTCATAGTAGTAAGCCTCCTAGATAATATTGGAGAATTCCCTTCCCAATCTGAATGTCCTTCTTCCTCGAAAACAACCTTTACCCTATAACAATGAAAAGGATGAGAGGATCCCTTTAGGTCCTCCTTCCATTCATGAAAAGGGTGAATCCAGCAAATGCAAGAGACCTTACAAGTTACAAAAAAAAAAGTTTCCTCTCCATCCACCACCTAAATGTGAAAGGAAATTTCACATAATTTTAAACAAAGGCCTCATACTATTACCACTTGTGGACACTAATTTTGGGTGTCGAAGATGCTCTTGCACTTCTAGGGTTTTTCACCTAGAAGGAGAGAAAATGGACCCAAAATGCTAATGTCTACACTCAAGATTAATTTAAGGAGGGATGTAGTATGCCTAATTATGATGTCTAAATGCAATAAACATAAAAAGGAATGATTTATTGATGCTAAACCTAAGAAATGCAAAGTGCTGGAAAACACAATGTTGTATGCAAAAAAACCTAAGAATGCAAGTAAATGATAACAAAATTAAACAAAAATAGAGAAATGCACCTGTAATCTGAAGTTTGATGCAGAGAGGCTCTGGAATCCTATAGAGTTGACTATAAATTTTCACTAGGATGCTTATGCCAAGCTAGGCGACTTAGTCCAGTTTCGGGGAAAATATTCTAGAACATGAATCTACCAAATGGGTACCTAGAAATGTGAAAATCAATTTTCAGGCTTGGCATTGGGACTAATTCACCACAGATGGCAACTTAGTCCACTTAGGAATTTGTGGAATTTTGTGACAAGATTTTGTAGCCGTCGGTCTGTACTTCCTTTTTTGATAGGTGTCCAATCTTGATTCTATAGAAAATGGGCTGAAATTGGTCTCCAAGCTTCAATTAGGTCTTTGCTGACTTTGATAACTTTGATTGATTGGGAACACCTTTTTGACACTTTCCTCTTTGAGAAATATGCATACAAGACCTACAAACACACAAGCAAAGAGGGGGAAAAGGGTTAAGGGTTATAGTATAGGGGTTTGCCTTGGTCAAAACCCACTTTGGTAATCAAACCCTAGATTATGAAATGAAATAAGAAGAGAATGATAAATAAGAAACATGCAATGTCATAAACTTACCAAACCCTTGATGTGTAAATCTAAAGATATGCAATGAAGTGCTCTAATGAATGACTTGACGATGCTTAGAATGCTTGAATGAATTAGGTGCTTGAGAATGAATAGATTGGTAAGTGTTAAAATGAGAGGAAAAACCCTTATTTATACTTGATTTTCCATTATTTCCTGAAAAGAACACATCACGGACCGACCTCAAGGGTAAGAGAATAAAATCTTGCCAAGAAATTAAAATTATTTTGATTTTTGTGCCTAATGGGACTAAGTCACCCCAGGTGGCAACTTGGTCCCACTAGGGAAATTTTATTGGGTATTAGAAATTAAAGTGCATTAAATAAGGTCTAACAAGAATATCATCAAAAATACACTTAAGTAAGGCCAAAAAGTGCATTAAGGGGCCATTTAAACATAAGAAAGGGTCAAATTATTGATGAAAAGTCTAAAAAAGCATGAGAGTTTGTTACAACTCTTTACAACACTTTTGAAATAGGACTTGGTAAGTGATAAAAAGAGGATATTTAAGTGAATTATAATGAAAGGGTCTTAGAAAAGTGTGAAAGTGGGTTACAACACTTCACAACTTTTACAAGACAACCTAGAAGTCTTAATGATTCACAGGGGTCCAAGACCTAATGTGAATGTGTTGGCCACATTACAACATTAAATCTAGGAAAAATCAAGCCAAAGTCCATAAGGAAGACTCAAGTGAGCATAAAAAATGTCAACTATACATTTTTTGGTGACACACCACCTATGAATAGGTTGGTGATTTATCCTAAAGATGCTGACGTTCCACATTGTGCATATCATCGAGTTCTTGGAAATACAAGTGATGAGTGTTACCAATTGAAAGAAATACTAATAAAGTACCATTTTGATGGTGATAATTGCTATCTAATAATTCCATAAACCACCATTGAACACCTCATCATGTAATAGTTGTAGAACATTCCCTTCTCACTATTACATGACCTTTCCCATCACTTACCTCGGCTCATTCTTTCATTGCACTTAGTGGGGGCAATAAGTTGCTAGCCTTGTCCTAGTAATGCATTTGTCATTGTCCCTTAGTTGTGTTCTTCACCTTTCACTTATATTGACCGAGATTGGGAGGCAGATGACTTTCTTGATGGTTGAATCACATTTTCCTTACTAATCTTTTATTTTTATTTTGTGTGTTTGCATGTGCATACAACGTGTTCCCTAGTAAAGTGTTGTTTGATGTTCTCTCTCTCTTTGTGACATTCTTTTCTATTTGTACTTTCATTCTTCTATATGTTGTACATTGATCTCTTTTTCCTTTTGTCTTTTTCTTTGTGCTTTCCTTTTGGGGATGATGCAAGGCATTGAGACCGAAATGTCTCTTTCATGTTGACCCAAAATCTTTTCCATTTTCTTTCTCCTTTTTCATTTTCATTTTCTTGTGTTTCCCTTTTGGTGATGATGCAAAGCATCGAGACACCCTATGTATCTTCCATGTTGACCCAAAAGGATATTTTTGTTTCTTTGTGTCATTCTTCCAGTTTTATGTATTTGAGGGATGATGATAGTTTGAGCTCTCTACACAAAACATTGCAACAAAGAACATACTAACCCAAAATCCATAGATCCCTTTGTGTCTGGTGTTTTTTTTGGAGGAAACCCATTCCCCTCTTTCTTTTTCATTTTTCACATGACAACCCTTACAAAACAATATGACTGGCATAGGAGCTTCTAAGTTGGTCTCTCATTTTTCTTATTTTTTGCATTTTTTTTCATTTGATACTTTAAAGTAATTGCTCATAGAACAGAGTGTAGAAATTCCTTTAAAGTGGGGGCATACATTAACATTATTAATTTGCATTTTTCTTTTTCTTGGTTCTTAGTGCAGCCTTGTTACTTCATACAATGCATTTTGTTGCTTTGTGGATGACATTAGGTGTGATTTCCTTCATGAGCATGATCTATCTTATCATATTACATTCCTCTTGGTGGATTGATGCACACACTACATCCCCTAAGTTGCCAATCTTCTATTCTTTGATTGGTCATCTCTTGGAGACATTAGACATAGTGTTCCCTAAGTTAAAGACCGTGCATGAACTAAGCAAGACTCCTTTGAGCATACTTTTGCATGTTACATTTTGCATTTGTTATATGGCCACCTTGCATAACATAGCTTGCATTCCTATGGTTCCATCGCATTTGTTCATGAGCTCCAAGCATATGAACTTTTTCTTGTCTCATGAAGCTCAAAATTCATTTTCTTTGTGGCACCTTATTAAAGTTATCAAGAGGTATAACTTTGGTATGGTCGAGTGGGAAGCCCATTCTAGCATGACTTTCCCCATAGCCACCTGCATGTGTGTGAGTGCATACCAGCCATGAGTGTATGTTTCTCACCTTTTAGGCCTTCTCACTTGGTGAAAAACCATGAGTACCATTGCCTCAGATTGAGTATGCATTTTTCAGACAAACAACCTAGATCTGATCCACAACATGATGGAGAAATGATCGAACCTTGATCTGATTCTCTCTTTTTACTTCTCCTTCTCTCCCTCTTCTTTTTCATCATTTTCAAGTGTGTTCCTTTGTGCTAATGTTTGGTTTGCCTTGGGATCTCGATCCTAGGGGCTTGATCACCCCTCTTGATTGTTGTTGTCTCATCTTGCCAACATGGGTGCATTTGGATCCCTCTTGATATGCATGTTAGGCTACTTTGGTGTGAGTTTGAAACATGTTCATCCTCTCACTAAAGTGGGGGATAAATGTGTCATAAAAAAGTATACTTGGACATTTTTATACTCATTTGAGTCTTTCTTGTGGATGTCATCCTAGTTTTTCCTAGATTTAATGTTGTAATGTGGTCAATACATTCACATTAGGTCTTTGACCCTTGTGAATCGATAAGAATTCTATGATGTCTTGTAAAAGTGTTGTGAAGTGTTGTAGCCAACTTTCACACTTTTATAGGGCCTTTTCATTACAATTCACCTAAATAACCTCTTTTTATCACTTACCAAGCCTTATTTCAAAGTGTTGTAAAGAGTTGTAAGAAAAATTCATTCTTTTCTAGGCTTGTCATCAATAAATCAACCCTTTATTATGTTTAAATGTCCCCTTAATGCACTTTCTGACCCTACTTAAGTGTGTTTCAAAGAATAATCTCATTAAACATCATTCAATACACCTTAATTCTTGATACCCATTAAAATTACCTTGGTGGGACCAAGTCGCCACCTGGGGTTACTTAGTCCCACTGGGCACAAAAATAAAAATTATCTTAAATTTCTAGTGGGATAGTATTCTCTTAACCTTGAGGTCAGCCTATGATGTGTTATTTTCAAGAAATTTTGTAAAATCAAGTATAAATAAATGGTTTTCCTCTTATTTTCACCCCCAATTATTCATTCACTTTATCATTCTGAAGCATTCTCGACACTATCAAGTCTTCATTGGAGCATCCATTTGCATATCTTCATATTTCTACATAAAGGATTTGGTGAGTTGTAGGATTGCATTTTGTTCATTCATCATTCTCTTTCTATTTCATTTCATTTTTAAGGGTTTGATTACCAAATTGGGGTTTGACCAAGGAAAACCCCTATTCACTAACCCTTAACTCTTTCCCCCCTCTTTGCATGTGTATTTTGCAGGTCTTGTATACAAAATTTTCAAAGAGAAAGGTGTTAAAAGGTGCAATCAATTCATCAAATTCGTTCAAGTCAACAAAGCCCTAAGTGAATCTTGGAGACCTCTTATAACCTAATTTCTACATATTCATATCCAAACACCTATCAAGAAGAGAAGTGCATACTGAGAGCTATAGATTCCTTCCCTGAATTTCTTGAGATTCCTAGGTGGACTAAGTCACCATCTTTGGAGAATTAGTCCCACTGTCAATGATTTTTGCATTTCTAGATACCCTTTTGGCTGAAACCTATTCCGACAGAATCTCCTCGAAATAGGACTAAGTTTCCCAACTTGTCTTAAGTTTCCCAACTTGGCTTAAGTGTCCCAGTTGGATTCAATAATAAATTTTGCAGGATTCCAAAGCCTCTCTACATCACATTCCAGTTTCCAGGTGCAGCTCTATAGTTTCCAACTTGCATCTCTTAAGTTTTGCATTTATAATTCATTTTCATTTTCAGTTCTTTACATTTAGGGCATTCCATTTAGGCATATTTTAATCATATTGGCATTAGTATTGAGTGAACCCCAAGTTTTTTTCAGATACCTTTCTCCTTTTAGGTGAAAAACCCTAGAAGTGCAAGAGAGAACCCTCCTACAAAAATTTGTGGTTCACATATCTATCACTATGTGGTATGGTACTTGGAAATACCCTATGATATGACTTGAGTAATTCAATGTGGTTTCATATTCACCTTGATTCTACCTCCATAAACCAAGAAGAATAAGGGGGCATACATCTACCTTGAAATTCAATTCATCGTAGAATTTTTTGAAGAGGATTTTTGAATCTCTAACGAACCTGTGTTGTACGATGTAGTCCCTAACATTGTAGTTTTTTAGGTAACTACAGTGGGGGATTCAATCTCCCTAATGAATCCATATGAGTATCCTTTTTATAGAGTTTTATTTCCTTTAGCTTGCATATGCATGTAGTATCATATGGTAGCTAAAGTGGGGGATAAATATAGTGTAGAAAAAAGTATCCCTTTTTCACACTTAATTTGGGAATAATTAATATTAAAATAAGCATAATGTTACCTTGATTTAGTGTTGTAATGTTCTTCCACATTCACATTAAGTTTAGGACCCTTCTTAATAAAATGGACTTCATGGTGCCTTATTTAGGGTGTTGTAAAGTTTATCTTTACACTTTCACACTAATCTAGAGCTTTATTAATTAATTGAGATCAAATTTATCTTAATTGGCCCCTTTAATTCAAATCCAAACCTAATTAAATGAAAACTCTAAGAGATAAATCCTGACATTCATAAATGATATTACACAACACTTAATTTTTGAAGGTGTGTGTCCTAGGTTAGTGACCTAGGACCTATTCACCACTTGGTGAATGGTTCCTCACTAGGTCCTAAGACCCTAATTCTACATACACTTTAACAATCTCCACAATGTTTCCTAGTTAAGTGAGTTATGACCCATTTTCCACATGGTGAATGGGTCCTCACTTAGACCTAGGACCCCTCTTTTGGAAATATTTTTGGTGGGATTTTAATGATTTCAAATCCTAGATCTGATGTCAACTTGTGTTATTTGAATTTCAAGAATTCAGCTTAAGTTATGTATAAATAGAAGGTTATTTCATTATGTTTCAACTAGAACTAGGTTGAGAGAAAGAGTTTTCATGACATTAAGAATTCTAATTCAAGAAGCAAGCAAGAGTGAAGTCTTGGTGCAACATTATAGTGTTTTTTCAGGTCTTCAAGCTCATTTTGTTGCCAAAGATCAAGCATTATTGAAGAAGTGATGATAGATGCCTATGGATAATCATGATGGATTCTAAGTTTTGGGAGATCTACAAGACATTCAACCAAGCCTAATTACTTGTTTCCTAAGTGATTCCATCTTCTATGATCATTCTATTTTCAGCCTAGAGAGAGGTATATTCAGATTTGTTATTAAGGGGATTTCCAAGATCTCCTAAAGTAGGTATTTTGCATTGTTTATGTTTCATTATAGGATCCTATTCTAACTTAGTTGAGTAGGGTTTCTTTACATCATTAGAGATCTTAATCTTAGAAACACTTAAGATTAGGATTGCGCACATATTTTATGTTTTGGATTTCAATTTATCATCAAGGTTTAATTACAAAACATGGGGTTTGACTGAGGCAAAACCCTATCCAACAACATCAAAAATTGTTTTGTAGATTATTGGTAGATCTAGATCTAAAATCAAGAATTTCAAGTTACAAGAAGGAATTGCAGGTCTGGAACTTCAACATCAAATTTAGAGTTTTATGATGGAGCCTACTAGGATCCATTCACCACCTGGTGAATGAGTTCATGTTAAGGTTTCAAGGGAAATAGGTTTTCAAAGTTCACAAGTTACAATTGATGATTCAGAATCTCCTAGAAAAGTCTACTAGGACCCATTCACCACCTGGTGAATGAGTCCCTATCAGGGTTGCAAAATTAAAAAAAATCAACAGGTGAACAACATTCCTCACTCTTTGTTTTCCTGAAGATTCACTATTTCCTTCTATTGTTTGATAGATTTCTTCATTACATTTTGTAGACCTAGAGTTAGATTTATTTATCTAGTTTAAATTATTCTCCCCAAGTTGTTATTTTTCTCACACCCCTGTCCTTGCATAAAGGATAAATTGCAAGACTCAAACCTTGATTTGAATCTCTTCTTGGGTTGATAGTTGCTTCATGGTTTGGATGTATTTTCTTAAATGAAATTTTTAAGAATAGGGCCATATCATAGCCCCACTGTTCTATGTTTCACATTATATGTGGATGGCAAACAACTAGCCAAATGGACAACATCAAGTGCCAAACAGAGACAATCACCAAGTTTAGCGTGTGGTGAATCACTCTTTGTAGGAGGCTAATCATGATTTTTATCATTTAAGCTCATGGAAGAGGAGAAAAATAAATTTATCTCTTTATGCACTTTCTCATAATTTTTTGCAATTTCATTGTCATCATCCGATTTTATCATAACAGAAGGTTTAATGATAATATCCATAGAACATCCTTGTTCTTGTTGTGTTCAATATTTAGGATTTTCTTATTTCGAAAAAGGTGGAGAATCATCATGCATTTCTTGAGGTAAGTTTGGATATTGGTTTGTTATGTTTTTATTTTCTTATTTTTCTTATAATAAATGAGCAAAAGCGCAACGTCTATGCCTAGGCTCTCTAGCATTTTGGTTCCTTTTCATTTGATTTTCAAGTTGCAATTGTGTAGGAGCAGGTTTATCAACCATAAGTTTATTTTATTCCTTTAAGGGAGGAATGAAAGTAACCATGGGAGGTTGTTCAACCACTTCCTCTTTAGCTTTATAAACATGTTTTATTTTAGGAGGCATAATAGGACTTATTTGGTCATCTTGTGGTCTCTTATAGGAAATGGGTGAAGGATTTGTCATGGATTGATCTTGGTTAATTGGAAGGGATTATGGTTCAATCATGGTTTCATCAAGGATAGGATGCTCATTCATGGGTTGAGGCATATTGCTAAGAGATAATTTTGTTATGCACTTTGCCTTTGAAACATAGGAAAATGGCATAGGTTTCAAAAAATGTAGGTGTTTTATACTAAATTTGGAATGTTTCACCAAACTTACTATAAAAAGAAAGGGAAAAATTGTGGAATGAAAAAGAAAATTAAGAGGGGGTGTGAATCAGTTGTAGCAAATTAAAACATCAAAACCCTTAACAGTAATTAGGTCCACAAGAATTCATTAAACCCTTTGAAAGGAAGAAATTTTTTGTTGCTTATGGTTTAGGACATAGGAAAACAATCATCACTCACTCTCATTCAGTGACAAACCCTCAAGATCTCAATTCAATCAATAAAGGAGAAGGAGATATTATAGTAGAGCTATCCTAGGGTCTGATTATAGACTAATGAGGGGTTCACCACCAAGCTAGGGCTTGGAAAGACAAATTAAATACAAAGTGTAATGTTTAAACCTAACATGCAATGCAATATTTCACTAAATGAAATAAAAGTGCATGTAAAATAGAATAGAAAGCTACAAGATGAAATATGTGCACCTAGAAATTTGAAGATGACTGATGAAGGTATGAAATGCTAAGAACATTGATTTTAAAGCTTGTTGGGACTCATATTGGGACTCATACGCCAGTCTAGGTGATTTAGTCCCAAATATGGGTTTCTGTGCATAAACTAAAATTTGGAAAATGGGTGTGTGAAACTAAAAAAACCTAGAAAATGACCTAAAATGGGACTCATACACCAAAATTGGCGTATCAATCCAGTTAGGTTTTTTAGAAGCTTCAAAGTTTGAATCTACTCTTTAATGTTTTCTCTATCCTTTCCAATTGATTTCTAGATCTGAAACCTTGATTTACAACCTATAAAAGTTTCCAATGATCTTCAACACAAGGTGACACTTTGAGAGCTTTTAACACTTTGAAAACTTTCTCTAAGCTTTCTCTTCAATGTATCTTCAACCTAAACATACAAATCACACACCAATGAGAGAGAAAAATGTTTTTTTATTAGTGGAAAGGGGTTTTCCTTGGTCAAACCCCATTATGGTAATCACACCTTGAAATGAAATGAAATAGGAAAGAGAATAATGAATGAACAAATAAGATGTTACAACTCACCAAAACCTAGCAACAAGGTGATGAAAACATGTGTGAAGTGGCTCCAATGGATGTAGATCTTGACTCTTGCTTGAATAGGATAGATCTTGAATTGAATGCTAGCTTGAATCATAAAACCCTACATCACAATTGTTAGCTCAAAAATAAACATGATGCATTGTGAATTTGACATGATGCTTGATGCTTGAATATTTCTCTAAAACACTTGATAATCAACCCTTGAATACTCTTGAATTCTCTTGTGAACTCTTGAATTCTCTTTTGAACTCAAACTTTCTATAAGGATGAATACTTGAATGCTTGGGGTTAAAATGAGTGAAAGAAACTTATAATTATACCTAATTATGCAAAAATTCCTAGAATTACAACACTTCAAGCTGAAATTAGATCTAGGAGGAATAAAAATTTCCAATAATTTGAATTAATTTTAATTTTAGGCCACAAGGAACTCATACGCCCAAGGTCACGTATGAGTCCCATTAGGCATAAATTATGTGTGTTGGTGGTTTTTAAAGAACCAAGCAGATCTCACAAAGAATCTATGAATTTTCCAAATTCAATTCTTGAATACTTCGGATATGATTGGAAAATGAACAAGAGGAAGCTAAAATTCTTCCCCCCTCCACTTCGATCTTTCCAAAACCTAGGAAGGTGATCCCACAATGTGTATCTTACAATCTTGCTACACAATAATACCACACATTGCATAATAAATAGATATATTCTCATTTAAATGTTAAATAGATGAAACCTTTGAAAAAACTAGCAATTCCTTTGAAAGATAAAACACCTAAAGCTAAGAATTCACACAACACCAACCTCAAAAAAGGTAAATTTATTAAAAGATTTTTTATGAATGTTGTTCTCAAATTAAAAACTAGAACCATAGGAAATGCACTTAACACCTTCATACCAGTGCCTTATCTAATGCCAAGGAGTGAAAACATAGAAAACTGAACTATAATGTGATTTTAATTCCAAACAACCATGATCCTTGTGAAATTGCATTACAATTCACATATCAATACTCAAAATCTATTACTACTTATCATATCCAATAAACATTTATATGAATTCATGCTTTGATCAAAGTATTTTAACTGATTCATTAAACGAGAGCCATAATTAAAACATACATAAATGTGAAATAACAATGAGAATTAATGAAAAGATCATTGATAAAATTTTCATTAATAACTCATATAGAAAGTTATAGCTAGAGCGACAATATACTTAGAAGATTTGTGTTGCCATTTAGACATGGTTGGAAACCATATAATTGAAAAAATCTACTTGCTCAACTCAAAATGTAAGATACAAACTCAAAATGTATTTTCTCTATGTTCTCAATCTACATTTTTCATATCTAAAATTCAAAGAGAGACCCACACAAATGGCCCTGAATTCCCTTTTATAAGAACAAGGCATCAAAACAAGCTTTAGAACAAAATGTACATATGTCACATTTTTATTTTACAAACTATACTGGTCATTCCATAAGGAATGGTTACAACAAACTAAAAGAATATTTTTTATTTTGAAAAAGGATTTCTTTTAGTCGGTGGAGAATCATGTGCCTTCCAAAAGGAATTTTGTTGAAGTGAGTAATCTTCAAACCATTGCAGCATCTTTATCCTTTTCAGCAAAATGACAAAAAGTGTACAAAAGGGAGGGAAAGGTGGATCAAAATCTAGATCAGCATCCAAGTCATTATTAATTAGCATTTACTTGTCATAATTTGAAATTGGAGAAACATATATTTTATGCATTGTAATCTCTAAGGCCAAACATGCACTATACTCAATCATGTATATATTTTCTCCATCCCTGTACTCACAACTCCAAATCATCAATGAGAGTCTTTTTCCACAATTCATATTCTATGTTAGAAGGCTAATTTGATCCAATAAGTTCGTCCATCTTCTTTCTAGATGTAGCATACCTTACCATCACTAAATTTTCTTCTTTAATATAAAAATCCTCCAGGAAGCTAATGATGAAAGATAGTTTCTCAAGAGTGTTCTTCAACATATCAATATCAACACTCTCACATATGGGAGATTCTTGAGAAATAATAGCTATTTCTACCTGACCTTTCCATGAATTTATAAATTGGGCTGACCTTTGGATACTTATCCTTCTGATGTGCAAACCCAACAACCACGAGTTTCAAATTATCAACCCTAGGAAACCATCTATCCAACATTGGGTCAGCTAATTCCTTATCTCTTTTAGACAACTTTATTGCTTACAACATTAGAGAATAATTTCAATGAATAATGTTTAATTTACCTTGAATCCACTTATTCAAATCCTTCAAAATAGTATGAAAAATATTTTAATTTTTTTCATACATTGCATCTTGAACCTGTGCAAACAATCTCTTATACTCTTCAATTTGAAAAAATAATTGCTCCTTGGTGGGCTCATTTGATGGAACTGCACATGATGTGCTTGGCTCCTCAACTGAAAGTGGCTCTTGGCCCAAGTTGGATGGAATTATTGCCAAGGATTGTTTTGGTGGAGGAGGAGAATGAGGATGTATTATTGGAGAAGTTGGTGCAGCATGACTTGAGCTAGATGGGCCTTGAGTTCTCAATGTTTCCACTTGTTTCTTCCATAGGGGCTACTCTATTTCCAATTCAACTACCCTTTGTTGGCTCTTATTGTACTCATCAACAAGCTCATTATATTTAGCCCTATATAAGTATCTATTATTAGTGAGATGCTCCATAATTTCCTTAGTGAACTTAGTAACATTTATTGTCATATTAGCTAATTTCAATGATGGAGTATTATAAACTCTCCTTATAATCAATTTCCCACTGAATTCAACTGGCTTTGGAACTCTTAGCTTCCTTGAATCTAGAGACAATGACCAAACAACCAAGGATTCCCATTCCTCACTAAATTTTGACCCTTGTAGTGCCAATTTGGCTTCTTCCTCAATTTGAAACATGGGCCTTTTAGACTTCCTTATTGTGTCCAACACAACTGCATCAACAATATCCCATTCATGCAGTAATAATACACAACTTTTCTGCACAAGTTCTCTACCTTCTTTAGCTGTGATAGCTTGAAATTCCTTCCTCACTTCTTTCCTTACAGTTTCCTGAATAATCCCTTCATGGAGTTTTGGATGTAGGCTCCTCACTTGCCACATTCTCTACATATTCTAGAGCCTTAGCTCTCGAAACAAAATATTTGAATTCTCTAGTCTCAATAAAAGAGTCGTCCTCCATAAATTCCTTGCAAGCTTCCTATCTCAAGTCATCTGCATTGTTCAAACCACTTATATCAACCTTTCCAAGTATAAGGATACTTTCTACAAAGCTTGATGCAATCCTTCTTTGGGGAGAAGGCTTTCCCTTTTGCATATCTTTAGGTGTTACCAAAATATCATCTTCATCTATATCAGGGTAATCAACTACCCCTTTCACTTCAATCTTTTGCTTCTTGAGTGGTGGTTGCTTTGATGGAGAAGGACCTCTTGGGGGTGTACATAACTCTATTTAATTCACCCTTAATGTTAGGAAGAGGATCATAATTGGTATTTTCCATTTTATCCTTTTCCATCATCTTATTGAAATCAAGATGCATTGATTTCTTTTCTTCCTATAGTTGGGAATCAAATATATTCTTGATGCCATCTTTAGGATAAGAAAAGTTATGTAGAAATGAGCCACTTCTATTGTTTTCTTTTAAAGAAAAAATAAAACCCTTAGGGTCATGGTTTCTTGGGCGCATAGTTCTTAATCCATAAGGTGCTAGAAGCTTTACCAAGTCCTTCCATCCTCCCTTTTCCATGACAAAATCTGCAAATACTGTCCACTTGGGAACAAAGATCCCTTCCTCAATGTCTCAGGAAAGTGTACCATCTATCCCCCTCCCAATTGTCTCATAATTTCAATGAATCCAATCCTCAATGAAATATTTCTTAGCAATGCATATGGATTCACATTAGTGCCATAAATTCTAAATATTGTTGTGGTAGGGTATAGAATGATATCCCCCCAATTGTGGTTGAAATTAAGCTTAGACCTCCTTTCCATAGGCCTCAAAAAATTGTATACTTCTATGGGGATCCTTGGTCGATCACAAACTAGGAACCTCCTCAATTTTGAAGCAAAAACATTACGAAATACTACATAATCAAATTTTTGATCATCTTTATCAATATTTTGAGTCCAACATTGGACAGGTAGCTCAATATCACCATCCTTCTTCTTCATTGTCATGTCTTTACCAAAATTCTTCTCTCCCTTGTACATGAATATGTGCGTCAAGAGAGAATACCACCAAAACTTTACCCAATGTTTTTAAGCTTTTAATTCAACCAAACCCTTGTGGATGTGTTATGCCAAGTATGTGGCATATTCAGAAACTACATTGTAAGCTAAGTGTTGCAAATGTGCTGCCATATACATGTAACTCCTTGGCACAATGGTTAATGGATCTTCACCAATGATTTGGAACAAGGAGTAAAATATTTTCTTGAAGTAATTGGAAAAATACTTGATGGGGAAAGGTTCCAATTCATCCTTATCAATATTTATCTGCTTCCTATTCATCCCAACCCCAGTACTTGTAGTGTATATAGGAAAGATTGTTGTTCTAAATAGAAACTTGGTATTCTCATATTCCTTCCTGAAAGCATCCAGATCAATGGGAATCTTTTCCTTATTCCATTCATGCAATTGGGAAATCTCTACAATCTCCTCTCTGGTTCTCTTGATCATTTCAACACCATCAAATTCCCCGAGCACTCTAGAAATAGGGTCATACTTTGCAGCAACATCTTTCAATAGGTCTACATCCATGTACACAATTGGGACAACTACCTCTCCAGTGTCTAATCTCCAAGGGTTGCAAATAGGAACCCCAATATTTCTATTTGTGAACCAGTTTCGAAATAATTTCCATCAACCCCTCTTTAATTCTATGGCTGTAAAATAAAGCTCTTCCCTCAACCTTTTTGTTGGTAGATATTTTTAGTTGGTCAATAATTTCCTGGGAGATAGTCCTAGATGCGGTCTAAGAACTAAAAACTTGTTCTTTGGGCGCCATTGGTAAAAGGTGGGTTTAGACTAGTCTAGGGTTTCAATACTAAGAGATTTAAAACCTATCTTTTCAATTCAAAACCTAGGGCATGGCTTGAGGGTGAAACTTTAATTTTTTTGATAGAAATTCACAATTTAAACATAAATTTAAACCAAAATAAAGAAATTAAAAAGAACGCAAACCAATTTCACTGAAAGATATAATGAATATTCACCCTAATTCAAGATAATTTGGATAAAGTATAGAGAATGGCATTTTATTTACTCATGACTTTATCGCTTATAGGAAACCCTAATTTTGATCACCACATTAAACTCTAGAATGCTCTTCTCGATCTCCTGATTGCTCCAAATTAATTTTCAATCTTCAATTATGTGGAAAACTAATCTTTTATGTGCATTTAGGTCGATATTTGGTAGGCTTGAATGTCTTTTCTGCCATTATTGCTTGCCCATGCAAAGCAGAAATGACTGTAATGTTCACATGTTTAGTTTTGAATATTAGTTGTTGATCTCCTTATGAGATGACACTTTGGATGACTCAGATTAAGTCAACAAGGTTTGAATTTCAATCACAATCATCCACCTATTCGTTGGACAATGAAATAATGCCAGCTGGATGCTAACTCACCCATTCCATGGGCTCCACATTCTTTATTTCCACATGGGGAAGAAATCCATGTGTCATTAGCTCACTAACCCTATTGCTTTTAATAAAACATTATTTTAATCTCACGGGGTGAGCGGGGAATGACTAAGATCTAATTCCAACATTGCACATTGGTTGTCGATCTAAAACTTAAATTTATGGCATAATAGTGGAGACCAGGCCCCACACCTACAGAAGTACAGGTGGCAACAACCCACTAACCCTGCTGCCTTTTGGAAACCATTATTTTAATTTAGCAGGGCTATTTTAATTTATCAATGGACAAGATCACATCTTCTAATCAAATGGTTGAAAAATACACATGTGCAACAAAGTTAGTTTTAAAAGGGGACCTGTCTAGGTCGATGATACTAGGAACCTTGGGATAAAGACTTATGACTTAAGTCATGTTAATCATGAAATATTTCACCCGACCATACAAAGTATTAGAATTATAGAAATGTATTTAGTGACTGATAGATCTAGACCAAGGGTCCAGTGATAACACATTTTTAATCACTTAAGTCATGACTCAAGTGACCAATAACCAAGGTGTAACAAGTCAATGAAAAAATAGAACGCCCAAGGTTTAAGACCATCAAAAAATTTGAAACGAGGGATTTTGAATGAAAACTCTAAACCCTACCCTGAGGCAAAAAGGAAAAAAACTCATGACAATGTGAAGAACCAACTCAAAATTCTCAAAATTTAGAACCTCTACTAGTGGCTCATGCTCAGTGATGCATACCCCTAGCAGGTATGGTGAGAATTCAGATCTCATGGTAAAGCAGATCAACATAGAGAAACAAAAAACCTAGGAGCTTGCTAGGAAAAGGCAAGAAAATGCAACCAAAATCAAACACACCAAACCTAAATACACAAATTATAGGACTATACATTGTACATGGAAAACAACCTATTTCAATAGAAATAGGGATTCAAGAACTATCCAAGTACTGGTAACTCTAGAAGTTCACCTATTAAGGATTGCAAGAATTATGAATCATCTCCATGTGTATCTACAATCAGATATGGGCCAAGCCACAGAGGATCAAATTTCCCATGTTTTCCTTTGTTTTCCATCTTTGCATTCCACATCAAGACCATGCATCCAACTTCAAATTTTCTCTCAATGGTCTTCTTATCATACAAATGCTTAACTTGAAGTTATAGCTTTTCATTTCTTTTATGAGCTTCTCTTCTAGTTTCATCAAGCCCAACTAACTCCTCCATTCTTTGTTGCATCTCATCACAATTTTCTGTGTCATATTCCTACACAAACTTGTGCATTTTCAACAAGTTGTGAGGAATCCTAGCTTTTATCCCACATAAAAGGTTAAATGGTGATTTCCCAATAACCTTCTTGGCAATGGTTCTATTAGCCCATAATGCAAGCTACAATTTTGAATCCCAAGCATTTTTATTCTTCTCAATCATTCATTTGATGATCTTCATCAAACTCTTGTTGCTAGATTCTACTTGTCCATTCCCTTGAGGATGATAGGGAGATGAATAAGAGATACATATACCATGCTTATTACAAAATTTAGTAAATTCCTTTGATCTAAAGCACATGGCATTGTCAGAGATAATCCTTTTTGGGACTCCAAATCTAAAAAAATATTATTCATCAAAATATCAATCACTACTTTACTTGTTGCTTTCCTTGTGGGAATTGCTTCTACCCACTTTGTAGAATAATTTTTTGCAACAAGGATCTAGGAGTGTCCCCCACTTCAATTCTCTAAAATTTCACCAATAAATTCAATGTCCCATTGTTGAAAAGGAGCCTGAACTGAGATTGGTCTATGAGAAAGATTACCTAGGAACTTCAATTTTCCAGCGAATCTCTAGCAAGAATCACATTTCTTAACAAAATTATGAGCATCTTTGAATATATTTGGCCACCAAAATCCTACTCTTAGTGTTTTTTGAGAAGTGGTCTTTTCCATGTAATTCCCTCCACATGCTCAATTATGCATTTCATTTAAAAGTTCTTCTGGTCGATTCCATCTATACATCTGAGTAACACACC
Organism: Sequoia sempervirens; assembly: GCA_007258455.2. Taxonomy (NCBI): domain Eukaryota; kingdom Viridiplantae; phylum Streptophyta; class Pinopsida; order Cupressales; family Cupressaceae; genus Sequoia; species Sequoia sempervirens. Next base: position 79,682 of record VDFB02360264.1, read on the forward strand.
TGCCCACCAGAGTTCACCATCAATGATAATGTATTTGATAGCCTGCAGCTTTAGAGTTCTTCTCTCATTATTAGGCATACGATTAGGGAATTGCATATTCTATAGGTATTCCAAATTCTTTTTACCATCCACAAGTTTGCATTTCAAACATAGGTGCAACATTTTCATCTTCAACTTGATTTGTCTAGTTTGCTTCTAAATTAGTCTCAGCCATCAACTTGGCCAAACCATGGCCTCTTACCAGCTTTGTAATCTAGATATCAATATTAAACTTGTAGATCATGTTGATCCATCTGCACCGTCGACATATGGTATCTTGGGTATGTGCAGGATCATGATGGACCAAAAAGTGGCAATATGATGGGTATGTGGCTGATGATTTTATTTTTACCCAAATTTGATGAAACGAAAAGGGTTTTTAAAGGATATTCTCATCTTTCCATCAATATAAATAATGCTTTACTTTGAATTTAATAAGTAATTATGATTCATTTTCTATTCAAATTATGACTAAAGTCCTGATTGATAGACTGATTGAAAAACATCTATAGCTTTCAAACAGATCACATTTTTAAATCCAAAATATGTGTCACATTCTATGCTTCACATACTATAGGATTAAAAAATAAAAATTGAATTTCATGAGGTTTTGACCAAGTTAAGGTGGTCGACATACAAGTTTTTATATATTTTTAAAAGTTGTAATAAAAAATTCATAATTAATTATTTACTTGGAAAAAGATTACAAAAAATATGCATCACATTTGGACATGAGTCCTCTAGTTATATCTAAAATTTTATAAAACAATATTATCATTTTATTTTGGTTAGGGTGCATTACACCTACTTCTTATTTTTCCCTAAAATTTAAGTACTACTGCATTGAAATTTCAAATTTTTACCAAATAGATTTTTTTTTTAAACAAACTTAGTAGTTTAGAATCTAGATTCAATTTTCTACAAATTCTATTCTTACATATTTTTGAAATAATATAGATAACTTATTCAAATTTTTACGTCAAGTTGCCTAACTCTAATCTTTCTGATTTTTTTGCCACTTAAGGGCCTATTTTTTCCATGATGATCCTGCACATACCCTCTTGCTAGGTAAAAATGTCTTTGAATGCTACACTTGGAACATATGACACCATAGTTGCTCCCATCAGAGATGTTCTAAATTTTTTTACAGCCTTAACCAATGCATAAGCTTTCTTTTCTGTGGCATCATATTTAAGCTCAATAGCCTACAAAGACTTGCTAAAGAAAACAATAGGTTTCTCAAAGCCTTTGTTGTTCTTTTGTAATAATACTCCTGCCATAGTATGAAATGAAGCAAAAGTAAATAATTGAAATGGCTTTACATAGTCGAGATATTTGAGCATAGGAGCCTCCTTGATAGCATCCTGTATAGCTTGAAAATATTTAGAGGGCTCTTCTATCCACACTATCTTCTCACCCTTCTTTAACAATTTGGAGATGGGCCTAACAATCTCAGCAAAGTTAGTGACATATCTTCTCACAAATTTAATTTTCCCAAAAACTGATTGAATCCCTTTTGCATTTTTAGTTTGGAGAATTTTTTCTATTGTTGCTACACCTTCAAGGTCAATCTGAACCCCTTCTTTAGAGATAATGTTTCCTAACATCTTACCTTCCTTAACCCCAAAAGCACATTTCTTAGGATTCAAGGAAATCCCATATTCTAAAGCTCTAACAAATATCTTCTCCAAATGTGAACAATGATCTTCTTCCTTCTCGTTGTTTATAGTCAAGTCATCTTGGCATATAGCTACGAACAGATAAATAAAATCAGCGAAGTCCACATCCATGGCTCTCTAAAATGTAGTACCATCATTGATTTGGCCAGATGGCATTCTCACATACACATAGGTTCCCCATGTTGTAGTGAATATAGTCTTGTATTGTTTAGATTCTTTCACCATGACCTGGTTATAACCTAAGAACCTATCCATCATAGATAGCAATTCACACCCTGCCACCTTCTGTAACATAGCCTCCATATTAGGAAGTTGGTAATTGTCTTTCAGGGATGATACATTTAAATTCCTAAAATCCACATAGAGCCTTAGGTCATCATTCATTTTCTTGACTAGAACCAAGTTAGAAACCCATGAAGAGTGCCTTATAGGCTTTATCATTTCGACATCTCTTAACTTTGTGAGTTCTTCTTGCATTTTGGGCTGCAATGTTGGGTTTATTGGGCTCTGCTTCTACCTAAAATGTTTTTCATCTAGTTTTAGGGTATCTCATGCTGAAAAATATCTTCCCTATAAGCTTTTAGGTCATCATATGAATAGGAAAACACATGTCTATACTTTCTCAATAGGGAAATCAGCATGGTTCTAATATGTGGTTTCATTCTCTTTCCTATGTATACCTTCTTGGGAGAATTCTCAGTTCCAAGATTAATTTATTCCAAATATTCCTTGTGGGAAGATGTTTTCTTAATGTTTGTTTTATTAGGGCCATCAAATACCCTCTAAATGCAACCAATCCTTTGTGAATCTTATTGGTTTCCAACTAGATTACTTCATTCCCAAATAATGTCTCTTTACCATCAACTTCTACCATAGATGCACTGAAGTCAATTTGTTGGCTTTCATATTGATCAATACAGTGCAAAAATTTCAAGATATCATTATCATCATCAAATACTTTTCAGATGAAAATATTATTAGGCATTGTAAGCCTAGTTTTCACCTCTATTTTTGAAATACCATCAAAGGTGACATCATCTAGTCTGATGACAATATTTTCTAACAAGTCTTCTCTCAAAAAATTTCCTCTTTCCAGCCAATCAATATTAAAAGCATCAAAAGCCTCAATGGTATCCCAAACACCATTCCTATATTGCTTAAGTCTTGTATTTTTGGAAATGAATTTATACCTAACCTGGGATATCATAGTTCAGAATCACCCAATACCTTTAACATTTTAATGCCATGCTTTGAAGCTATCTTTAAACCAAGCAACAAAGCCTCATATTCGGCCACATTATCTGTACAAGAAAATTTCAAGAAGAGTATTTGAATGTTTTACCTTGTCGGGAAATGAGGATAACTCCTACACCTGAGCCATCCTTGGAACAAGCTCCATCAAAGTACATGGTCTAGAGGGAATCCTCTTCTGATGCATCTTTGACTTCTCTATCAATTGGTGCAGGCTTAACCTCTTCCTGTTATTTCACTTCTTCAACCTAAAAAGTGTCCATACTAGTATCCACAAAATTAATTATCACTGTTTCTCTTGGTTCCTTAGAGTACTCAATCATATCATGGGATCTTGGTTCTCTAGCAATTTTGACATCCTTTTGGTTCATGGAAAAAGTAGAAAATGATAAATAACAGTGTATGCTTCCACCCATGGATGCACTCTAGTATCTTGACAACAACATACCATAATTTGGTGGGATATCTGATGAGCCTTAAATATGCTCATAGTTTGAAACTTTTGATACTCTTACTTTTATTATTAATAGTTGTTTAAACTTGTTGATTAAAGACTTTTTGGGTGGTATCCTGTAGCAATGAATTCCATATTCCTGTAGCTTGACAACTTCATTAATTACGTTTTTGACCACCCACATAGTTGATGTATGCTTATAATTTTGGATAATGGAATAGGATTAACATGTGATTAATGAATAGATGGTCAACGTGTCGCTTGTGTGTATGCTTTCCTTCGCCTCTATCATTTATTGCAGGATTGTTGGAGGGAGCTGAAGCTGATCAAGCGCAAGAATCTCGACTCTGTTGAAGAAATCGTTCCAGTAATAACTCTTTGACCGAATCTTTGGGAAGAAGCTTTAACGATCCTTTGATTTAGGGAGTGTGTAATGCTATATTTTCTCTGGGTCGCGTCGAGCAGATAGACTTTCATTTATGAATATCTGTTTCGCAGATTCAGAATGTATTTATGATCACAACTTCCTCTGTTAATTAGTTAGTTGTCTTTTTCATTTAAATAACCGTTCCTCCTGCGTGAGTGAATGAGGATGAAATAGTATGTGTTAGAATTAAGTTGAACAAGTAATAGAGTTTTGTGTTAAGTTTTATTTTCAAAACAGAGTAATCGATCTATCCTGGTTCTGAGTATGAATAAAATTCGATGAAGCTTTGAGTCAACTTTTTGTGTAATCTAGTTGATGCTTGCTAAGGGGGACCACTTAGTAAGTATTATGTAGTAAGTTGTTGTAGTTAACTGTTCATTTCAAGTTGATTACTAGTTAGAATCTATTTCTATAAATTTCAACACAAACTCAGCTTTGTATTGTTCCTGCAGCATTGGGAATCCATCCATGTGTCTGTTCCTACAGCATAAAGCCAGTTCACAGTTTGTCCTTTAATAATAGCTGCTGTGATTTATGTTTTAGCCGAGTTGTGTTTGAGTTAAAAAGCTTTACGTTGCATTAATTTTAAGCATTTGCTTTCTATAGATGGTGACTGGAAACTAGTTCTTAGTGCACATACCATGCTGCTCCATTTCAAGTATATGTTCCCTGGTTTGATAAAGTAAATGAACGACCATGAGGAGACCTTAGTCGCCTGTTGGAATGTCCAATTCCCAGGTTTAGTTCTGTTGTGACTTTTATATCATTTTATGGGCGTGACCATTTTTGGCGCCGTTGCCGGGGATGGTGTCAATCTAAGAACCTGCTATAGTCATTGTTAGTAGTAGTTTAGTCAGTTGTTTAAGTATTTTCAAGTTCTTTTCAAATACCATTTATTTTATTGCATGCATAGAAGAAGAAGAGATGCACTGGGAAGGTTCCTCCCTGAAAACCTGTTTGTTGAACTACCATTTAACCCAGCTGATGAAGAACCTGAGGAAAATCCATTTGCTCTGATATTCCAGCATGCAAATATGGAAAATAATCCACCTAATCCACCTCCTGATTTTGAGTTTCCCATTGTTCCCCAGCGAGATACTGACAACCTTAAAAATATTCCTTCTTCATTACTTCCCAAATTCTATGGCCTAGTTACGAAGGACCCAGAAACTTTTCTGTTTGAGTTGATATCCTCTGTCGCAGTTATGACTACACTTCGGATGCTCACAAGCTGAAGTTGTTTCCTTCCACCCTGAAGGAAGGAGCTCTTAGATGGTTCATGAGTTTGGGGAGAGGTGTTGTTGATAGTTGGGCAGCCATGCAAACAAAGTTTCTTGACAAATATAAGGAATATTGTAAGAGTGGCAGTAAGGGAGATGATATATTCATAATTCAATAGAAGGAGGATGAAATTCTGGAGGATTATATTTCAAGATTCTTGTTCTCCCTGAAAAAGAATTCAGACCATACTCTCAACAAAGAATCTCAGAAACTACTCTTTTTAAGGGGAATCAGTGATACTTGTATAGATTCCCTAGACCTGATGGGAGGAGGTGATATAACCCAATTTCCTTGGAATGATATTAAGAAAATATTTCTTAATTACTCTTGAGCAAGTGTGAAGAAGGGTAGAGGTCATCGACCTATAGTGGGAAAGTCTTCTTCTAGTGGAGTTTCCCAGATGGAGATAACAAATTTGTTGTCTGACTTCAAACAGGATATCATTAACAATATGGCTACACAACTGGACATTATGCAAGCTCGGAAGAAACATGAGGAAGCTGAAGTAGTCTTGGCCGAGTTCTGTCCACATTGTAGGCAGCAGAAACGAGACTACAGATGCAAGATGGTGGCTAATCTGGAAGCTAAGCAATTACCTACTGACTTTAAGCTAGTAGAAGGTGATGATGATCAAGTGTTCTTTGTTGCACAAAGGAGACCATGGGCTCAAAGACAAGGTATGGCTCAAGACCCTTTGACTTTTGGTAATCCTTATTCTAGCTATAATAACCAATGGCAACCCTCATATGGACCACCACCACCTTGGAATACATCTCAACCAAATTGGCCTAACTATCAGACCCCTCAATGGAAATCTCCTCAAGGAGGTTGGCAGCAGCCACAAGGACAATGGACCCCACCTTAAGGTAACTGGCAGTAGAATCCTCAATGGAGAGGTTCTCAGCAATGGCAGAACCAGTCCCCTAAGTTCCTGCACCTTCCACAGCCACAACCTCAGGCCCTCATGCCACCTCCTGCAGCAACTGCCACAAATACAGGCCCTCCAAAACAAACGCCTATGCCTGCCCAGCCATTGCCAAATCCCAATAATAAGCAACAGTAGCAACCACAACAGCCCATGTATTTTGCTGAAGCTAACCAATATCCAACTTATGCCTTAAACATTCATGATATCCATTTGAGGTCTGGAACTACTCTTCCTGCTCCATAACCACCTCTAATTACTGAGATGCCAGATTCTCCCCCTGAAGAACCTATTGCACCTGATGTTCCTACTAAGCATATGCCTATAACTGATACAGTTTTTAAGGAGCCTGTTTTGCAAAGTCAAGACAAACCACCTTTTCCTTAGAGGTTACAAATTACTGCATTTAAATCCATGGAAGAACCCACTTTTGACATTCTGGATCAGCTCAAGAATGTACAAATTCAAATCCCTTTATTTCAGGCCATTAAAGATTTTCCCATTTTTGGAAAAGCTATTAAAGAGGCCTACTTGAAGAAGCCCAGATGGAAGAAAAAGGATCCCCAAACAATTCATGTTTTAGGGAAATTGGCTGATATAATGTTGGGAAATGTAGTCATTCCAAAGTACATTGACCTTGGAAGTCCTGTAGTGCAAATACATATAAATGGCCAACTTGTAAAAAATGTTTTGATTGACCTTGGTGCTGCCATCAATGTCATGACAAAGCATACTATGGACTACTTGAACATTCTAAACATTAGATCTACACCTACAGTTTTGCAGCTTGCAGATAGCTCCACAGTCAAACCTGATGGAATGGTGGAAGATGTAATTGTTACTCTTGAATCTTGGGAGTATCTAGCTGATTTTACAATATTATCTGTTAAGACAACTTTAGGAGGATACCCAGTTATCCTAGGTAGACCATGGTTAACAACTGCTGATGCTTTTATAGGATGTCGTTCTGGAGATATGACTATTTCTGATGGACAGTCCACAAAAAAATTGGCTTTGTATCCACTTGCTAGACCTCAACCAGATTTGTCCCAACCTATTTGGCCAGATGTGGGGGAAGAAATTGAAGAAGCCAATTCATTGGTTCAATTAATGATGCTTCAAACTGATCCATTCTCACAACTTCAGAATGAAGATGCCTTGCTTTTTCAAATTTTGTAGTCTAACTCTGATACGGGTAGTTCATCTGATTCAAATAGCAGTCATCTACAATGTTTCCTGCATCAACTAAATTCTGAGAGTTTGCTGCCTAAATTTCCTACAATTTTTCATAACTTGCTTCCACAAGAGGTACAAACATCACCTGTAGATTCTATGAGTGATCTCACTAAGCAGATAGAATTGTCTCCAGGTCACTGTTTGAATATCAATAGCAAGCTGTCACAATCTCAACAGGCTGTCCTATTTAAAATGCTACAAGCTCAGCATAAAGCTTTTGCATGGGAATATGGGGACATGCAAGGAATAGATTCTCAAATTTGTACTCATAGGATCTATATCAAAGAAGATTGTTTACCAGTTAGGTAGTCTCAAAGAAGAATAAATCCAACACTTAGAGAAATAGTTAAGAATGAGATTCAAAAGTTGCATGATGCTGGTTTTATTTATCCAATTTTTGAAAGTCAGTGGGTCTCTCCATTAGTTATTTTCCCTAAGAAAGGAGGAAAATGGAGAGAGTGTGTAGATTACAAAGAGTTGAACATTGCCACTAAAAAAGATCACTTTCCATTACCCTTTGTAGACCAAGTGCTAGACTCATTGTTTGGTAAAAGATATTTTTCCTTCTTGGATGGCTATAGTGGGTACAATGAGATAAAAATTGCCCCTGAAGATCAAGATAAGACCACTTTTACCTGTCCATGGGGGACATTTGCTTACTCAGTCTTTCCTTTTGGTCTATGCAATGCGCTAGCAACATTTCAGAGAGTAGTAATTAGTATTTTTGCTGATATATCTCATGACTGTATGAAAATTTATATGGATGACTTCACTACTTATGGGGTTACATTTGAAGAAGCACTGGTGAATTTAGAAAAAATATTGAAAAGGTGCAAAGAGAAAAATTTGTCTCTAAATAGTGAAAAGTGCTTTATGATGATGCAAGAAGGTATTGTTCTAGGCCATCATCTCTCCAAGGATGGAATTCAGGTTGACCCTGCTAAAATTGAAGTTATTCTGAATTTACAGACTCCTGCAAAACAAAAGGATGTCAGAAGCTTCCTTGGTCATGCAGGGTATTATAGAAGGTTTATAAAAGATTTCAGCAAAATTGCCAGTCCGCTATATGCCTTTTCCACTAAAGATTCTGAGTTCAATTGGATAGAGGCCTGTGAAAAATCTTTCCTGCAACTAAAGGACTTGCTTACTAAAGCCCCTATTCTTCAAGGTCCAAAATGGAATTTTCCTTTTCATATACATGCTGATGCTTCTGATTTTGGCATAGGGCAGTTTTAAGCCAAAAAGAAAATTCAATTGAGCATGCTATCTATTTTATCAGCAAGAACCTTCAAGGACTTGAGCTAAACTACACTATTACAGAAAAGGAGTTGCTAGCAGTAGTGTATGCTTTGAATAAATTTAGGCATTATGTCATAGGTTATCAGATATTTGTTCACACTGACCATGCAACAATCAGGTATCTGATGAACAAGCCTGCCATCTCTGGTAGGTTGGCAAGATGGCTCCTGTTGTTACAAGAATTTGACATTACAATCATTGATAAACCAGGAAGAGCTAATGTTGTAGCTGACTTTTTATCAAGACTTCAAATAACTGCACCTGCTGAACACGAAGTCATTGATGATAGGTTCCCTGATGAACACCTGTTTTCCATTGCTGCACATACTCCATGGTATGCAGACATTGCCAATTATCTAGCAGCAAGCAGAATACCAGCTCACTTTTCCCCAAAAGAAAAGAAACTGTTAATTGAGAAAAGTTTTAATTTTTCATGGATTGCAAATTGTCTGTTTTATACTAGACCTGATCAAGTTATGCGAAGATGTGTAAGAGAAGATGAGACTTATGATATCTTGCATGCTTGCCATGATGAACCATGTGGGGGACATTTTGCAACAAAGAGAACATCAATGAAGGTTCTTACAACAGGATACTATTGGCCAACATTACACAAGGATGCTATGGCTTATACAAGGAAGTGTGACAGATGCCAACGTATGGGAAGACCAACTAGGTCAGATGAAATGCCACTGTATCCACAGGTAATTGTCACCCCCTTTGATAAATGGGGAATGTATTTTATTGGACCAATTGATCCACCATCAAATGGTAAGTCATACATTCTAGTTTGCACAGATTATGTAACAAAGTGGGTTGAAGTAAAGGCAATGACTCATGCTCGTGATAACAAGGTTGCTAAATTTCTGTATGAGCAAATTTTCACTAGATTTGGAGTTCCTAGAGAGCTTGTAACTGATCAGGGAGCTCAGTTCACATCCAATTTGATCACTGCACTAATGAATGACTATAAAATCAAACATAGGAAGTCCAGCCCCTATCACCCTCAAGCCAATGGTCAGGCAGAGGTTACAAACAGGGAAATTGAGGTGATCCTAACAAAGACAGTGCAGCTCCATAGGAAAGATTGGAGCAGTAGACTTCCTGAAGTAGTCTGGGCCTACAGAACTGCATGGAAGACAACAACTGGGTTTACACCTTTTGAACTGCTTTATGGGAAAACAGCCATGTTACCCATTGAGTTTGAACATAAAACTTTGAGGACAGCTCTCGAACTCAATATAGAAATTTTTGAAGCATAGAAAGAACGTCTCCTGCAGCTAAATGCCTTGGACGAAATGAGAAAATCTGCCCTACAACATATAGAAGTTGTCCAACAGCAAAGGAAGAAATGGCACGATCAACACATTAAAACCAAGCAATTCTCTGCTGGTGATTGGGCTCTGCTATATGATTCCAAATATCAAGAAAACCAAGGTAAGCTCACAACACACTGGCTCGGTCCCTATGAAGTTGAGAATGTGTTTGACAATGGATCAGTACAGCTGGCCACAATTGATCCAGTCCGTTTCAAATTGTTGGTTAATGGACACCGACTGCGGTTATATCATAAGCCGACATCAAAGGAGGAGTTCCTGAAAAAGTTTGCTTTGACTGATCTTCCTGCAGCAAAAGGCTTAGGCCTTTTTCCTGCAGCTTCTATTTAAGTATTATGTTGACCGCCCATAATAAAGTTTTCTTTTTAAAAAAGAAAACCACTTTTCTCCATTTCTTTTCATCTATCACATCATTAATTCCTTTATCTGCCACGTCATCCATATTGCCACTCCATCTCATTCATGTATTCAATATTCCAGCTATCATTTCATGATACAATGTTGTCCTTTATGACATTCCTCAGAACTGAATTCAAGATACGCGAAATCTTTTCATTATCGCATAATTTATTCTTTCTATCTATTCATTAATTGTAACGTGTACATCAGCCATAATTACATGCTTTGATTTTATCACCCTGCACATGTGAGGACACATCTCAAATGCTAAGTAGGGGGTGGGGGTATTCTAATTTGAAAATTTCCTTTGCTAAATTTACGTTTGCCAAAATAGTTATGTTCTTGTACTTTCTAAAAGTACAATTGCAAAGCCATATCCTAAGAACAAGCTAACTATTTAGTTTAAGTAGTTATTAAAATTATTTTATGCAAATGTCTAGCTGTTATTCTTGGCAAGGAAAAGAAAGTGCAGTAAGGAAGAAGAGTATTTTTCAAGCTTTCAGCATCAGTCTGAGTTTTTGTTTTAAGGATTTTGATCATGGGTGGCCAACTGGTGAGGCATGAGCCTGCAGCTCATGACACATGGTACAGGATCCTCAGTTAATGCAAGCATTTGCCAATTGTGGATGGTTAAATTATTTCTTGAGAATTGATTCTTTTGATGAAGAGGCTGCAGGCAAATTCTTAAGAACATTTTCAGAAAATGAGGCTACGGTATGGGGCTTGACAGTGGCTGTGACAGAGGAAAGAATTGCAAAAGTTATTGGATTACCGGCAGTAGGTGAAAATTTTCCTGTTGGAAGGGATGTTGTCTCTGCTAGGGCAGAATTTACCCTACTAGCTGATGGGCCTTTGGAAATCTCAAAGCAAGGATGCAAAAGAATGTCCCTGCCTTATCCATACTCTGAATATGCCATCTTTGTTATCAGGTATTTAACTTGTGAAGGGCGCTTCTCTTACCTACATTCATATCATTTCAAATTGTTAAGTCATATGAGACATGGAATGGTAGTGAATGTTCTGAATTTCTTGTTGAACCTTTTGCAAAATAGTGCACATGAAACCCAAATGGGTAAACAAAACTCTGTCACACATCATGCCCTAATAAAACTTTTTGTTGAGCGATGTTTAAGGGATGTTTCACCTCTTTCCTAGAATGAGTTTGTTGCCCGAAAAGGTCTTCAATCGCCTGAACCTCCTAGGGTATTACCCACACAGCCTAGAAGAAAGAAAATGAGAATTGAGTCCTCAAGTACTGAAACAGAGCAAGAATCCACTGCTCCTGTAGCGCCTAGTCCTGCAGCTTCCATACCGACGTCCTCTACCAGTGTACAAACAAGGTCTGCCGCTAGGAGAGAAAAAGGAAAGACAATTGTAGGTGAGTCATTTGGGGTAGGGAAGACTCCTGAGTCGGACCCACATACTCAAAGACAAAATTTTTTTGCCTCATCCTCTCCTGCAAAATCTTCCCCTGTTTCTATCTCTCCTGCGGTAACACCCGTTAATACTCCAATTTCAATTTCTTCTTCCCCTGTCGAATCTGGATCTTCAAGACTAGCCAGAAAGAGGACTGCTAGGGAAGCATCCTTTGCTATTGCTCCTCCTGCAAAACTACCAAGAAGGAGTTCATTGAGAAAACAATCTAAGCCTGTTACAACCTCTGTTCAAATAGAAATTGTCATAATATTGGAGGACTCTGCTGAATCAGGTCATGATAATTCCTTGGATATATCTGCAAATGTTCCACAAAGATCCTCTACTGTTCCTGAAACAACACAACCCAGTAATATTGATAAAGGGAAAATGTCGAGTCTGGACGACTTGGCTTGTGCAGTTGAGAAAATTTCTGAGGAAGAACAATCTTCTCCTGTACAGCAACAAGGTTTCATCCTAGAGCAACAGGATTTTGTCCTACAACAAGAAGAGGGTGTGCTTGAACTGCCTAAGATACCTTATGATAATCCATTGCCCACTAAAGTTTGCATAGATTTAGTTGTGTATAAAAGGACTCTACTGATTGCATACTTAGAATTTTTGAGCATTAAGAGAATGCCTATGTCATTCCAGACTTTATGTTTTCATCATTTGGCCGAAACTGAAGTCCAACAAAGTTTATGGGATGAGGAAAAGAAAAAGCTGCAGAGAGAAATTGAAAGGAAAAAGCAAGAAATTCAAGATATGCAGACAAAAATAGATAAAATGATGAAAATAACTGGACAGATAATGGAGTGTAGGCCGCCACCCAAAGTATATGCAATGTGCCTCAAAGAACAGTTTCTTTGGTTCAAACTAATGAGGATCTCCAGAAATTTGGATCCCGATATTGAAATAGCCAAGGAACTCTATGATACTTATGAAGTGGCCCCTAATTGGTTGAAAAACTCCATGTGTGAACTATATTTACATGGTTATTTAATTCCTGCAGAAACTGAGTGGAACCCACTTCTTTATATAGGTGATATCCATTTAAGAGCACTTATGTCTTGGGCTGCAAATGAGATCAATTATGGAAGACAATCGGAAACATATGAGGAATCAAAAAGAGATGAACCTATTCTCCTAAGAGCTGATCTAGTTCAGATCCATGCACTGTTTTAAGAACCTGGTTTAGAGTTACTTATGGATGCAATCAACCTGAGGAAAGAGAGAAAATTTTTGACATTAGAAAACAGGTATACAGTGAGTTCAAAGAACAAAAATATACATTTTGGAAACTCGCCTCTTCCATGATTGAGACAAGGTGGGAGAGATTGACAGTTGGTCTAAGAAAGACAGAGCCTCATAGCCCTTTGAACTTCATAGCAACACTCAGGAGAACAGAAAGGTACATGCAACTGGGTTTGCAAAGCAGATTTGAATTATGGATGCCACTGACCTTCCAACCCCCAGTTTTAATGTGGCCGCTCTATCCTTACCAAGCCAAGGAAATCAATGCAGAAATAGAGAACCACAGATATGAAAGATGGGATTTTACCAGAGGTTTTTACTACAAGTTTGGAACTTCACTACAAGGTCATGTTACTCCAACCAATTTTCAGGGAAATAACAAAGAAAGTCAATGCTGGAGGACCAACATTACGATAAGTAGGGGGCAGAATGATGAGCCTTAAATATGCTCATAGTTTGAAACTTTTGATACTCTTACTTTTATTATTAATAGTTGTTTAAACTTGTTGATTAAAGACTTTCTGGGTGGTATCCTGTAGCAATGAATTCCATATTCCTATAGCTTGACAACTTCATTAATTACCTTTTTGACTACCCGCATAGCTGATGTATGCTTATAATTTTGGATAATGGAATAGGATTAACATGTGATTAATGAATAGATGACATGTCACTTGTGTGTATGCTTTCCTTCGCCTCTTTCATTTATTGCAGGATTGTTGGAGGGAGCTGAAGCTGATCAAGTGCAAGAATCTCGACTCTGTTGAAGAAGTCGTTCCAGTAATAACTCTTTGATTGAATCTTTGGGAAGAAGCTTTAACGATCCTTTGATTTAGGGAGTGTGTAATGCTATATTTTCTCTGGGTCGCGTTGAGCAGATAGACTTTCATTTATGAATATCTGTTCCACAGATTCAGAATGTATTTATGATCATGACTTCCTCTGTTAATTAGTTAGTTGTCTTTTTCATTTAAATAACCGTTCCTCCTACGTGAGTGAACGAGGATGAAATAGTATGTGTTAGAATTAAGTTGAACAAGTAATAGAGTTCTGTGTTAAGTTTTATTTTCAAAACAGAGTAATCGATGTATCCTGGTTCTGAGTATGAATAAAATTTGATGAAGCTTTGAGTCAACTTTTTGTGTAATCTAGTTGATGCTTGCTAAGGGGGCCCACTTAGTAAGTATTATGTAGCAAGTTGTTGTAGTTAATTGTTCATTTCATGTCGATTACTAGTTAGAATCTATTTCTATAAATTTCAATGCAAACCCAGCTTTGTATTGTTCCTGCAGCATAAAGCCAGTTCACAATTTGTCCTTTAATAATAGCTGCTATGATTTTTATTTTAGCTGAGTTGTGTTTGAGTTAAAAAGCTTTACGTTGCATTACTTTTAAGCATTTTATTTCTATAGATGGTGACTGTAAACTAGTTCTTAGTGCACATACCGTGCTGCTCCATTTCAAGTATACGTTCCCTGGTTTGATAAAGTAAATGAACGACCATGAGGAGATGTTAGTCTCCTGTTAAAATGTTCAATTCCCAGGTTTAGTTCTTTTGTGACTTTTATATCCTTTTATGGGCGTGACCAATATCCACCACTGTGACACTCATGTATAATTCCTTCTCAAGGAATGTTGCAAGCTTATATGCGACTCTATCAATCACTTCTATGATAGGTACTTCTCTTGAATCCATAGAAAACATTTTCCATATGTGCTATCAATTTTCAAATCCATTTCCTTTATGATTTCTACCAAAATAACATTGTTTGAGGCCCCTGAATCAATCATGCAATTTTTTAACAACTTCCCATCAATAATCAAACTAAGAAAAAATGGATTAACATGACTTGTGAATGTGGTGATGGTAGTTCCTTTGTATATTTAAGGGTTTTCATTAATTACTCCTTCCACCTTATCACTCTTCTTATTTTTTACTCACTTTGGGCGGATCAATCACCACCTTGTCATTAGAGGCTATAGCTACACCATTAATGAGGTAAACTACCTTGTTTCTATGTTAAACAATCCCCATCATTTCCAAAAATGTGACTATAACCTCGACCTGAGACAACACTTGAAACATGTCCACAGGAGTATACTTTGGTAATTCTAGAAATACTATATCCTTACCTATCATTTTATCATCTTATGTTTCACCCTTTTTAGTATTAGGATTCTTCTCTTCAACCTTTACATTTGTGGAAACAACTTCACCATCTATCTTGGCTTTATCACCCATTTTAGCCCAAATCCTAGCTCCTTTACCTTCTTTAGGTTTTTTCTCATTTTTCTTAGTTTCTATCTAAGTCCCTTTATCATCTACCTTCTTTTCTTTGATGAATGTACCACCAGGATTACCTTGATCACCATTCACAACTCTATTTCTTAGATGATATGTGCTTAGTGCTCGATTAGCCAATGAAACTATCATATTTTAAATTTCTTCATTTGATTTCCTCCTCAGATTAATGTCACCTGATTCAAGATTGTAAACATTGCAACCATTGTCTCTCTCCATATCTAAGAATACTTGTTGATGGTTTACACTTACTTCTTTTCGTTGCACATCAACATCACCTCTACAAGGCTCGTCATTAGAAGAATAATCATTGTAGGAAAATATGATGGAGTCATGAGCACATTTCATATTTCATCTTGATCTTGAGGGGAACCAAAATATCCTTAATCATCTTGTGACTCTTCTATAGATCTTACAACAACACATTGTTGTGATGAATGAGGTAGTCGACATACCATACACCATGACAAATATTTAGTAACATTTTTAGAATGCTTCTGTAATAAATCAGGTGTGCCTTGAGCTTGAACATTTCTCTAGTTGTTGTGAACTAGCTTCCCATTATTCCAATTAGTATGGTAGGGGTAATCTTGCAACCTTTGTGGCCTTTCATTTCTTTAGAACTGAGGTTTCTCATTATTTGCCACCTTTTGCAACAAACCAATACCTTGATCCAATTTTTCCTCTTGAGCTGCAACTTTACCAAATTTTTCATTTTGAGCTCTAGAATTATTTAAAACTTTATGGTCATCTCTTCTCCCTACCTTACTCAATGTTCTTTTCCTATTTTCTATGTAAACTTCCATCTTATAAGCTTCTCTCAGGTTTTATGGACTTTTGTCTCTGAGCAAGTAACACATCTTTGAATCATATGCATTACAATATACTACTAAACATGCATTCTCATTAAGCCTTAAATAAGCAAGGACTCTATTCATAGCCTTGTGAAACCTTCCATTAAATTCAGTCACCATTTCATTATGTCCCTTTGTGATATTGTTAAAATCATTTAGGCTGAATCTAGGATCAATCTAGGATCAATCTGGTCTCCATATTGCTCTCTAAACATTTTATAGAAAGCATCATTTGAATCAATGCTTACATCAAGAAAGCTCCTATACCAATCTCTAGTGTCTTTAGTCAATGATTGCATAAAATAATTCATTGCAACATCATCATCCCCAAGCTCAAAAGCCTTGACAAAACTTAAAAGGATTTTAGATGTTCTTCACCACTGAGAGCTTTATTACCAGTGAACTTAGGAAGATATTTTCTTGCATTATCAGGAATAGGATTTGGATACCATGGGATTATATCAAAGCATAGTTGCCTATACCTATTAGAATGCAATTGTCTTCTTCCAAAGGGTTCCTCTAGTTAATTTCCATCTAACATTAATACTCTTCTTCTAAGTTGTTGAACATCATTAAAGACTTCATCCTCTTTTGGTAAGGTGGTATCTATTTCAAATGTCACTACCATTTCAACATAGATAGGAGTATTTTCATAGAAAAAATCATTAAAATAAGTCAACAAGTCAGGAGGAAGAGGAGTATTTGTGTTAGAGGTTGAAGCCAAATACCCTGCAGTCCTAGCATGACTAGCATTTACATTAAATTCTTGTATCCTCTCCCTCTCCCTTCTCTATTTAGATATTAAGCCTTGATTTGAGCATTCCTCACTCACAACGGATTTCATTATAATTTGTCCCCTTTCAAGAGAAGCATTATCACTTAAATCTAAAAAAATTCTTTCATGTTCAAAACTAGAATTATAATGAATTTCGTGTTCAGGAGTTGGATGAGGAGTAGACTTGTTCCTACATTCTTTCCTTTCACCCATTTTCCACAAGTATTCTTTTGCAACTCTCCCTCCAATATTTTCTCTGGATGTTTCTTCATGTTGCCATGGGTTCCTCACATTTGGGCTTGAAGCTTCTTTTCTTTTTTCAACCTTTTTAATGTTCTTATGTTCTTTTTGTTCACTTCTTTGGTATCTTCAAATATTGGCATGCACTAGTGCAATGATTTTAGAGTCGCCAAATTGATTGGGACAAATGTGTAGCAATTGTGTTGCAAATCTATGCAAACTTTACAAGGTCCTTACAGACTTAGAAAAACTTTAACAAGTATGAAGCAATTTAGGTTGAACTTTGAGCAATGGATTTTAAACACAAAAATGGTGGGAAATTTGGAACATTTTTAAGCAATGGTTAAAAAGAACTTCAAATAGACTGAATCTATGGATAAACATCACCATAAATCACTATGATCATAGAAAAGGCATTCTGAAGAATAATCCTTATAAAAATATCCCCAGTAGATTTTCCAATATGTTGGTGATTTTAAAGAACCAAGTAGATCTCACCAAGCATCTATGAATTTGCTAGATTCAATTCTTGAATACTTAAGAGACGATTGGTAAACGAACAAGAGGAAGCTAAAATGCTTCCCTCTTGCACTTAGGGCTCTACAAAACTAGGGAGGGTGATCCCACAATGTGTATCTTACAATCTTGCTACACAATTATATCACACATTGCATAATAAATAGATATATTCTCATTTAAATGCTAAATAGATGAAACCTTTAAGGAAACTGGTAATTCCTTTGAAGGATCAAACACCTAAAGATGAGAATTCACACAACATCAACCTCAACAAAAGTAAGTTGATTAAAACCTTATTTATGAATGCCATTCTCAAATTAAAAACCATAACCATAGGAAATGGACTTAACACCTTCAGATCAACGCCTTAACTCAGGGAAATGAGTCAAAAAATAGCAAATTGAACTATAAGATGATAATTCTACACAACTATGATCCTTGTGAAATTGCATTACAATTCACATATCAATACTCAAACTCTATGAATACTTATTAGACCCACTAAAAATTTATATGAATTCATGCTTTAATCAAGGTATTTTAATTAATTCATTAAACCAGAGCCATAATTAAAACATACATCAATGTGAAATTACAATGATAATTAGTGAAATGATCATTGATCAAATTTTCATTAATAACTCATATATAATGCTATAGATGGAGAGACAATAGACTCAGAAGATTTGCATTGCCATTTAGACATGCTTGGAAACCATATAATTTAGAAAATCTACTTGTTCGACTCAAAACCTAAGATATAGACTCAAAATGTATTTTCTCTGTGTTCTCAACTTTCATTTTTTATATCTAGAATTCAAAGAGAGACCTAAAAAAATAGCCCTGGATTCCCTTTTATAAGAACAAGGGAGAAAAATAAGCTTCAGGCTGAAATGTACACGTCATATTTTCATTTGACAAACTATACCAGTCATGTCATAAGGAATGGTTACAACAAACTAAAAGAATATTATTCATTTCTACAAAGGCTTTATTTTAGTTAGTGGGGACTCTCACACCTTCCAAAAGGTAGTTTGTTGAAGTGTGTAATCTTCAAACCATTGCAGTGCATCTTTATCGTTTTTAGAAAAATGACAAAAATTGTGCAAAAAGAGGGAAAAGGTGGATCAAAATCTAGATCAACATCCAATTCATCAATAATTAGCATTTACCTATCATAATTTAAAATTGGAGAAACAAATGTTTTATGCATTGTAATCTCTAAGGCCATACTTGCACTATACTCGGTCAACAATGTATATGTTTTCTCCATCCCAATACTCAGAACTCCAAATAATCAATAAGAGTCTTCTTCCACATTTCATATTCTGTGTTAGAAGGCCATTTTGATCCAATAAGTTTATCCATATTATTTTTGTATGGAGCATACCTTGCTATCACTAAATTTTCTTCTTTATCAAAATCTTCTAGGAAGCTAATGATGAAAGATAGTTTCTCAAGAGTGTTTTTCAACATATCAATATAAACACTCTCACATATGAGAGATGCTTGAGAAAGAATAGTTATATCTACTTGATCTTTCCATGTCTACAGAGGTTTTACCTCATCACATGTGTGCTAAATATCAAGCAATAATACCAAATCTTCCTCTTCAAACTTTGACTTCAATTCTCTTATTTTCACCTCCAACAGAGTACCATACCTTTGAAACTTTTTATCTTTAATCTCCTTAAAGAATTTATAAATTGGGCCAACCATTGGATACTTATCCTTTTGATGTGTAGCCCCAACTACCATGAGTTTCAAATTATCAACCCTAGGAATCCATCTATCCAAGATTGGGGCAACTAATTCCTTATCTCTTTGAGAAAAATTTATTGCTTGAAACATTAGAGAATAATTTGTGTGAATACTATTTAATTTACCCTAAATCCTCTTATTCAAATGCTTCAAAATAGTATGAACAATCTTTGATTTGCTTTCATACAATGTTTCTTGAACCTGTGCAAACAATCTCTTATACTCTTGAATTTGTAGAAATAATTTCTCCTTGTTGGGCTCATTTGATGGAACTAAACCTGATGTTCTTGGCTCCTCAACTGCAAGTGGCTCTTGGCTCAAGATGTATGGAGTTATTGCCAAGGATTTTTCTAGTGGAGGAGGACAATGAGTATGTGTTATTGGAGAAGTGGGTGCAACATGACTTGAGCTAAGTGGGCCTTGAGACCTCAATGTTTTTGTGTTTCTTCCACAGGGCTAGCTCTGTTTCCAATTCAACTATTCTTTGCTAGCTCTTATTGTACTCATCAAAAATCTCACTATATTTACCCCTATATAAGTATCTATTGGTAGTGAGACTCTCCACTATTAGCTTAGTGGACTTAGCAACATTTATTGTCATATCAGTTGCTTGCAATGTTGGAGTA
Organism: Sequoia sempervirens; assembly: GCA_007258455.2. NCBI lineage: Eukaryota > Viridiplantae > Streptophyta > Pinopsida > Cupressales > Cupressaceae > Sequoia > Sequoia sempervirens. The sequence continues at coordinate 99,753 of VDFB02360264.1, forward strand.
TTAGAAATTCTCCTTATAATCAATTTCCCACCAAAATCAACTAGTTTTGCAACTCTTGGATTCCTTGAACCCAAAGACAATGGCCTAATAGCCAAGGCATCCCATTCCTCACTAAATGATAACCCTTGTAGTGCCAATTTGGCTTCTTTCTTGGTTTGAAACATGGGTCTTTCAGACCTCCTTATTGTGTCTAGCACAACTACATCAACAATATCCCATTCAGGCAACAATAATACACCACTTTTCTACACAAGTGCTTTTCCTTCTTCAGCTGTGATAACCTGAAATTCCTTCCTCATTGCTTTCCTTACATTTTCCTGAATAGCCCCTACAGGGATTTATGGATGTAGGCTCCTCTCATTTGCCACATTCTCTGCATATTCTAGAGCCTTAGCTCTCCACACAAAATCTTTGAATTCTCTAGTATCAATAAAAGAGTCATCCTCCATAAATGCCTGGCTTCCTGTCTCAAGTCATTTGCATTGTTCAAATCACTTATATTAGCCTTTCCAACTCTAAGGTTGCTTTCTCCAAAGCTTCATGCAATCCCTCTTGGGAGAGAAGGCATTCCTTATTGCATCTTCATTTGTATTAGGGTAATCAACTACCCCTCTCACCTCAGTATTTTGCTTCTTGAGTGGTGGCTACTTTGATGGAGAAAGTCCTCTTGGGGGTGTACAAAACTCTATTCAGTTCACCCTTAATGTTGGGAAGAGGGTCATAATTGGTATCTTCCTTTTTAGCCATTTTCATCATCTTATTGAAAGCAAGATACATTGCTTTCCTTTCTTCCTATAGTTGGAAATCAAATATATTCTTGATGACATCTTCAAGATAATTAAAGTTATGCAAAAAGGAGCCATTTCGATTCTTTTCCTTAAGAGCAATAATAAAACCCTCAAGGACATGGTTTCTTGGGTGCACAGTGCTCAATCCATAGGGTGTCAGAATTTGTCTCAAGTCCTTCCATCCTCCCTTTGCCATGACAAAATCTGCAACCACTATCCACTCAAGGAAAAAAGATCCCTTCCCCAATGTCTCATGAAAGTGTACCATCTATACCCCTCCCAATTTTCTCATTTGTGCACAAGGAGTAAATTGTTTTCTTGAAGTTATTGGAAAGATACTTTATGGGGAAAGGTTCCAATTCATCCTTACCAATCTTTATTTTCTTCCTAATCTTCCCAACTCTTATACTTGCAATGTGTATAGGCAACATTGTTGTTTTGAACATAACCTTGGTATTCCAATATTCCTTCCTGAAAGCATCCAGATCAATGGGAATAATTTCCTTATTCCATTCATGCAACTGGTAAATCTTTACAATCTCCTCTCTAGTTATCTTGATCATTTCAACACCATCAAATCCCTGACCAATCTAGAAATAGGGTCATACCTTGCAAAAATGTCTTTCAATATGTCTACATCCATGTACACATCTGGGACAACTACCTTTCCCATGTCTAATCTCCAAGGGTTGCAAAGAGGAACCCCAAGATTTATGTTTCTAAACTAGTTTCAAAATAATTTTCATATAGTAAATGGAAAATCAACATCCTTAATAAAACATTTCTTGTACAACAACCCCTCTTTAATTCTATGCCCATAGAATAAAGCTCTTCCCTCAACCTTTTTGCTGGTAGAGGGTTTTAGTTGGTTAATAATGTCCTGGGAGATAGTCTTGGATGCGGTCTCAGAACCGAAAACTTGTTCTTTGGATGCCATTGGTAAAAGTGGGTTCACATGTGCCCCTTTAAGTTACTAGGTCACTTTATTGCTTTTTAGGTGAAAAAAGGGTGAAATAACCCTATATTTATACTTGTTTATACCAGTTTTTTTGAAATTACAACACTATAAGATGACATCAAATCTAGGAGAATAAAATCTTGCCAATAATTTGTTTTTAATTTAGGTTTAAGCCACATGAGACTCATGCTAGTTGGGTTGTATGAATCCTATTAGGTTAATATTGGGACAAATTTTCCAAGAAATGCTTAGTTCAATGTGAAATCCAGATTGGGGCCCCAAAATGTAAGTGGGACCCATACACCCAAGGTGGCGTATGAGTCTTAGATCACTAAATTTGGGACATACAATCCAAAACCACATGAATTATGATTAGATGTTGGTGAATGTTAGGATTAATCTTGAAAAAAGATGCATTAATTAAGGCTTGTGGATGCAAAATAAGGCCAATTAGAGCATAAAGAAGCCCAATTAATTAATAAAACCCCTAGATTAGTGTGAAAGTGTAATTTATGTACTTCACAACACCATAAATAATAAGGTATAATTAAGTCAATTTAGTTCACAAGGGCCCAAACAAGTGTGATAATGTAAAGGGATAAATTTTTCTAAACTATATTTAGCCCCCACTTTAGTGATAGGAAGAACTTCCTTCAAACTCACACTAAAGTAGACAAACTCGCATCAAGAGGGGTCCAAATGTACCAATGCTAGTAAGATAGGATGACAACAAATAAGAGGGCTGCATAAACCCCTAGGATGAAGATCCTATGCAAAACCAACATAGGCACAAGAGAACACACATGAAAACAATGCAAGGAGCAATATCAAGGCATAAGCATACACTACCAAAGTCAAAGAGAAAGAAAAAAACTAAAAGGGGTGGATTGAAAGCTTTGACCATTTGTCTTGCATATTGTGGATCATATCTAAGCTATTTTTCCAAAAATGCACACCTACTCTGAGGCAATGAAACTTCAGGCTATCTATTGGGTGAGTATCTGAAAGGGTGAGACACATACGCATGTCGCTGGTATGCACTCACATAAGCAAGCAAGTGGAAATGTAAAATTCATGCCTAAGTTCGTCTCCCATACATACAACCATACCAAATCTATACCTCTTGAAAACTTTGATAATGTGCTACACAACAATGAACTTTGAGCTTCATGAGGCAAGCAAAGCTTCATATGCTTGATACTCATGAACAATTAAGATGGCTCCATAGGAAAGAAAAGTGTGTTATGTAAGGTGGCCATATAATGTGAATGCAAAATAGTGTAAGGTACATTCAAAGGATTTTTTCTTGGTTCATGTAAGGTATTAACTTAGGGAACATTGTGCCTAATGTCTCCAAGAGAGGACCAATCAAAGAATAGAAGATTCACAACTTAGGGGATGCAATGTTTCACATCAAGCTGAACTAAGAGGAATTTAATATGCTAAGAGAGATCACACTCTTGAGGGACATCACACCCAATGTCACTAGAAAATGAAAGACACATCACACGAAGTAAGAAGACTACACAATGAAACATTGGAAATGCAAAAGAATAATTCCAATGTATGCCCCCACTTTAAAGAAATTTCTAAACACCATGCTATGAGAAATTACTTTAAAGTAGCAAATGATCGATGCTAACAATAAAGAGGACATGAGAGCTTACTTGGAAAGCCTTATGCCAAGTCATATATTTCCAAATAAAGCTAAGCCATGAAATGGGAAGGAAGGGTTGCCCCAAAAAATACATAAGGGATCCATGGATTCAGGGTTAGTATGGTCTTGCTAAAAAATTTTTAAGAGAGCTCAAAACTACCAAATCATTCCCCAAATACTCAGAACTTGAAGAATGACACAAAGAGAGTGAAAAAAAAAGGAAAAAATTTTGGGACAACATGGAAGAGCCATGAATGTCTTGATGCCTTGTATCATCCCCAAAATGGAAACACACGAAAAAATGAAAAGATAAAACGTTTACAACATAGAGAAGAATGTAGATACAAATAGAGGAATGTCACAAAGAGAGAGAGATACATCAAACAAAACAACACGGGGGATCACAATATGCACATGCAATCACACAAAAAACATGAAAAAGAAAATAATGCAAAAGACTAGTAAGGCATATGCGAATCAACCTATGAGTAGGTCATCCACATCCCAATCATGTTCACCATATATAGAAGGTGGAAAAATAGCCAAATGGAAAATAACAATTGCCGAACTAGGATTGTCATCAAGTTCAACACTCTTCCTAGGATAATTATCATTTAAGCTCATATAAGAGGAAAATAATGTATTCACTTCATTATGCACTTCTTCTTCAATCTTAGCAACCTCATCCTTATCATCCAAGTTAATCACAATGTGGGATTAAATGATAATTTCTAAAGAAATATTTATATCCTATTGTGGTTGTGATATATGATCTTTTTCTTGTGAAGAGGGAGATTCATCATGTATTGCTTAAGTCAAGTTTTGATCTCAATTTTATTTTTTATTTCTTTTTTTAGCCTTTGAGCAAGAGCACAACATCTACACCTATGCTCTCTAGAATTTTTGTTTCTATTAGTATGTTTTTCAAGTTGTGTTGGTGTAGGAGTGGGTTTATCAACCATAGGTTTCTTTTCTTCCCTAAGGGGAGGAATAGAAGGAACCATGGAAGTTTTTTCAGCCACTTTCTATTTAGCTTTGTAAATTTGTTTTATCTTAGGATGCATAACAAAAATTCTTTCACTATCTCTTGGTATTTTGTAGGAAATAGCCAAGGAATCAGTCTCGGGTTGGTTTTGGTTATTTGGAATGTCTTTTGGTTAAATCATAGTTTCATCAAGGATGGTAGGATCAGTCATAGGTAGAGGTATGTTTTTAAGGGATAGTTTTGTTATACATTTTCCCTTAAAATTTTGATAGGATTTGAAAAAGAAGTCTTCACAGGGTTTAATAGGTTCTAGAGGCTTGGGCCAAAATAAATCTAATGAAATTTTTCCACGAGAAGATGCAGGATTAAAGCCACTATGGTGCACAGTGAAGATTTCATTGTCAATGAGAAACATTAAGAATTTATGCATGACTGATGGGATGGCTTCAATGGAGCATAGCAATGGGTAACCAAGCTTCACACATAATTGATCCGATGTCGATATGATAGAGAATGAGATGTCTAATTTCTTTGGTCCTATTTGTAAAGGGAGGGTGATTGATCCCATCATAGGGAAAGTGAAACCATTATGCATCTTTATCCATGCTTTCAATTTATCATATGTTTCTTGATAGAGCTCATGCACGAGTAAGAATTCTTTAGTGATCATATTCTTTTCATAGATGGGACCAATTAATATCCCATTAGTGGATTGTCATTGATTCAAAAAACTATGTAAAGAGGACCATCTGGTGCATTTCTAATTATATCTTTAGATGAGAAAGAAATGTCTAAAGGATTTTTAGTTTGGCCCTTGCAAGGTTGAGTTTTTATCAATGCAACAAAACCATCAATAGGGTTTTATTCATTAGTATCTATAGGACCTTGTTTATCATTATCCATGTTGTCACCATCCGTGTCAACATTTATCACATCATTTTTTGTAGTTTCACTAGCTTTGAAAAATGAAATATTATGATTTGGCATGGGGTTGGTAAGGATTTGTAGGTTTTGGTTAGGAGGGGAAATGGACTTATTTCCTTGATCATTAACACCTCCAATTGAAAGACAACCAAAATGAATGAGGTCTTGTACAAGATGTTTAAGATGCTTATAATGTTCCATATCTTGTCCATTTTGTTGGTGATAATGTCAATAGGAATTGGATATAAAGATTAGAGGTAAATTTTTATTAGGATTAGGAGTTTTAATGAAAGGAAAGGTGATCATTTTTTGTTCTCAATTTTGTGACATTGTGTTATGAAGGATATTGGGTAAGGGAGTGAATTGCATATTCAGATCACCAAATGTGAAAGGAGTTGTCTTCCTTATAGTAGCCACTTGGGTATCGACATGTTCAGTCATTTTTTGTGGGGGATTAAGTTGAAGGAATCCTTTATTTATTTTTATAAAAGGTTGGAAATTGTTTTGGTTTGTGGATTCAAACTTCTTAGGATGGCTAGAGGTGGGTTTTGTTTCATAACTACTAACTAAATTTTGATAATTGTGAAGGGAAGTACACAAGTTTACGAAGGAGGGAAATTTCATCATGCTATATTTATCTTGTATATTAGTTTGTAAGTTCTCAATGACTATCCATTGAAGGTGAAGATCAGGAATATTTACGTTGATTTGGGAGTAAACTGATTGATAGCATGAAATGAAGTCAATAACCTTTTCATCATATTTTTTCTTACATCTCATCAAATCGACTAAGGTCATCTTAGGAGTTATGTGCACTTAGAAATGGTTTATAAATTCCTCAACAGGTTCATTGAATTAATTAATTGAGTTATTTGATAATGAGGAAAACCATTCTAAGGTAGTATTCTTCAAGGATCTAGGGAAAATCTCAGCCAAGAGCTTATCCTCAAGAATAAAATCACTACATAAGGCAGTATAAGAGGAAACATGGTTAGAAGGATCTCCTTTCCCCCCATATTTCTCAAATCTAGGAATCTTTATATCTTGTGGCATCGACATTCTCAATATCTCTAAGGATAAGGGATTGCTTTTGACATAATATGTAGGTTGGCCATTTTGATTTTGGTTTACTTTGGAAACTTGCTTTTGAAGGGATGAAACGGTTTGCACAAGTTGATTTATGAGGATGCCATTGGTTGTGTTTTGAGATGGAGGTGAATATGGTGGACATGTATATGTGTTTCACAGAGAAATGAACAAAATTCTTATGGGAGGTAAAGTGGTAGGAGATGTGACATGTAATGCCACAAAGGTACTAGGAATGCTAGTAGAAATACACAAGAAAGTAATGACATTACTAGTAGGTTGCATTGTTGTTGTAACTTGAGGGTTGGTATAGTTAGGAATAGAGGCAATGGTTGTGGGAGAAGGAATTTGAATTCCTCCTTGGCTTTGGAAATTTTTTGAAGGTAGAGCACAACTAGTGGTTGAGGTAAGGTGTCTTCCAAAAATTTGAACTATGTTACGTGCAAGTTCTATTCATTCTCTAGTTTCAATCATGCAGTGTGTGTTATCTATGGTAGGGATAGTAGTGGTTGAAATTTTTTCAGTGCTCACTTCATATTGTATGTTTGCTAAGTCTTCATGGATTTGGATTATGTTTTCTTGTGGAATACTAATAACCATTGTTTCTACATTTGTTATACTACTTGAAGGCAAAGAGTTGTCAGAGGTATGGTCCATACCTAGTGAACTAATGTTAACACTAGGAGTGAAAGAGCTCAATAACCCAAGATCTGCAATGAATGTGCTATCGTAGGATGAAATGAGTCTCAAACTACATCTCACTATAATATTATCAATAGGACACCAAGTAGAAAGGCTTATATAAGGGACAATCAAGGAAATGAAAGATGTAATGAACACAAGATAAATGCTATGCTATAATTCAGATTCAAATGAAATTAAGCTAGATGCAACAAAATGAAGAAAATAGAAACTCTACAAACTAAAACTATAGATAACTAATAGTAGCAAACAAAAACAAAGAAACAAAGAATTTAATGCTAGAAAATATAGTAAATAAAATCTGAAACAAGACTAAATCCCCTAGAGGGACGCATGAGTGCCAATCACAATTTTTCAAGGATTTGAATGTTGAACAACAGTCACCACAAAATATCTAGAAATCAAGAAAAACTACATGTACTATAACTAAATCACCCATAAGGGATTATGAGTCCTAGATTAGGGTTTTGCACCATTTTCAACAAATTATGTGTGAATGTTATGTTTTCTATTTTGGATGATGTCTAGACTAAGTGCAAATGCATATTCAGATAAAATTCAATGATAAAAGAGACCAAAATGCAACCTATATGAACTTTCACTAATGCAAGATTTAGAAACCCTAGATGCAACTTAACTAATGAAAAACCTAATTCAATGTTAATTCAAGGTAGATCTAGGATTATGATGCACTCCAAATCATAAATAAGGTATTTTACATGTAGGTTCACCAAAATTAAATGAAGAAAAAAAGGGATCCTCTATCTTTTAAGAGATGAAGAACAACGGGTAGGAGAACTAGACCTATTTATTTCAAGTTTCACTCAAGGAAACTCTAGATATCTCAATCCAAATGTAGAAAGAGGGAAAGATATCTTGCAATAAGGTTTTCCTAAGTGATTGATAGATTGATTGAAAAAAAATCTATAGCCTTCAAACAATATCACATTTTTTGAATTTGAAACATGCATCACATTCTATGCTTTGCATACTATAGGATTAAAAAAAAAAAAATTCATTAAGTTTTGACCAAGTTAAGGTGGTCAGACATACGAGTTTTTATATTTCTTAAAATTTGTAATAAAAAATTCATAATTAATTATTTACTTGGAAAAAAATTACAAAAAAATATACATCACATCGGGACATGAGTCATCTACTTATATATAAAATATTATAAAAAAAAAATATCATCATTTTATTGTGGTTAGGTGGTCAAATAGATACCACTTATTTTTCCTTGAAATTCAAGTGCTACTACATTCAAATTTCAAATTTTCACCAAATAATTTTTATTTTTATTTTAAATAAACCTAGTAGTTTAGAAATTACATTCAATTTGCTACAAATTCTATTCTTACATATTTTTGAAATAATATAGATAACTTATTCAATTTTTTACTTCAAGTTTCCTAACTCTATTTTTTTTTAAATTTCATTGCCACTTAAGGGCCTATTTTTTCCATGATAATCCTGCACATACCCAAAATAAATGTAAACATGAACACAAACTCACATAACATATGATATGAACACTTGAATAATGAAATGCTATATTAATCTTATTAATTCTTCTCTTGACTACTTTTGAATGCTTGATTTTCTCAATAAACTTCTCAATTATGATTCTCCAAAAATTTATGGATTTCTTAGTTTTTGTTAGGATTAAAATTATAAAAAAACTTTGTATTTTTATACAATTCTTCTGATTTACAAAAAATTAGACACTGACAGTCGCCAATTGAAATTGGAAATTTAAATAATAAATTAGTGACACTGACATATTCAAATTTGCAGCCAAAAATGTTGGTCTAGGGTACCATGTACCCTAGAGAAGATTCCTTCTTTCTTGTAATCAAAATTTTTGGGGGAAAATAATCAATGCATAATTTGATTTCCCGTGCTTGATTTTCCAAGAATGTTTGTAAAATTGACAATTAATACATAGTTAGGTCCAGGCACATAGGAGGAGAAAAAACTAATGTGAAATTGTCAAGGGTGACAATTTTTTATGCTACAGTTAGAATATATTTAAAGATAAGTTTAATGTAAAATAAAAATAAACATTATTATTTTATACAAATTAAAATAGTTTTATAAAAATTACACCCATACAAACATCTCTATAGTAAAATCAAGATTTACAATCATTACTATGTGTGAACTTATAAATAAATTATTAAAATTATTTAGTTTAGGTGAGAAACATTATGTAAAATACTATATTTGACAAAAAAAATACAATGCATGTATTCTCATAGAATATATGTTTTTGAATACATTTTAGTCAAAAATCTATTTTTTCCAATAGATGTTTCTAGTTGAACCAATTTTCAGTGGAACATGGTTTTAATAAAATTCTATTTTAATTGAAAAATGGTTTGATTGAACTATTTTTAGCTAATCTTGCTAGTGGAAAACATAATAGTTTGGATTCCTTGTCTTTAAAAATAAAAAATCATATCCTTGACTTGAGTTTCCTCAAATCATGAACATTTCAAAAAAAATAATCTTAAAAGTTGTGTTATACTTCTCTCAAAGCCTAGAATTAAAAAAATATTTATTTTAAAGTACATGCATGCTATTGTAATTGTTGTCAATAGATTTGCACCCTGCTAAATGCAAGATTCAACAATCTACTAAAACATGGAAACCTTCTTCAGATGTGGGTGATCTGAGCAAAGAAGGAATCTCCAGAGTGAGCTAGTTCGCCGAATGATTGACCCTATTCTAAATAACTTCTGAGGAAAGGGATAAAAATATGACTGAAACTAAAACCTATGACTAACAGATGACGTTCAAAACCTGGTAATGATTTAATGATGATTCTGATCTCTTCCTCACAAACAGCTTTAAGAAAAAACACAATATCTCACAACCTCTCATGAACAATTGATACGTAAATAATTTGCATAAAAACCTAACTTGAAGTACAACATGCAACCTGTATTTTGAACTTTTTGCATTAAGAATTATAGTCTAAGGACATAACAAGGACTCTGTAAATAGAAATCACAAGATAACATCAAAATGAAACTACAAGTAAACACAGAATTGAGAAGTAGGAATGTTGTCATTATTCAACTGAAGGAGAATGCCATAATCTGAAACTGAGTACAAAAGGTTCACAAACTCAAAATTGTGTGAGCAGGAACTGAAATCTGAACTGAGAAGGAGAGAGAGAAAGACTAAGTCTTTTCAAAGATATAACTCTCAAGAAACCCTAATTCGAGCTCACAAAGAAGCTCAAGGAAAAAAGCTTCAAACTATCTCAAAAACTGCATAAAAGTAGAAAAACGCATACTGCTTTTATGATCAAATTGTCAAGCCTCTAAAAATAGGCTAAATCTGCTTTAAAAGCCAGAAAAACACCTTATCTCTCCAAGATAAGCTCAAACTCGACCTAGAGGAAAAAGTCAATAATGAATCTGCTAAAAATAGCAAGAAATCATAAAACAATTTATAAAAGATTGTTTTACGATTCTACTTTACAGGATTGCAGATTTTACAATTTGCCTATTTTTTGCAATTAAAGATTGTAAAATCTTTTGCAAAAAGAATCAACATTAAAGATTCTTATTTCTCCCTTACAATATTTGATTTTCTCACAAAATCATAAAAAATTAATACATATCATTATCTTCTCATCAAAACCTCTCCAATTGATTTCTCTAAAATCAATTAAAAAACAAAAGAACCCTAAATAGAAAATTGGTTTCTCAATGAGAATACAAAACCTAAGTGATAAAACTAATCACTTCTAGATCATAAAGCAACTAGTATGCGTACCAAATCTTCAATTTTCCAAAGGCACAAGATATAAGTCTTAGAGACTTAATATGTCGACCAACCTAGGCATACAAATTTCAACCTCCAACATATATTAAACTTCATACTTTCATTAAATATGATGCAAAGATTATCCCATTCGAATTTCCCCATGTGCTTTGACTGAATGTTCCAGATGATGATAAGGTTGAATTAGGGCATGAGGAAAAAAAGGTCAAACCCTAAATCATTTCAGTTTGCACTCTTCACTTTGAAGGAAAAGAGCTCTACCTGAGAGCACGCCACCATGGTGGTTGAGCTTGGTCTGAGAATCTCCATGCTTGATAATCTTCAACTCCACCTTCCTGTAGCTGAACTCCTCAATGGGTAAGCTTGGCTTTTAGTATTGAAGTTCTTTTATTCCATTCTAAAGAGCAAGAAAAACATTAAGGCCGCGGCCTGTTCATGGTGATTTCTGACTTTCCTTACATTCACATGCTTTGTTCTTCTTTGGCCGTTATGAGCTCAAACTCGACCTCTGTCTGGGAGACTCCATGAGGGATCTTGCTTGAAGGTTTTGTTGTTCTTTTATTATGTACAAGGTAAGCTATTCGTTTTAGCTTCTATGGATTTGTTTTTTTCATTCTGACCTTGAGGCCATGGCTAACATAGCCCCTAATATCTCTGCTTTGTTTTTTCTGTGCTTACATCTACTACTTTCGTGCTCTATTTCCACTATGAGAGCTCGGCTATCATTTAAGAGCTCAAACTCTTGGCCACGGCTAGGGTGCTCTCCTACAAGCAATGACAGTAAGTCTTTGCTCCTATTGCTATTGATAGTTGATATTCACTTGCATTTTTTTCTGACTACCATACAAGTCGTGACTTTATGAATCTCAGAAAATGTATTTTAAAACTATTGGGTCCAACCCAATACAGGAATCTCCCCTCTTTCCACATTTGAGGATGAATCCCTTCGTGGGTATCATTGGAATTTGAATAAATTTATATTTTCTCATTCTGAAGCTTGATTCACTACAAGAAATTCACATTTTATGTTTTTTTCTATTTCATGTAAAAACCCCATATGGGTTAGTTCTGAAACTTACAATTTCTGTTATTTAAAACCAAACCAACATGCGGGTACTCTGTATATCCATTTGCATTTAGCCATGAGCTCGACCTTGAGGCTTGGAGTCTCTCTTTTGTGAATGTTCTGGCCGCGGCTATATGTAGCTTAGAAAATACATTTATTAGACTTTTGGACTCGACCCAAACAGGAACTCCTTGCTCCTTCACTTTTGAGGACAAAACCCAATATGGGTATTATGAAAGTAAAAGGAAAACTGTATTTTCTAACTCTGAAGCTCGACTCAAGAACAAAAATCATTCTCTATACCTATTAACTCACATAAAATTCTCAACTAGGTTGATAGAACAAACTGTTTTATTGTTGAGATAAGAATACCCACATGGATGGCCGAAAACGGTGAAAATATGTATATTTATTTGAAACCCCAACATGGGTACTCGCTGCTTGTTGTATCATTTTCCTTCAAAATAGAAACCCCTGTGAGAGTAAGAAAAATCTGTGTGTTTATCTGTATTTAACTTGTGGGGTCGACCCCACTCTTATTTCTGCATCTTCAGTAACTGTGTCAAAACTGAGCTTCTTTATCATTCAAATTCCTTACTTTTAGCATGCTTTTGTATTTGTCTCTTCATAAAAAAAAATGAACACAAACTTATGAAATTTTGGAAATGTATCCTTTGTTTGAACTATAGCCATATGAGTTCATGTTGTTTCCTTTTCCACACATAATTTATTTTTGACTGAATTTGTAGATTACTTATTCCATGCATAATTTGCTCATTTTGAAAATGACCCTTATGTGTTTAAATTCTTGTCAAAACTGTGCACACTTGTCAGTCTAATACCTATAATTCCTTGTAGATGTATTTTGAAGGGACATTGTGCACTTGATTGTTGTCCTCCGCCAAACACTGATATATAACTCTATTTGAAGCATCATCTCAGCCAAAGTGAACTAGTTGTACCTGCTATAACTTTTCATTAACTAACACTTCATATTCAGATACTGTATTGATGTTTGTCATTCAAATAGAAATTGAAACTCCTGCCATATGTCTCTAAGAAAAGAACCATAGGTTCACGAATGCTGGAATTGTATATGCTATTTGCATTGCTTAAATATTGAATTCATGCCGCTTTCTTTTGCACTCAGAACTATTCCCTTTTTAGATTCCTTGACCTTACCATACATCAACATTTTCTTTCTGTTCTTGGACTTTATGTAGAGATTCTAAATTGAAACATGGTAATATTATGGACTACATCTTACTTGACTTCTTTCATGCATAATCAACACCTCCAGGACACCTTTGTTGTGCTTTCTTTTTCCCCATCATTCTGGAATGATCATTTCCTCATTATAGCTCATAAGGTTGTATTTGTCTTACTAGTCAAATTGGAACCAACTGTTCATTACCATTTGAATGCAATAACTATTCTCTCATGCTCTTGGGCTTCAACATGTACTCTTCATGCATTTTTATGTTCCACTTAACAAACTGTTCTTTAAATCTGTTCTCTTCCGTGATGAAAATTGAAACAAAACTCTTTATTAAGGCATAATGTATGCCTGTTCACTATCCTTGACTATGAAAAGAATACTGATGAACCGAACCTTGCATGAAATATATGATCATGATGAACAAATAACACAAAAATATACAACAATATTTGATATAAATGTACTCAGCTAAATTAATTGAGTGAACTAAACTCACTATTCACCTGTAACCTTCAGAAAACATTAACTTGATTGTTATGAATGCACAGTTGATTTAATAGCTTGATAGATAATTCAGTTTACTCTTTCAGTTGTATCTCATTCCTTTTGATGATTATGATGATGTAATCTTTAAATCAGACCCTCTATAATGAATAAGGGCAGCATGTCGAGCTCTACCCTTGTGGGAGCCCATTTTTCTCCACATGCTTGGTCTTCTAATAATGATCAGTTTCATGATTTTACCTATACCTGCACAAGGAAACAAACAATGTTAGCATAAAAAATAGAATATGATGATCATGCTATTTCTCCTTCAGCTCATTTCCTCTGCACTTCTTTGATTGATTCAATGTATGATTAATAGTAGGTTGTACTATTGTGGGTGACTCATATAGGTTACTTCATAATCGGAGCCAGTGACACCCCCTCTTTTCTCTTACAGGCCGACAGAGTTTGAGAAGACAAAGGTGCACCATTCATCGTTAACCATCGGCCAAAACAGGTAATGATGATTATGTCGTTTACTTATGTGATTTTCTTTCTCGCATCTTCAATAGTGTAGTGTGCTATTAGTGATACATTATGACAGTCACATCCATGACTTGTGTGATATTTGATTTCAATTCTTTCGCTTTTCATTTCGAAAAGAAAATGCATTTCAATGCAATGTTGTAATATCATTCTGATTCTTGCAATCAAATGAAACTTTGTAAATGTGAATCTTTTCATGAAATAAAGGAAGCATCTGAAATGCTCTATTGTTTATTTGCTCAATTCTATACTTCATTTAATTTTGGAACATCTCAATAGCACTCTGAAAACTCCATTTCTTCTTTTAAAATGTACAATTGTCACTTGATGAATAATGATAAAAATTCAAAACAACACTGAAACATAATCTGTAATTTCACCTTAAGATAAAACAATGTTTAGCCAGCTCCACCAATCGAGCTGAGGTGAAAAATTGGTAACAGTAATCAAATATAAGGTTTATTTGAAATTTAAAAAAGTATGGTAAATTGATTTTAAAATTTTCAAAATAAATTATTGTGCACTAGAGAAGAGAATAATACCCTAAGTGTATAATTTACTTTTCCTTGCATTAAAAAATTAAGAAACAAAGTGAAGATCCATCAAAAAATTTATACTCTAAGTAATCTTGGATTTAAAATTTTATTAATATATTAATAATAAAAAATATTTCATCCATCAGTTAAGGTTAGTCAAGTGGGAAAATATCAAGGGAATAAATAAAAATTTATGTATTAAGGTGGAGGTTTGTTGATCTTATTTTTTAAAATTTTAATTTTAATTTTATTTAAAAATATATCTAGATAATTTCAGTTAACTTAAAATTGCAAACATAAACTATACTAAAAATTCTCCATTTTGTTCATATATATAATTTTAAACTTCAAAGCATAAACACCAATTTTACTTTCCTAAGTTAAAAAGGTTGACTTATGTTAGCCATTTCCTTTATAGAAAGATGATATAGTTTAAAAATTTCACTTACCCCTAATGTCAAACTTTTGTAGGGCATGTGCATGAAGTTGGGTCCACAAAATGTTCAAAAAGTGAAAGTACTTTTCCTGATTTTCAAAATTTATCTTAGTTAGACTAAAAATTTGAAGCACTTACACATTGAATCACTAAAAAGTTCACTAATATGAAGTTTATTATTTTGTGTCTAGTTTCCAAATATGTTATTTTTTCAATACATAGATGATACAAATTAATTTGTAATACGCATGTATAAAAACCACTTCTTAAAAGTCACTTTTTTAGGACCATAACATGCACATGTATAGACACAATAATTTGACCTAAAAATATATATTTTTTAATTCCTTTTTGGGAAATATGTGTAACAAACCGAATGTTGATGAGGATATTTTTAATATTTTTTTCTAAATATTTTTTTAATTAATTTATTATTGGCCCTAATTGTTGTTTTTGAAAACCCTCATGTATGAACACCGTAATTTGATCTAAAATAATCATTTTTTAATTTTTTCATTGGGTAGATATTCTTTTGTAGATTGATGTCATATAATATTTTTATAAAAAAATAATAACTTAAAAGTTAGAAAAATTACAAAATCCTAACATTTCAAGTTTGTGGAATAGTTTTTTTAGAAATTGTAGTGTAGAAAAATGTCGTACTTTACATTTTCACACTTAATTTAAAAATTATTAACATTAAATTCAACCTAGTGTCACCTTGATCTAGTGTTGTAATATGTTTTCCCACATTCACATTGGATTTAGGGCCCTTTTAAGCTAAATTGACCTAATTTTTCCTTAATTTAATTTTGTAAATTGTATTTATTCACACATTCGCATTAATTTTTGGGCCCTCTTGCATTTATTACCTTCATATCATCATTAATAGGCCTCTCAGACTCTGTATTATGCATCCCAAGGTTTATTTCAACTGAAATCCTAACAAGATAAGCAAATACACTTAATTTTCCAACTCCCCAACATTTCCTCCACCTGAAAAATATTGGTAGGATCCATATCCCACCTTGGGTGTATGAGTCCCATCGAGATGGGACCTATATACCACAAGTGGTGTATTAGTCCCATTTGGCCCCTTTTTAAGGTTTTGAGCAGGAAATCGGGGTTTTAAGTTTAAATTTCATGAATGTCAGCCACTTGGATCTAATAAGTGGTAAGTTGGATTGATTACCTATATAAAAAAGGTCTCAAATCATTATTTACCTAAGCCTTCATGATATCATCCTAAGCTATGAAGAGTTAAGCATTCCAAGACTTCACAAGAGCATCAATAGAGTTTATAAGAGTATTTCTAAGGAATTTAAGGGAAGATTTCTTTGTCATTTGTTCCAAAAATTCAAGATCCCTTATCATGTAAAATTCATTAAACATCAAGCATTTTGTTGAGCTTGTGTTGTGATGTCGCATTAAAGATCCATTTGCAAGCATTGTTTCATATCCAATTCAAGATCAAGATCTACATTCTACATGGCTCCTTCATGTTAGATTATTGATTTACATCTCAAGAAATCATTCAAGGTATAATTTTTCATGTTTCATGTTTATATTTCATCTTCATCACATGGTTTAATTTCCTAAATGGGGGTTGACCAAGGAAAACCTGTATTTCCTAACAATCAACAAGTTTTTCTCTATCTTTACAAGTGTGATTATAGATGTAGGTGTATTGATGCTTGGAGATCCTTTGAAGACTAGGTTGCAAGGTTGAAGGAAGCTTTCAAGTTGTCACAAGGTTACTATCTTCCCGAAAATTCATCTTCTGGTTGCAAATTAGGATTTTAGACCCAAAAAAAAGGTGTGGAAGAAAGAGCAAAAATAGGAGAGAAGATTCAAGTCTTGACCCTCTAAGAAAGCAAAGTGTGATTGATACACCACTTGTGGCATATGAGTCCTAGTATAGCTCATTTCTATATTTTAGTGAATTTACATCAACCACTGTGAGATTCCAGTTTTGGCATGTAGAAACCCTATTCTATGACTAAATTGCCTAGACTAGCATATGGGTTGGAGTGGGCACCAAACAATAGTTTTTTAGGGTTTTGGAGCTTGCCTTGACATCGTCTATCTTCTAGGTACCTTTCTATTCATTCTTAATTTGTTATCTTAATTTTTAGTTTCATTTCCTAGGTTATTTAGTTAGGTTTTGCATGGTACTTTGCATATTACATTCATTTCTTTTCTTTTCAATCCCTAGTTTAGTGGTGAACCCCCTTTTAGTTTGTAAACATACCCTATGACTCTCTATTGCAAATCTCTTTCCCCCATTCCATCCATGCATTGAGATCTCTAGGGTTTCCTTGAATGAAAAGTGAAGAAAACTTGTTGTTCTATGTCCTAAACTATAGATCGACTATTTTCTTCCTTTCATTTTGGTGAACCTTCTTTTCTTAGTTAGAGTGAATTAAAGTCCTAGATCTTGTTTACATTAGCTTTGCATTAGGTTTTGCATTAGTTAATTAGCATCTAGGGTTTCTAAATCTTGCATTAGTGAAAGTGCATATAGGTTGCATTTTTGCATCTTAGATCATTAAATTTCACTAAAATTCTACAATTGCAAATAGTCCAAATATCATACAAGTTAGCAACCTTAGAAACAACTCAAATTTTTCTCAAATTGGTGTAAAAACCCTAACCTAGGACTCATAGGCCCCTCTAGGAGATTTAGTCTTAGTATATAGGTTTTTTTGCCTACTTTTGAGATTTTCTTGTTGTACATTTTATAGCATTTGACCCCTCCAAAAACCTTGAATGGGACTCATACACCCCTCTGGGAAAATTTTTCCCAGGTCTGACTTGAAACTGCCTTTTACAACATTGAAAACCTTATTTCTGCACTTTTGTTTGCTGCCATTAGTTATCTATTTTAGTTGACTAAGTTTTTGTCACATGTATTTCACTAGATTTAGCTTAAATCAGTTTATTTCATGCATTGCTTAATTCCAAAATTTCATTTAAAATATTTCATTTTCAAATTATTGCATAGTGTAATCAGTAAATTACCTTGTTTTAAATCTGAAAATTACATTTACACATTTCATTCTTGGTCTTTACATTGCATTTGAAGTCTCTTTCCACTTTAAGTTTGCATAGATTACTTTACATAAATTTTGGTATCTATCTTTTCCAAGTTTGCAAAGAAAATGTTAGTCAATAAGCATGCTAGTCATTCATTCAATACATTTTCTAGCCATGAGAGTCTCTTAGTGCAAGAGAATGAAAATGTTGACACTTTCCTTAAACCTACATCCCTTCTTGTCTATCCTGTTTGTGGGAATGATGTGATAGAAGAGGATACAAGCATAGATAACAATGATGATCATAATTTCTCTTCTCTTGA
Source organism: Sequoia sempervirens (assembly GCA_007258455.2). Lineage (NCBI taxonomy): Eukaryota > Viridiplantae > Streptophyta > Pinopsida > Cupressales > Cupressaceae > Sequoia > Sequoia sempervirens. The sequence continues at coordinate 118,298 of VDFB02360264.1, forward strand.
TTCCTCTCCTGTTAGTGGTGAAGGTGTCTTGGTGAAAGAAGATGTAATCATTGAGAATCATGAAATTATTTCTTGTCCTTATCCTCCTCCCCCTTGGGAATATATTATGGCATAAGAGAACGATATCATAGACACATTTCTAAACATCATCTTACCTATTCTCCATTCATCCCTTTCTTGTGAGAATTTTTTAGTGAAAGAGGATGAAACCATAGATAAACATGACAATCACATTTGTTCCTTTCCTAGTATCTCTACTAGTTGTAAAGAAGATCTCTTTGTGTTAAAAGTTCAAACTAGTGAGATTCATAAGAATATTATGTGTCTCTCTTCTCCTAGGAAAAAATTATTAAACAAGAAAATGGCATCATTGATGAACAAGAAAATCAAACCATTACTAACTCCCTTACTTGAGATGAAGTCATTTTAGAAGAACTTCCCATTGAATGCCATGAACATATAGCTTGTAGTTCTCCTAAAAACTCTCCTCCTAAGGAAGATATCATGGTGCAAGAAAATGATAACATTGAATATAGTGATATAGTTGCCTTAGATGAGGATGATGAAGTAACATTAGACTCTCCTTCATTAAGGTACATTAATATTATTCAACCTCAACTCATCCTTTACCTACCTTCACACAAACCTCCATCTCAAAAAAAAACCAAAAAATATCCTTTTACCCACCTAAGAATAATGTTTCGTAGCAATCAAATTACAACACCATATACAACAATCTGCAACCAAGACAAATACCTTCAACATCCCTCCAACTGCCTAACCCTATCTTACTAGGTCCTCCTCATTTTCCTTCAGAAAGTGGAAAGGAGTATGATCTCGTTGAAAAAATCAAGAAAACTCCTACTAAGATATCATTATGGGACCTTATTCAAGCCTCAGCTCATTATTATAACATAATTGAAAATGATTTATAAGTTACTATCCCTTATAATGTGCAATCGAATGACATAGTAGTCATGATTCAAGGAATAAATGCTAACATTGTTTTCAACCAAAGTGAGCTCCATCCTTTGGAAGTGCAAAAAATAACATGATGCTTTCATGATAATAGCTAGATATAATAGAATAGGCATAAAGCAAATCCTCGTCAACAATGGCTCCGCTTTTAATGTGTGTAGCATAAATTTTTTTGGATAGGCTTGGTGTGGATAAATAAAAAATTCAACCTAATTATTTATCTATTCATGGATTTGACAATGTAGGAAAAAGACCCTTTTGTGATCACTTTACCTATTAAAGTTGGAAAGGCCTCAATAAATGGACCTCTCATTTGGATCTCTCTAATTCCATTTTTAAGAATGTACCAGTTTGGGCTAGACTTCCGGGTCTCCCTCTAGAATATTGGAATGAGGATGTCTTCAATGGAATTGCTAATTCTTTTAGAGAGCTTTTGTCTATTGACTCTATGATAGCGGCTAGAAAGCAGCTAGTGTTTGCATGAATTTGTGTGGGATTTTCACAAAACACTGAACTCCCTTCTTCAATTGAAATCCAATCTAAGTTGGGTACTTGGACGCAAGCTATAGCGTTTGAGTCCATTCCCTTTGCTTGCTTCAAGTACAGAAAATTGGGGCATTAGGCTAAGAAATGCCCATTAAATGCCAGCAAAGACAAAGAAAAACTCAAGTCTAACCCTAAGACTGTTTGGAGAAAGAAGCCTGAAGGGGAAGGGAAAGCTAGCATTACCAATGCCCTTAATGAGGAATCTAGAAGGAAATTTGAAGTTAAGAGGAACACCACAAGAATCAATGGCAAAATAGGGCCCAAGTAATCTGATGTTCAGAAGAATCAACAAAATGGGGTAGAAAGCATCTCTGGTTCAAAGGAAGATGGAGAAGATATATTGGAGAATGTTGGGGTTGGTAATAGGAATAAGGACTTTGTCTCCTCCAATCCCGAGATGATGTCAGATGGCAAGGAAAATGGGGGTCTAGGACTGGAGGATATTCCTATCCAGGCTTTGTCTCTGGATATTCGAATTCCTATCCTTACTCCTTCCTCTATAGAAATTTTTCCCTCAAGTGAGGTTCCTCTTAAACTATGGGAAAAAGCAACTCAAAATTTTGTCAAGGACACCTTTGAGAATCTGAGCCAGAATAATGAACTTTCAAGTGACAATTCGAACCAGCTCAAAAATGGCCAGATGGATACTCTCCCCTGGGAGGAAAGAAGAATGCATGACAAGGAATGGGAATCTGGGAGAGAGTTGGAGAGCCAAGAAGATACTCATTGGGAAGAATTCCTTTCTCAATTGAAGAAAAAGGAGAGAAGTAAACAATAGAATACTCCAAGTGGATTTGTTACCAGAACTAGAGCTAAGGCAGATTGTGGTGCTACTAAGTATAACCAAGGAAGATCGAGTAAATGACAGAGAGAGCATGATAGCTTTTAGGACATAGCGGATGGTGTTCAAAAGACCATTCCAGAGATTCTCCAATCCCCTGGTAAGATATGAAGATTATGTCTTGGAATATTAGAGGGCTTAATAGCCTTCATAAGAGGGATGTTTTGCACAATTTTGTTAGGGATCATAAACTTGATAGTCTTCTCATCCAAGAAACCAAAATTTCTAAAGATGAGGTGGAGAAGATTAAAATGTTTCAGAACTATGGAATCCAAGGAAATAGTTCAGATGGTGCTTAAGGAGGAATTGCTACTTTTTGGAACAAAAAATTTATTAAAGGAGAACCTTTGTTGGGGAGATTTAATCATGTGGCTACTAGATTCACACATATCAGAGACAATTTTAGTTGGATTCATTCGAATATATATGCTCCTAATGGGAAAGGGGCCAAAAAAATCTTTTTGGAATGAGATTTCAGCATTTTGCAGGATCTTTGATAAAGACCACTGGATTGTAATGGGAGACTTTAATGCACCCCTTCTCAATGAAGAGAAATTGGAGGTTCTCAAGTTAACTTGGAAAGTAAATTTGGCATTTTGGACTTCATCAATAACAAGGCATTGATTGATCTTGATTTGCAAGGATTTTTATATACCTCGTCGAATTGAAGAAATGGTAAGGACCTGATTCAATTAAGGTTAGACAAAACTTTAATTTTTGATCAATGGCTTATAAACTATTATTGTTCTCTTAAAGCTCTTTCTAGAGTAGGCTCGATCACGATGAGCTTAAAATATGTTCATAAGTTTGGATATTATGATGAACTTTTAATATCTTTACTTTTGTTATTTGTGGCTGTTTAAACTATGTTGAAACCTTTTATGAGGATATCCTGTAGCAAAATACTTTCATATTCCTGCAGTTTATTATGTTGATTTGATTACATTTATTGCCCTGTTGACTCCCTAAATGACTGGTATATCACATACAATTTTTGAATGATGAAATAGATTTAAATGTGTGATTAATGAACGGATATTGTGTATGTGCCATACGCCTTTTCTTTCGCACCTGTTACCTTTTGTTTCGCAGGTTGTTGAAGAATGATCGAGTCAAGCGCAGTCGATCTCGGCCTTGCAGTAAAGTCCATTTCCTGCACGACTTCGAGGAAGCTCCGACGAAGACTCTTTGACCGAAACCGTTGGGAAAGATTTTTAATGACAGTCAATCTAGAAAGAGTGGAGCGCTAGATTCTCTCTAGATTGGGTTGAATGCATAAATTCATTTATGAAGTTTGTTCCTTGATTTTGGGATACACTTTACTTCCACGTCTTTCTTTGATAGGGTTAGTTAGTTAGTTGCTCTTCTGATTTTAAATAATATACTCCTCTTGCGCGAGTGAGAGGAGATGATAGTTAGAGTAAGATAGAAATAGAGTAGCAGATATCATGTAAGAGTCAGTATGATAATGAAAAGCTGAATCTGTTTGACAAGAGACAGAGTTTGTTGTTAGTTTCCATTTCAACAAAACAATGTATATCATTCTATTTTCATAAATAAAGTTTGATGAAGTTCTGAGTTCAGCACCTGCATAATCAGTAGATGCTTGCTAAGGGGGCCCACTTAGTAAGTATCTGTAGCTAGTTAGTTAGTTGTTCTTTCCTGTTGATCTTTAGTTAGCTTTCATCTTTGAAGTTTTCATACAAACTCAGTCTTATATTGCTCTTGCAGCATAGAGAGTCCATCCCTATGACTGTTCCTGCAGCATAAGGCCAATTGATAGTTTGTGTTTCAGTCGTAGTTGTTATGGTTTCTGTTTTAATCAAATCATAGTTGAGTTAAAGAATTTTGCATTACCTTCCTAAGGCGTAGATAGAATTCATTTCCAGTATTTGTTTTCTGCTAAGATTTGACCGAAACTAGTTCTTAGTGCATATATTTTTCCGCACCATTTAAAGTATACGTCCCCTGGTTTGACAAGTAAATGAACGTCCACAGAGAGATGTTAGTCACCTGTCGGAATGTCCAATTCCCAGGAAAGGTTCTACTGTGATTTTCATATCCTTTTGTGGGCGCGACCATTTTTGGCGCCGTTTCCGGTGATGGCGTCTAGCTAGGAATTTGTTAGAAGTCATTTTTAGCTCTAGTTTAGTTTGTTAGTCAAAAATTTTCAAAATCTTTCAAGCCACTATTCATAATGTATTGCATGCATAGAAGAAGAAGAGACGCACTGGGAAGGTTCCTCCCTGAAAACCTGTTTATTGAACTACCATTTGACCCAGCTGACAACGAACCTAAGGAAAATCCATTCGCTATGTTATTCTAGCAACCAAACATGGTAAATAATCCACCAAATAATCCACCTCCTACATTTGAGTTTCCCATTGTTCCTCAGAGAGATACTAACAATCTTAAAAACATTCCCTCTTCCTTGCTTCCAAAGTTTTATGGCCTGGTTACGGAGGACCCAGAAACTTTTCTGTTTGAATTTGATGTCCTCTGTTGCAGTTATGACTACAACATAGACGCTCATAAATTGAAGTTATTTCATTCCACCTTGAAGGAAGGAGCTCTCAGATGGTTCATGAGTCTGGGAAGAGGCGTCGTTGATAGTTGGGCCGCTATGCAGACGAAATTACTTGAAAAGTATAAGGAATATTGTAAGAGTGCCAGCAAAGGTGATGACATATTCCGAATTCAGCAGAAGGAGGATGAAAGTCTAGAAGATTATATTTCCAAATTTTTGTTTTCACTAAAGAGGAACTCAAATCATACTCTCAATGAGGACTCTTAGAAACTACTCTTTCTAAGAGGAATCAGTGATGCCTGTATAGACGCCCTGGACCTGATGGGAGGAGGTGATATAACCCAACTGCCTTGGGACGATATAAAGAAAATATTTCTTAACTATTCTCGAGCAATAGTTAAAAAAGGTCGAGGTCATCATGCTATAGTGGGGAAGTCTTCTTCTAGTGGAGTTTCTCGGATGGAGATAACAAATTTGCTGTCTAACTTCAAACAGGACATCATTAATAATATGGCTACACAACTAGACACCATACAAGCTCAGAAGAAACATGAGGAAGCTGAGGTAGTTTTGGCCGAGTTTTGTCCATACTGCAGACAGAAGAAGCATGACTGTAGATACAAGATGGTGGCTAATGTGGAAGCTAAGCAACTACCTACTGACTTCAAGCCAGTAGAAGGTGATGATGATCAAGTGTTCTTTGTTGCGCAAAGGAGACCATGGGCCCAAAGACAAGGTATGCCTCAAGATCCTTTAACTTTTGGTAATCCTTATTCTGGCTATAATAACCAATGGTAACATGCATATGGACCACAACCACCCTGGAATCCACCTCAACCAAGTTGGCCTAATTATTAGACTTCGTAATGGCAATATCCTCAAGGAGGTTGGCAACAGCCACAAGGGCAATGGATCCCACCTTCAGGAAATTGGCAGCAAAATCCTCAATGGAGGGGCCCTCTGCAATGGAAAAACCAGTCCTCTGGATTCCTGCAGCTTCTATAACCGCAACCACAGGCCCTTATGCCACCTCTTGCAGCAACTGCCACAAATCCTGGCCCTCCAAAGCAAACACCTATGCCTGCCCAGCCGTTGCCAAATCCCAATAATAAGCAACAACAGCAGCCACAGTAGCCTACGTATCTAGCCGAAGCCAACCAATATCAAGCTTATGCCTTAAACGTTAATGACATCCATTTGAGGTCTGGAACTACTTTACCTGCTCCAAAACCACCTCTAATTACTGAAATACCAGATTCTCCCCTTGAAGAATCTACTGCACCTGCTGATTCTACTGAGCATATGCCTATACCTGATATGGTTTCTAGGGAGCCTGCTTTGCAAAGTCAAGACAAACCACCTTTTCCTCAGAGGTTGCAAAGTACCGAATCTAAATCCATGGAAGAACCCACTTTTGACATTCTGGATCAGCTCAAGAATGTACAGATTCAAATCCCCTTATTTCAGGCTATTAAAGATGTTCCCATTTTTGGAAAAGCTATTAAAGAGGCCTATTTAAAGAAGCCTGGATGAAAGAGAAAGGATCCTCAAACAATTCATGTCTTAGGGAAATTGGCTGATATAATGTTGGGAAATATAGTCATTCCAAAGTATATTGATCCTGGAAGTCCTGTAGTGCATATACATATAAATGGCTAGATTGTAAAAAATGTTTTGATTGATTTAGGTGCTGCCATTAATGTCATGACAAAGCATACTATGGACTCCTTGAAAATTTCAAACATTAGGTCTACGCCCACAGTTAAACCTGATGGGATGGTGGAAGATGTAATTGTCACTCTTGAATCTTGGGAATATCCTGCTGATTTCACAATATTATCAATTAAGACAACTTTAGGGGGGTATCCAGTTATCCTTGGTAGACCATGGTTAGCAACTGCTGATGCTTTTATAGGATGCCATTATGGAGATATGACCATTTCTGATGGACAGTCCACAAAAAAATTGGCTTTGTATCCGCCTGCTAGACCTCAACTAGATTCATCCCAACTTGTTTGGCCAGATGTGCGGGAAGAAACTAAAGAAGCCAATTCTTTGGCTCAATTAATGATGCTTCAAAATGATCCATTCTCACAACTTCAGAATGAGGATGCTTTTCTTTTCCAAATTCTGCAATTTAACTCTGATACAGGTAGTTCATTCGATCCAAATGGTAGTCATCTATAATGTTTCCTGCAACAACCAAATTCTGAAAGTTCATTGCCTAAACTTCCAGCAATTTTTCATAATTTGCTTCCACAAGAGGTACAAACATCACCTGTAGATTCCATGAGTAATCTCATGAAGCAGATAGAATTGTCTCTAGGTCATTGCTTGAATGTTAATAGCAAGCTGTCACAATCTCAACAGGATGACTTATTAAAAATGCTACAAGAACAACATAAAGCTTTTGCATGGGAATATGGGGACATGCAAGGCATAGATCCTCGAGTTTGTACTCATAGGATATATATTAAAGAAGATTGCTCACCAGTTAGACAACCTCAAAGAAGAATAAATCCAACACTTAGAGAAATAGTTAAAGGTGAGCTTCAAAAGTTGCTTGATGCTGGTTTTATTTATCCAATCTCTGACAGTCAATGGGTTTCTCCACTCGTCATTGTCCCCAAGAAAGGTGGAAAATGGAGAGTGTGTGTAGATTACAAAGAATTGAACAATGCCACTAAAAAATATCACTTTCCACTACCTTTCGTAGATCAAGTACTAGACTCACTGTCTCGCAAAAGATACTTTTCCTTTTTGGATGGTTACAGTGGATACAATCAGATAAAAATTGCCCCTGAAGATCAAGATAAGACCACTTTTACCTGTCCATGGGGAACATTTTCTTATTCAGTCTTGCCTTTTGGTCTATGCAATGCACCAGCAACATTTCAGAGAGCAATAATTAGTATCTTTGCTGATATATCTCATGAATGTATGGAGATTTATATGGATGATTTCACTACCTATGGAGTCACATTTGAAGAAGCACTGGTGAATTTAGAAAAGGTATTGAAAAGGTGTAGAGAGCAAAATTTGTCTCTAAACAGTGAATTTTTTTTTCTGATGATGGAAGAAGGTATTGTTCTAGGTCATCATATTTCAAAAAATGGAATTCAGGTTGACCCTGCTAAAATTGAAGTAATTCAGAATTTACAAACTCCTGCAAAACAAAAAGATGTCAGAAGTTTCCTTGGCCATGCAAGGTATTATAGAAGGTTTATAAAAGATTTCAGTAAAGTTTCCAGTCCACTTTATGCCTTGTTAACAAAGGATTCTCAATTTGAGTGGATAGAGGCCTGTGAAAAATCTTTCCTGCAACTAAAGGACTTGCTTACTAAAGCCCCTATTCTTCAAGGTCCCAAATGGAATTTACCTTTCCACATACATGCTGATGCCTCTGATTTTGGTCTAGGAGCAGTTTTAAGTCAAAAAGAAAATTCAATTGAGCATGCTATCTACTTTATCAACAAGAACCTTCAAGGTCCTGAGCTTAACTATACTGTTACAGAGAAGGAATTGCTTGCAGTAGTGTTTGCTTTGAATAAATTTAGGCATTATATCATAGGTTATCAGATATTTTTCCATACTGACCATGCAGCAATCAAGTATCTGATGAACAAACCTGCCATCTCTAGTAGGTTGGCACGATGGCTCCTGTTGTTAAAAGAATTTGATATTACAATAATTAACAAACTAGGAAGAGCTAATGTTGTAGCTGACTTTTTATCAAGACTTCAATTAGCTACACCTGTTGAACATGAGGTCATTGATGATAGGTTTCCAGATGAACACTTGTTCTCCATTGTTGCACATACACCATGGTATGCAGACATTGCCAATTATCTAGCAGCAAATAGAATACCAGCTCATTTTTCTCCAAAAGAAAAGAAATTGTTAATAGAGAAAAGTTTTAACTTTTCATGGATCGCAAATTGTCTATTTTATACTGGACCTGATCAAGTGATGCGAAGATGTGTAAGAGAAGATGATACTTATGATATCTTGCATGCTTGCCACGATGAACCATGTGGGGGAAATTTTGCAGCAAAAAGAACGTCAATGAAGATTCTTACAACATGATACTATTGGCCAACATTACACAAGGATGTTGTGGCCTATACAAGGAAATGTGACAGATGCCAGCGTATGGGAAGACCAACTAAGTCAGATGAAATTCCACTATATCCGCAGGTCATAGTCACCCCTTTTGATAAATGGGGGATGGATTTTGTGGGACCAATTGATCCACCATCAAATGGCAAGTCATATATTCTAGTTTGCACGGACTATGTAACAAAATGGGTCGAGGTAAAAGCTATGACTCATGCTCGGAATAACAAAGTTGCTGAATTTCTGTATGAATAAATTTTCACTAGATTTGGAGTTCCCAAAGAGTTTGTAACTGATCAAGGAGCTCAATTTACATTGAATCTGATCACTGCACTAATGAATGACTATAAGATCAAACATAGGAAGTCCAGCCCCTATCATCCTCAAGCCAATGGTCAGGTGGAGGTAACAAACAGGGAAATTGAGGTGATCCTCACAAAGACAGTGCAGATCCATAAAAAAGATTGGAGCAATAGACTTCCTGAAGCAGTTTGGGCTTACAAAACTACTTGGAAAACAACAACTGGGTTTACACCTTTTGAGTTGCTTTATGGGAAAACAGCCATGTTGCCCATAGAATTCGAACACAAAACTTTGAGGACAGCTCTTGAACTCAATATGGAAATATCTGAAGCACAGAAGGACCATCTCCTACAGCTAAATGCTTTGGACGAGATGAGAAAAGCCGCCCTGCAACATACAAAAGCAATCCAACAGCAAAGGAAGAAATGGCATGATCAACACATCAAAATAAGGAAATTTTCTGCTGGTGATTGGGCTCTGTTATATCATTCTAGATATCAAGAAAACCAGGGTAAGCTCACAACACGCTGGCTTGGCCCATATGAAGTTGAAAATGTGTTCGACAATGGAGCTGTACAGCTGGTGACAATTGATCAAGTCCGTTTCAAATTGCTAGTTAATGGCCATCGACTCCGGTTGTACCATAAACCAGTCTCAAAGGAAGAATTCATGCAGCAGTTCGTTCAGGTTCCTCCCGCTACTCTTCCTGCAGCCAAAGGCTTTGGCCTTTCTCCTGCAGCTTCACCGTAATTTTAAAAAATGCATGCTCATAATAAAGGTTTTCTTTTAAAAGGAAACCCATTTTCTCCATTTTCATTTATCGCCCCCATTTCACTTCTTTATCTTCCATCTCATCCATCCATTCCATCCATTCATCTCGTCCGTCCACTTCACCCATCCACTTCATCCATCCGCATCACCCTTAATTAAGCTATCATTCCCAACTGTCAACTCATGCAGACGTCGTCATCTTTCTTCACACGTACGTGCAATTATCAAAGGTACGCCATATCTTTTATTATCGCATATTTGATTTGTTTTATTCTATTCATTTACTGCTATGCATGTACCGGTCATTATTACCTGATCTCCGCCTATTTTTTTTAGTACATGTGAGGACACATGTCTTATTCTCAGTAGGGGGCAGGGTAATCCACCTTTTAAAACCTGTCTTTTCACCGCTGCCATAACTGCGCAAATAACCTTTCTTTAATACTTTTCTGGTACTTTCCAAATGTGATCGCATGTCCTTCTTTATTGCATGTCTTTCTTGTAAAATACGATTAAGACTGCTTGTTTAAAAAGATCATTTTTGGAAAAGAAAGTAAATGTGACGGCATGACAGAAGAAAAACCAGAGCAGAAAGGGAAACAGGGAATTTAAATTTTTAGCAAGAAATTGAGTTCAGCTATGAGAAAACTGTGAACATGGGTGGTCAGTTGGTGCGACATGAGCCTATAGCTCATGAACTATTATTGCAAAATCTGCAAATAGTTCACGCATTCAGCCTCTGTGGATGGTTAAACTATTTCTTGAGCTTAAATGCTTTTGATGAGGAGGCTGCTGGAGAATTTTTGAGAACCCTTTCTAAAGGTGAAGCTACTGTATGGGGTCTAATGGTTGTTGCAACTGAAGACAGAATTGTTGAAGTAACCGGGCTTCAAGCCATTGGAGAAAACTTTTCTTCAGACGCTGCAGCTGCTAGGGTTAAGTTTTCAATACCCACTGATGGACCTTTAGAAGTCTCCAAGCAGGGATGCAAGCGGGTATCGTTGCCTCCTCCTTATTCAGAATATGCTGCTTACATAATTAGGTATTTGACCTGTGAAGGCCATTTCTCCTACCTGCATTCTCATCATTTCAAATTATTAAGCCATATGAGGCATGGGTTAGTTGTAAATGTTTTGAATTTTCTGTTAAAATTTCTAGAACAAAGTGCCCATGGAACCCAACAAGGGAAAGATAATTTTGTTGCTCAGCACGACCTTATCAAATTATTGATTGAGCGCTCTTTAAGAGATGTCTCACCTCTTTCCTGGCAACAATTTGTTGCTTAAAAGAGCTTGCAAATTCCACAACCCCCTAGGGTACTTAACCCATGGCCTCAGAAAAAGAAGAAGGAAATTGCGTCTACCATAAGAACAGGGCAGGGGTCATCTACTCCTGTAGCACCTGGTCCTGCAGCTTTCACACCTGAATCCTCTACTAGGGTACAAACTAGGTCTGCCACTAGGAGAGAGAAGGGTAAAAAAAAGGCAGAAGGGTCCCCATAATCTGACCCTTGTTCTCAGAAAAGGTAATGTCCTTCTCCTGCAGCATCACCCCCTTCAGCCATCTCTCCTACAACAACACCTGTTGCTATCGCCAGTTCACTGTCATCCTCTGGTAGGGCAGAGCCCTCTGAGCAGACAAGAAAGAGGAAGGATACTAGAACGCCTCCTGCAGCCGCATCAGTGCCAAGAAGAGTTTCCACAAGGAAACAATCTAAGACCTCCCATGTTTCACCTCAACCAGAGGTTATTGTAATTTCAGAAGGGTTTGTTGAGTCTGAATTTAATGTTTTTTAGAATGTGTCTGAAAATGCCACTCAAAGTTCATTCGTTCTTGAAGAGGAACAAGTTGAAACAAAGGAAATGGAGCATAATGAGCAAGGGTTACCAAATCTGGATGACTTGGCTACCACTGCTATGCAGTTTTTGGAGGAAGCACAGACTTCTCCTCTGCAGCAACAAGAATTTATCTTGCAATAAGAGCAAGAACAGACTGAACAATTGAATGTGCCTAATGAAGTTATATTTCACCCTGTAATTTGTAAAGCCATTGTTGTGTATAAGAAAACATTTTTAATTGAGTTTATGGAATATGTCAAAGCTAACTGGGAAACAGTTACATTACAAACCCTAACTTTCCGACACATAGCCCAGACTGACATGCAACAAAGTCTATGGGAAGTAGAAAGGAAGAAATTGAAAATGGAAATTGAAAGTCAGAAACAGGAAATTGTTGAGTTGAAAGTAAAAATGGACGAAATGTTAAAAGTAACTAGTCAGATTATGGAATGCAGACCACCACCTAGAGTTTATACTCTGTGTCTTAAGGAACAGTTCTTATGGTTCCAACTGATGAGAATTTTCAGAAACCAAGATCCTATACTTCATACTGCCAAAGAATTTTTCGAAGCATACCAGGCAGCCCCAAATTGGTTAAGAAATTCTCTGTGTGAATTCTATTTACATGGCTTTTTAATTCCATTTGAAACATAATGGAATCCTCTTCTATATATTGGTGATATTCATTTGAGAGCATTTATGTCATGGGCAGAAAATGAGGAAAATTATGGCAGGAAGTGGGAAACATATGAGGAAGCTGAGAAAACTAAGCCTATTCCATTACGCTCTCAAAGTTCAAACCCCCATGCAATGTTGAAAGACTAGTTTGCTCTGACATATGGCATTAATAATATTCCAGCTAGAGAGAAGATATTTGATATCAGGAAACAATTATATGATGAATTTCAGGCACAACAATATTCATTTTGGAGACTAGCATATACCAGAAGTGAGAAAAGATGGGAAAGATTAACTGTTGGATTAAGAAGATCCGAACCTCACAGTCCCTTAAATTTTATAGCAGCTCTTAAAAGATCAAACGGATATACACAATTGGGACTTCAAAAGAGATTTGGACTGTGGTTGCCATTGACATTCAGACCTCCTGTGCTAATGTGGCCCCTCTATCCTCACCAGGCTACAAATCTTAATGATGATTTAGAAAACCGAAGGTATGAAAGGTGTCGGGATTTCAGAGGATTTTATTACAGGTTTGGAAATCCATCTCAGAGTCATGTAGCAACCACTGACTTCAGAGAAACCACCAGGAAAGTTAATGCTGGAGGAGCAGCATTGGGCTAAGTAGGGGGCAGAATGATGAGCTTAAAATATGTTCATAAGTTTGGATATTATGATGAACTTTTAATATCTTTACTTTTGTTATTTGTGGCTGTTTAAACTCTGTTGAAACCTTTTATGAGGATATCCTGTAGCAAAATACTTTCATATTCCTGCAGCTTATTGTGTTGACTTGATTAAATTTATTGCCCTGTTGACTCCCTAAATGACTGGTATATCGCATACAGTTTTTGAATGATGAAATAGATTTAAATGTGTGATTAATGAACGAATATTGTGTATGTGCCATATGCCTTTTCTTTCGCACCTATTACCTTTTGTTTCACAGGTTGTTGAAGAATGATCGAGTCAAGCGCAGTCGATCTCGGCCTTGCAGTAAAGTCCATTTCCTGCACGACTTCGAGGAAGCTCCGACAAAGACTCTTTGACCTAAACCGTTGGGAAAGATTTTTAATGACAGTCAATCTGGAAAGAGTGGAGCGCTAGATTCTCTCTGGATCGGGTTGAATGCATAAATTCATTTATGAAGTTTGTTCCTTGATTCTGGGATACACTTTACTTCCACATCTTTCTTTGATAGGGTTAGTTAGTTAGTTGCTCTTCTGATTTTAAATAATATACTCCTCCTGCGCGAGTGAGAGGAGACAATAGTTAGAGTAAGATAGAAACATAGTAGCAGATATCATGTAAGAGTCAATATGATAATGAAAAGCAGAATTTTTTTGACAAGAGACAGAGTTTTTTGTTAGTTTCTATTTCAACAAAACAATGTATATCATTCTTTTTTCATGAATAAAGTTTGATGAAGTTCTGAGTTCAGCACCTGCGTAATCAGTAGATGCTTGCTAAGGGGGCCCACTTAGTAAGTATCTGTAGCTAGTTAGTTAGTTGTTCTTTCCTGTTGATCTTTAGTTAGCTTTCATCTTTGAAGTTTTCATACAAACTCAGTCTTATATTGCTCCTGCAGCATAGAGAGTCCATCCCTGTGACTGTTCCTGCAGCATAAGGCCAGTTCACAGTTTGTGTTTCAGTCGTAGTTGTTATGGTTTCTGTTTTAATCAAATCATAGTTGAGTTAAAGAATTTTGCATTACCTTCCTGAGGCGTAGATAGAATTCCTTTCCAGTATTTGTTTTCTGCTAAGATTTGACCGAAACTAGTTCTTAGTGCATATATTTTTCCGCGCCATTTAAAGTATACGTCCCCTAGTTTGACAAGTAAATGAACGTCTACAGAGAGATGTTAGTCACCTGTCAGAATGTCCAATTCCCAGGAAAGGTTCTATTGTGATTTTCATATCCTTTTGTGGGCGCGACCAATCACTTTCCTATAAGTTTTGTGGCAAACCTTATAAAGGAAAAGAGGAATTCTCCCTTTAGATTTGAAATAATGTGGTTTTCCTATCCCAATATTTTTGAGGAATTCAAGAAATGGTGGAATATTGAGGTTTCGGGCACTGCTATGTTCAAAATTGCTAAGAAACTGAGGGAAGTTAAACAAAAATTAAGAAGTTGGAAAAAAGAGTCCTTTGGAAATATCTTTGGTATTAAATCTAAACTTCAAATGGAGCTTGCGGAGATCCAGGATAAAATTCAGAGGGAAGGATACATAGAAAATAATAGAGTAAAAGAAAATGAGTTGTTGGTGAAAATGCATGATATTATAGCTGAAGAGGAGGAGTTTTGGAGGTAGAGATCTAGAGTGTTTTGGCTTTTAGCTGGAGATAGAAACACCAGGTACTTTCATTTGTCTACCTCAAAACACAGGGCTTCCAATAGAATTTCTCACATAGAAGTTAATGTCAAGAGATTTGAGGAAGAGGAAGACATCAAAAAGCAAGTTGTCCTCTTCTTTAAAAACCTTCTCTTGGTGAATGGGGAAGTCAACCATAGTGACCAAGATATTCTATTAGAGGCCATCCCTAAGGTTTTTTGGATGGAATATAATGATAAGCTAACTGCCATCCCCTCTAGGGAGGAAATTATGAAAGTTATCTTTTTCTTTTGAAGGAAACAAGGACCCTGGCTCTGATGGGTTTCCTATGTTCTTTTTTCGATGGTTTTGGGAGATTGTTGAAAAGGATGTTGTGAATGTTGTTAAAGAATTATTTGGATCTAGAAATCTTCTTAAGGAATTGAATGCTAATTTTTTGGTCCTTGTTCCTAAGAAACCTGGGGCTATGGAGTTTGAGGCATTTAGGCCTATTAGTCTCTATAACTCTTTTTTATAAAATCATATCTAAGGTTTTGACGTCAAGGCTCCTTACTATCCTTCCTTCGCTGATATCCCCTCAACATAATGGTTTTGTTCTAGGAAGGAAAATCCTCGACCTATAGTCACTGTTCATGAGAATATCCATTCGCTAGTGGAATCTAAAACTGAAGGGTTTCTTCTTAAGCTGGATATTTCCAAATCTTATAATCGTGTTGATTGGGAGTTTTTATTCAAAACTCTAAGGGTGTTTTGTTTTAGCAGCAGAGTTATTTAGCTGGTGAATCAGTCGGTTACTACTGTCTCCACTTCCATCATTGTGAATGACTCTCCCTCAAGATTCTTTCAGAATTTAAGAGGCCTAAGATAGGGTGATCCTATCTGTCCTATTCTCCTCACAATCATGGTTGAGAGCTTGGGAAGAAATCTTAAAAGATTGATTGAATAGAGGTCTCTTGTTGGTCTTAGACCTTCTACTAATTTGATTTGTTCTCACCAACAGTTTGTTGATGACACTATGTTGATGGGAAGAGCAACAGTAACTGAGGCTAAGACTTTGAAAAAATAATTGGATGTGTATGAGAAGGCAACTAGGCAGATGGTCAATAGACAGAAGAGCTCTCTTTATTTCTTTAATACCCCTGAGCATAGACATATATAGAGATTGCTAGAATCCTTGGTTGTAGAGTGGAATCCTTACCCACTACTTATCTTGGATTACCTCTATGCCTTAAACCTCCAAAATCCTTTTGGTGTTCATTCGTTGATAGGTTCAGTAAGTAGTTGGTAGGATGGAAAGGAGCTCTTCTGAGTCAATCAGGAAAAATTTAGCTACTCAAAGCTTCTCTTCAGAACCTCCCGGTTTATGCATTAAGCCTTTTCAAAGTACCTGCTAAATATGCAGAGGCCTTTGAGAAGATCCAAAAAATATTCCTTTGGTCTAGTGTGGACGAGAAAAAGAGGATGCCTCTAATAGGATGGGATTTGGTGTGTAGACCGAAATCCTTGGGGGGATTAGGTCTTAGAAAAATTAGAATGATTAATAAGACTCTTCTTGCTAAACAAATATGGAGATCCTTTTTGTTTGATGGAGAATGGAAAGATATCTTAAAAAGTAAATATATGACCAATTGTGTGTCCCTCAAATCCTTGTTGGATTCTCCTATTCTGCCCCATGGTTCAACTTGCTGGAATGACATGATTGCTGGTAGAAATATTTTGGAATCAGGGGTTGGTTGGCACAT
Organism: Sequoia sempervirens; assembly: GCA_007258455.2. Lineage (NCBI taxonomy): Eukaryota > Viridiplantae > Streptophyta > Pinopsida > Cupressales > Cupressaceae > Sequoia > Sequoia sempervirens. Next base: position 134,971 of record VDFB02360264.1, read on the forward strand.
TAGAAGTAGTAATCTAGCTAGGGTCTGGGAGGATAGATGGCTTTTTAAGGATCCCCTAATCAAAATTGAAAGATTCAGCAGATGGGTTGAGTTTTGCAAAGAAAATTTTGGAGAGTATGTAAAAAATTATTGGAATGAAGGAGATTGGGTGCATTTGTGTATGGTTAGCTAGGATTTGGATCCGCTTCAATCTTCCTTGATGGCTGCTAGATTGGGATAGAATCATTTGGATGATCATCTTGTCTTGATAGAAAACCATTTGGGTAACTATTATGTTTCGTCGGTTGTTTCTCTGTTGTCCCTTTCTCAAGCCCCCCCTCCTTTCTGGTCTAATGCATGGATAAAACACTTGACTCCTAAAGTCAACATTTTCTTCTAGATTCTACTTTAAAATAAGGTGCTCGCAGTGGATAATATTTGCAAATGGGGATTGCATATCCCCAACAGATGTTACCTTTGCAAGAATGAGGTTGAGTTAGTAAACCATTTGTTTCTCCACTGTCTGTTTGTTGCTACAATCTGGGGAAAAAAATTGGCTCTCTAGAATATTTCTTGGGTATTCCCCCTGTCCATTGAAGATTTCTTCTCACAATGGAAAGCCCCATCTCAAAATCCTTTCATTCGAAGATTATGGGCTTTTATTTTCCCTTTTTTTGTTTAGGGAGTGTGGAAAGAACATAATAACAAAATTTTTAGGGATAAAGAAATGTTAGAGATTAAAATGTTTTTGAAAAAAAAATTAGGCTAATAAAGGAAAATTTCAATGTTATTGCCCAAAAATCTTTTAATCTTGAGGCTATGGTTTGCACTCCCTATGATCTAATGATAGACAAGGATTGGAATCTCAGATTAGATGTATCTATGGCATCCAAGCTAGCTAAGAAAGATAGGGAGGGCATATGTTGGATCTTTCCTCCAAATGGCTGGACTAAAGCCAACTTTTATGGTGTTGCAAAGGGCAATCTGGGGATGGCCAGAAGTGGAGGTGTGTTAAGGGAATCAAATGGTAACTTTTTAGTGGTTGTGGCCATTTCCCTTGGTTCTCAAACCAACCATGTGGCGGAGGCTATAGGAGATTATCAAGTTTTAAATTTAGCACATAATCTAAATATAAAATATTTATGGCTTGAAGGGGACTCCAAAAACATCATTGACTGTATCCTAGGTAGGACCCCCCCCCCTCCTGGTCTATTAAGAATTGGATTGAAGACGCTAAATCTATCTTAGATAAGTTTGAAAAAGTTAAAATCTCCCACATCTATAGGGAAGCTAATAGTGTGGTGGATTACTTTGCGAATGAGGGGGTTAAGCGGGGAGGTTTGAACACATGGTAGAATTTTAGGGACTTGGGTGCTAAAGCTAGGGCCTTATTAGATTATGATGTTATGCATGGGAAAGAAGCAAATATCTTTAATGATGATGGGGAAAAGGGATAAGTACATCAAAATCAAGAGATTTGATGGAGTCCTGTCAAATAACTTGCCTGGTAAGAAAAAGTGACATGCTTTGTGGGTTCATTGGAATGGTTGCATAAATTTGCAACAGGTTTTCGGCACTGGTAGAGATTGCAGTGAGGTGCATGTGAGTGTGGGGCGGGATAGGAAAAGAACCAAGCCAAATAGCTACGAAATACACATGAGGAATGCTAAGGTCTGGAAACAGGTTGAGTGAGGAGGTTTGGTTCCATTCCTGGTAAAACTTCATGGGCCTGATCCTAAGGCCACTAACTACTTTGAGAAGAACTGGAATAATGGAGAAATTGTCCTCTTTGGGAGAAAGGTGAAACTAGAAGAGAAAATCATAGTAGAGGTGACTGGAAAGTCCACTGGGGGCATGAAATTTTATTTAATAGAAGGTTTTGAGATGAGGTGGTAATCAATTTCCAAAAGAAAGACAAGGAGAAATTGAATCTGGTTGAAAAGTTTCCAACAACTATTTTGAAATTGACTCCATCAAGGCACTTTAGAGAAAGGTGCTCTGTGTCATTATGGAGTATATTACCTTGGACGATAGATTCACCAAAGTTTATGGTCATCATTTTGCTCTCCTTAACCACTTCCACCATAAGGTATGGATTTCTTTTCCTCATTATTTGTTCTACTCGTTGAGCAATAGCCTTGAGGACCCCAAGAAAAATCCCAGGAGATACCCTATTCTTCATCCTGGGCTTATTAGGTTGATCTATGAACATTATCAAAACCTGTCAACTTTATCCAAACCGGTTGCCTCCATGACATCTGAGGACTATGATATAGACAGTGGTGGTTCATAGATTCATTCTAAGCCTAACCCAGAGAGAATTTTTGAAGCCCATCAATCCCATGTCCTTTCTAGCAAGAAAACCCAGCTTAGTAAACCCCATCACATGAAAGTTAACCCTGAGAATTACCCTGGTTGCTCGGCCCCTTTAAAGAAACACGCTCTCAAGGGTTCCCCTACAAAAAATTTTGTTTCCTACTCTACGGACTCTTTGGAGGGAATACTAAGAACCCTGAAGCTAGGAAAGATTGTGTTTCTACTTTTCCTGCCTCTGTCAGAGATGTTGGAACCAAATTTCCCAGCTCCCCTAACCTGAATGATTTCAACCTAATTTTAGATTGAGATCAGTTTGGAGATATCCTTGCCTCTACTAGATGTGATATTGGTGATATTTTCAGGGTTATGAAATGGTCCTATCTAGAAACCAATGATCTTAATCTCAGAAACAGGGTTCTAAATAGCAAGTTGGAGGAACTAGAACTGAAGTTGTCAGCTCTGAATAATGGAGAAGGAAAATGAAAAAAGAACAATACTGGGACAGGATATGATGACATTGTTTTCAAGTATAAGACTCTGGAAGCTGAAATTTTTATAATAAAAAACAATATGAAAATTGTTGTGGAACAAAACCATAGAATGGAAAGGCACAATGCCATTATCATTAATGCAATGTCTGAAAAGTTGGAAAAGTCACAACAAGGCTTGTTGGTTGTTGACCTGGAAGAGGACAAGGATAAAGGTAAGAATGAGGACATAGGAATATCAAAGAGGACTTGTGCCAACCTTAAGAGGAAAGTGCCTCCTACTTCCGAGATGGTCCAAATCTTAAAGAGGGGCGTTCAGGAGATGAACAACATGGAAGTTGAGATAGCAAAAATTTAAAAGTCCCAAGCTTAGTTGTTGCTAGTGTTTTGTTTGGTCTTTTTGGGGTCTTTTTAGTGGCCCTTGCTGGCCTTTTTTGGTGGCTATTGCTTTGTTATTTTATTTTCCTCTCTACAACCTCTCTGTTTCTAGTTTCTTTGACGTTTTATCTCTTTATTTGTAAACTTTGTGGTTTCGAGTCCCTGTAAAACCCATTTTTTCCTCTTTCAAAAACCTTATTTTAGTAAGGCCATGGATTCATGCAATGAATGGGGTTCCTTATACTCTTCATTGTGTAATGAATCATGTCTAGAAAAAAAAAAATTACACACTCAAAGTTAAACCTAAACCAAATAGTTGTTTAAACATTGAGAAATGCAAGGAAAATCCTTGGAAAATATTGATAGCAACTACACAAGTAGAACCTGTGCAACAAAAAGACAAAGAAAAAATATTGAGGAAGTCATCAAGATATTAGAAGATGATTGGGGTTCCTTATATTTCACATCATTCATGGGAAAATACAAGATCATAGACAAATAATTTGAAAGGGGAAAAGAGAGATCAGTAATCTCAACACAAAATTCAGAAAACCATTTTCAAGCATCCACCTTAACCACCTTAGAAAAAAAAACAAATTATACACAAAAATTTCATGAAGCTGATTATGAACAACCACCAAGTGCATAAGCAATGAAAAAACTTTGTGGAAGAGGTTATGAATTGATGAAACAACTTGGATATAGTGGAAAGTAATGTGGTGCTGGAGAACAAGGTATTCATGTCCCTATAGATCCTAACACACAAGAAAAGACTAGTGGTCTTAGTTATTGTCCCTCAAAATAAATTAACAAGCCTTCACTTAATATCAACACTATTACAAAAGGTCCTTCTAAGACAACTTTAACATCAGTACATCCTGAACAGATAGACACTAGCGGTCTTCATTTTTGTGCTTTGAAAGAAATGAAAGAAACAAAGAAATCCTTGCTTAACATTAATGTCATCACACAAAACACTTATGATTCAAATTTGATTAATTTTAAACTCTCCTAGAAAGGAGAGTACAAAATTTCACAATCTAAAGAGTCTTGTGTAGGTATGACAACTTGTACTAAGCAAGAGACATCTTTTTCATAACATAAAGGAACATCTTATACAATTGATCTACAAGGTATCTTTTTGAGACTCCTCCAAGATCATTTGATATCCCTTCCTCCAACAACATGAAAGAAATTTTACTACAAGAATTCATTTTTTGCATATCATACAGTTCATTGTCATTATACTAATCAATGTAAATCTTTAAGTGATAAAATTCAACATCTTAAGGAGTGTGGTGATTTTCCTTATGTTGGGGCACCCAATTCATCTAATTGATACTAATTTTCAGTCTAGCATGTTTATCATCAATCATTTCGGCTCATCCATGTCATGCACTAAGAGGGGCCAAGGGGTTAGGTATCCTTGTCCTTGTATGTCAGTTTTCCTTGTCTCTTTTTGGCTAGTTGACCACCTTTCATAATATATATAAGAGAAAGCTTGGGATGCAGATGACATGCCTTAAGTTGGCTCGCATGTGACGTACTAAGTTTTGGGGGAAACCCCTTATTCATGATGTAGTTCGATTTGAAAACATATGACTTGGCATAGGGCTTTCCGAATAACATCTCATGTCTTCATCTACTTTAAAGCAATTGCTCACAACAATGGTGTTAGAAACCACTTTCAAGTGGGGGCATACATCGACACTCATGTTTCAATGTGTGATTTTCTTTCTTATTGCATGCACGATGTGTCCTTTTCTTGGGGTGTCATTGGGTTTCATTTCCTCTAAGAGCGTGATATTTATTTGACTTGTCCTCTCTTGGAGACATTAAGCATGATGTTCCCTAAGAAAAGACCTTACCTGAACTAAGAAAAATCCCTTTGAATATACCTTACACTACTTTGCATTTATAATAACTATCATATGGCCACCTTGAATAGCACACTTTGCTTGCATGTGGAGCCATCCTATTTCTTCATGAGTATCAAGTATACGAAGCTTTGCTTGCCTCATGGAGCTCAAAGTTCATTATTTTGTGGTGCCTTACCAAAGTTATCAAGAGGTATAGTTTTGGTCTGGTTGAATGGGAAGTTGAACTTAGGCGTCAATTTCCTATAACCATTTGCTTGTTTGCATGAGCACATACCAGTCACATGCGTATGTGTCTCACCTTTTGGATACTCAACTAGCAGATAGCTTGAAGTTTTTTTGCCTCAGAGTGAGTACGCACTTTTGGAAAAATAGCTTAGATCTAATCCACATTGTGTTGGACAAACGGTCAAGGCTTGATCCACCTCTCTTTATTTTTTCTTGTTTTTGTTTTTCTTTTAGTCATTGACATTGCATGTTTGTGTATCGTGATGCAACATATCATACACATTGTTTGTGTCCTTTTGTGCTTATGTTGGTTTGATGTAGGATCTTGGATCTTGGGGGCTTGGCCACCTCCTTTGATCTTTGTCATCCTTTTTTGTCCACATTGGTATACTTGGATATATGAAACAAGATTCCAAACCTGCATAAACACAAGGAAAAAACACCATATTAGATCAAATGCAAGTTAGTATCATGATTCCCCAAGAAATCCATTTGAATTGCAAGGAAAAGGAAATGAAATGAAGAACATAAACAAGCATAAACCAAATATGTTAAATCCTATCCAAATACAAAGAAAACTCTTAATCTCTTGGGGGAGTTGGTGCCAACTTGATGTGGAAATTGGCCCTTTCCCCACTCCTATGCAAGATTTTGATTTGATGAAGATGCGATCCAATTTTTTCATGATTCAAGTGTGCTCCAAGATGAAAATCTGCATAACCTAGATAAGATTGGATAAAGATGGATGAGAATTGTTATGGATTTGAGTATAATAACTTTGCTCAAATTGTGGATACTAAAATGAGGAATGAAGCCTCTTATTTATAGAATGATAAGATGGAGAGATGGATGGATGAAGGATGTGTACATTTTGATGAATGTTCCCATAAATGCATAAATTTGAAATTTGAAAATGGTGAAATGATAAGGTGGGAGGAGAGTCAAATGGAGTAATGGCCACTTGGCTCAATGCAAAAGGACATGTAAGATGAAATAAATTCCTTGTTGGAAGGACAAAGTCCAGTTGGATTTTGAATTCAAATTTGAAGGAATATTCTCTATTATGCCACGTTGAGAGAAAATAGGGATTTAATAAATGAATTAAATCTATTTTCATGTGCAAGTGGGAAAAGCTAGAGGATGGGACATGAATTAGGATTAAATTAATCAAAGGTTAATTAATTTAATGAAGGATTAGATGATGTGTCAAATTTGACTTAGATTTATGGGTTGATTTAAATAAAATATAAGAAGAATATGATAAAAATGATTAATTAAAGGAGTTGAAGTTAGATTAAATCAAATAAGGTTTTAATTTATTTAATTTAATGAGATAGACTTTGGGGATTTAATCAAATAAAATTGATTATTTAATTAAATAGGGATAATTAGACCAGATTGGTTGATTTAATTAACAAGAAAGAATGACTTAATCAAATAAGTGATTTATTCAGTTAAGAGAGGAAGATTGATGAATTTAATCAAATAAGGGTATTAAATTAAATGGTTAGGATGAAATGGTGTTAGTAGTCGAGATCAAATGTGCAATGTTAATCAGTACATTTTCCATGTCTACATTTTTCCCCTCTCTGAAGTGATGCACTTGTTGCATTGGTTCAAATAATAAATTCAAAAATTCTCTAATTTTTTTGGATGCCCCACTACTGCCATAGCAAAAATAATTATGCCGGTATACTACCCCCTCGAGAAATTGAGTGAAAAGGTTTAATTTGAGGGTCGATCTCTCAACAAAGAGGTTCAAGATTAGTTCAGCTCGAATGTTTGATGTAGACATATTTGATGATGTAGACAGTCATTGGCCATGGGTAGCCTCATGCCTATTTTGATATATTACCCACACTTGATCCTGATTTGTACAGGTCATGACAGTTACATTATTGATGATATAAATGAGATGATTATGGTGTTTATATGTAATGGATGATATGGATTCACATGATATGATATGATGATGGTTTTGTGATTATGCAAATGGATGATAAGTGTATGGTTTATAAGATTCTTAGAATAACCAATTTATATTATGCAATGATGAAATGCAATGCATGTGAGATGATCAATGTTTCTTAGATGATATGATATGATATGCATATGGTTTGTGGATGTAGGATGGATGTATTAGCGATGATTTATGATTAACTGTCATGGTACCATGTTAGTATGAAGGGAAGTAAGAAGAAAACAAGAGATTCCAACAAGACATGAGATGATGATAATGATGATGATGATGATGATGATTACTTGCTAAGGAGTTGGTATTTTCAAAGGGCCAATTACCTTATATTTGATAACACACATAGGTACGATGAATCAAGGTATAAAGAACCAGGATGGAATTGTACCTAGTGTGATGGAATTTGACTCAAAAAATAGATAGGAGTATTTTTGTTCGCACTTGAGATACAAAAACCTTGCCAGAATGCACCTAATAAAGCAAGTATTCACTAAGTTATATTACAAGAATGTCCAATAAGAACCACAGACAAAAAGATAATGATCGATGCCCCATTCCTTTCTCTCTAAATTTCTTTGATTAGACATCATCTAGAGGTCATTGGAATGAGTGAAATAAGATAAATCAATAGAAAAGATCAAGCATGCAAACAAGTCAATGTTCTTCATACCTCTAGCCAAGGGGATGTGTTTTGGTTAGGATAAGAATCCAAAGTGATATCCAAAATGAAGCCCATTGTTGGAATGATATATCCTAGGACATGCATTGCATAGGATGATGATGGGTTGATAAGTTGTTTGATAGGATTTTGATATAAAGTTGATTGGCATGTTTGAAAATGATCAAGAGTTTGATTTTGCATTTAGAAGTCTATTGCTTGCTTTTGATTTTGCGTTTGAAGTTTTATTTTGCTGATTTTTGTACTTGTTTATGTTTCTTTTGCCAAAGGATGAAGGTGATGATCAATTTTATTATGGGTGAAAATTTACTTCAGGTGAAAGTGGGATGGGGTGGATGGGTTTCTTGGGTTTTTTTAATGTTTTTGATGTTTTTGAAATGTTTTGAGGCTGTTTTTGGGTTTTTTTTGAGATTTTTACAAATGTTTTGATTTTCCAATTTTCCAATGTTTTTGTGTTTTCTGAGATTTTATGAATGTTTTTGGATTTTGTGTCTTGGGGCTAATCAAAGATTAGCCTTGCCTATGTTTAAGCTCAGAGACAACGTAGTTTAGATGACCAAGTTTTTTATTTGTTTTGGTATTTTTTGAGTGTTTTTGGATTTTGACATGTTTTGAATGTTTTTGGATTTTTTGCATGATTTTGACATTTTGGATATGGATGTGTGTGATGATATTAATGCTTTGTTTTGGGATTTTGTTGAAAACCAAGCTAAGGTTGATTGATCAGATTGATGGATTGATGATGATAACATTGTTGAGGAAACACAACAATGCAAGGATAGTGTTAAGCAACATGAGGATTAGGATGGATATCCCAAGATGATGCAAGATTGATGATGATAACATTGTCAAGGATACACAATAATGCAAGGATAGTGTTAAGCAACACAAGGATTGGGAAGGATATCCTGAGATGATGATGGATTGATTGGATTTGATTTGATCAAGATTGATGAAGCTTGGTTTGGCACAAAATTTGTTTTGGATGATTTGATGTGACGTTGAAGCACGCATTAGATGTGACTGATAGTGATTGTTTGGATTGATGTTCAATGAAAGATGAAGATTGATAAGGAATGTCTTCTCATCAAAATATGCCATGGGCTAGTGATTTGGATTTTGGCTCACAAATTCTTTGACCAATTTTATTTCACATTTGCCAATGTTCGGATCACCACATAAGTTGGAGGATATAGATCAAGATTTATTCCCGAAGCAAGATTTAAATTTTTGCCTCCAGTGTCTAGCAATGTATGGAATGTCATGGGTGGATGCTTGGATAGGTGTGTCGACGAAAGGATATGGTAAGCACACAAAGGATACCAAGGATTATCTTGCGATAAGATAAGGTGTTTGAACATAGTATGCTCATTTGGATAATGCTTCATGGCTCAAATAATGCTGGGTAGGATAGGATCAATGAAAATGACCACTGTCAAGATGTCTACCATAAGCAAGTATAAAGTTTGCACCAAACTTTCATCAAGGTCAAGATAATTTGGACTATGGATGTAGATGGATAAAGATGGATTGGATAAAGGGTGCATGGATGAATGGATTTATTATGGATGAGATGGATGGAATGTTGGATTTACTATTTATGGGATAAGATGGCTCCACCTGAAATAGCACACGTAGATGCTCGATTCTACACACGACTCTTGTTTTCTAGGTTTTCATCATGGTACAAGTCCAAAGTGCCACCATAGCGGTTTTCACTAGAGGATGATTTTTTTCTTTACTATTTTCAATTCTTTTTTTGATTTTTTTGGATTTTCATATTTTTTGATTTTCTTTTGTATTTTTTTGAAAGATTTTAAGCTCATGTTGAATCACCTTGTGATTTTTATGTAGATTCCCCTTTCATAATGTACCATCGATATCCTACTTGAAGAAGTTTCTTTGCCAAGATACATGCACTTGAATGCAACTTTTAAGATTCCTGATCTACTTTATTGATACTGAAGTTAACTTTATCTCTGTGCAGACATCAGAATAAAGTTTCTTCTGAATCCTTATGATGAAGAGTGGCTACCAATACATGGCAAATGTGAGAATTGGATATCATGCGTGGAGGCATGGATGGAGTGTGTTTAGGAATAAAAGATGGATTGGTTGAGAGCTTGGAACCTTTGACCCTCCAAACTTGGGAAGATGAGCAATGATGGGTGGATATGGAAGTGTGTATGGAATTAGGACCAACTGCTTGATATACTTTGTACATTGCTTGAGAAGCCTGCTTTTTCCTTTGTGGACATCTTTGATGGATACTTTTCCCTCTTTTATTTTTCCCCATAGTTTCTTTGACTAATGGAGTTTGATAGGGATTATCTTTCTTTGTATTCTTTGGTATCCACTTGTATTTGATTTGTACATTGTGCTCCTTGGCTTCTTTTGCTTTGATAACATTCTTTGTGCTTTGATTCAAATCTTTCTTTTGATGTTGGTCCCAATTCGTGGATGGGGTGATGTGTGGATGAAGATTCGTGATGTGGTTGGTTGTATTATTGACATTGGTTTCATCATAAGGATTCTTCATGCTCCCTATGTTGGCATTTGCTTGAGACATAGTTGCCCATAGTATCGTGGTAGTAGCACCTTTGTTCCTTAATTCTACCTGTTTTGAGATGTCTTGTTTAGTAAGCCTTCTCTGATAAATGTTTACTATAGATGATGTTATTTCAATTTGTTGCTTTGCTAACTTTGGAATGTCTTGTTCTATGTGACCCATTTTTTTCAGTGAATAATGTTGGATATCTTCATACATGATGTCCTCAGTCTGAATTTGGGATATATCTAATTCTGATGTTGATAACTCTGTTTGACTGTAGGAATTAATAACCTACTCTTTTTGTATAATAATATCCAGAGTAAAGGAATCATGTTCTAAATGAATATCATGGGTATGTGTAGGATCATCATGGAAAAAATAGGCCCTTAAGTGGCAAAAAAATTAGAAAAATTAGAGTCAGGCAACTTGACATAAAAATTTGAATAAGTTATCTATATTATTTCAAAAATATGTAAGAATAAAATTTGTAGCAAATTGAATGTAGTTTCTAAACTACTAGGTTTATTTTTTTAAATCTATTTGGTGAAAATTTGAAATTTCAATGTAGAAGTACTTAAATTTTAGGGAAAAAATAAGAAGTAGGTGTCTGTCTAACCACTCTAACCATAATAAAAAGATAATATTTTTTTATAATATTTTAGATATAAGTAGAGGACTCATGTCCAAATGTGATGCAATTTTTTTGTAATTTTTTTTTAAGTAAATAATTAATTATGAATTTTTCACTACAACTCTTAAAAAATATAAAAACTCGTATGTCTGACCACCTTAACTTGGTCAAAACTTCATGAAATTCATTTTTTTAATCCTATAGTATGTGAAGCATAGAATGTGATGCATGTTTTGGATTCAAAAAATGTGATACCATTTGAAAGCTATAGATGTTTTTCAATCAGCATATGAATCGGGACTTTAGTTGTAATTCAAACAGAAAATGAATAATAAATATTTATTAAATTCAAAGTAAAACATAATTTATATTGGTGGAAAGTTGAGAATCTCTTTTAAAAACCCTTTTCGTTTCATCAATTTTGGGTAAAAAAAAGTCGTTAGTGACATAACCTACACATACCCATCATATCGCCATTTTTTGGCCCATCATGATCCTGCACATACCCTCATCTATGTGTCCATCCACAGAAAGAATCTCATGGGTAGATGGAGGAGTATGTGCTATGTGGATATGATCATCTTGTATAGATAGGAGAGTATCCATTAGATTATTGTAGTAACTTGGGGATACAAATTCTTGATCTTGAATGATTTTGGAATTACTTTCAACATGCTTTGGATCAAGTTCTTGACATGGGTCAATTTCAAAGGATGGATTTATTACAAAGGGTTCTTGGATATCTTCATTAGGCATAGGAAGTGGCTCAATATGCTCTTGATCTTTGAGTGAATTTGGATCAAGTGTTGAGTTGAATATTCCTTCAATATCGGCAATCATTAGGTCGAAGGATGTCAATATGTCTTGGAAAGGACCATTGCTAGACTTTGGTGAGAGATGTTGATCATGCTTTAGAATAAATTTTTGAGATATTTCCTCTAACTCATTAGTTGATGTAGAGACATTTTCAATATGATCATTGGTCGATGGATTATTGATTATAGGATCAAATAATGTTAACACTCCTTGAAATAGATCATTGTCAGATATCGTTGAGGGATTCTTATCATGATCAAAAAGTGACTCTTGATATATGTTGATTTGATCTTTGGATGAGGTAGAAAAATCTTCCATGCGTTCGTTGATGGATAGGTCTTGATCATGTGATTGTTGACTTGGATCGATACATGGAGTCATTAACATTTTGTTGGGATTTTGAACAACATTTTCTTGTTGGGCTTGGTATTGGGCTTGAGCTTGTGCTTGCGCATGAGCCTGGGATTGTAGTGTCACTTAGGCAACTTGAACAACTTGTGCAGCTTGTTGAGCAGCTAGTTGTGCAGCTTGTCAATTTTGGTTTTGTTGGAGTGCCTTTTGATCAACAACCTGCTAAGTGGCTTGCAACAAAAAGTTGTATTGGTTTGATGTGTTTGGTTTGGGTGGTGGTGGTGGCAGAGGTGGTTTTGGAAGAGTTCTTGTTGTGGTGATAAGAGGTACCATCATATTGATGATTGGGATTTGAGTGGTGGATGGTGTGATCAATATTGTTAGTCCTTGAGATACAATGTTTTGAGGGATGATAGACGATGTGTTGGTTGCTTGTCCTATGGGAATGGTTGCCATCTGTTGTTTCTATATCAATGGTAAGGGGGGAGGATTTGGTATGATGCCTTGATTGATGGTTGGGAGGATGTTTTGGATGAGCGGTGGTAGCGAAGGTAGCCCCAAACCAAGAGGTGATACAGATGTTAATGGAAAGGGTGGGAGTGGTGGAAAAGTGAGTGGCATGCTCCCTTGGGGAAATGATGATGTTTGATCAAAAATGCCCCCTGGTCCAAATAGGTCACCTTCTCCTTGTGAGGTCGTAGGGAGAGAGGTTTGAGGGGTTGCATCAAATGATGATGATGGGTCATTAGGATTATGAAAGGTGAGGGGTACATATGGGTGTGATGGATTTTGAACAACATTCATGTGATTTTCAAAAATACCTATCCAAAAGTCTACCAAGTTTGGATTCGAAATGTTCACGTTTGGTATAGTTGTACTTGGTATATTCACATTTGGCATGTATGGATTTGGTGGGATAATGTTCTTTTTTTGAAGAATCATGCATTGAGTATTTGGTTGATATATTTGTAAGTTTGGACTTGGAATTAAATCTACCATTAGAAAAGGTGTTCCAAAATTTAGATTGGGTATACTCACATTTGTTGTACCATTGAGGTTTGTAGGAGATAATGATCCCATGCATGGATTGTATAAATGTGAGTTTTGAAAATCAATTGGCATTGTAAGGCTTTGATAGTTTGGTTGACTTGCTTTACTCATGATGTATGGAGCAAGTTTATATTCCATGTTATTCTTGTGTTTTGACCTTGTTGCAAAAGTGACCTCTAAGGTGTTTAGGACCAATGATGAGATGAAGGATGAAAGGGGTGAATGATATGGGTGTTCAATTTTTAGGAACTTTGGATCAATGCTAGACTTTAGGATTTGATTTTGATTGGTTTGGATTGGATAATGAACATGTAAATGCTAAGATGTTAGATGTGATCTTTAGGATAAACTTGTTCAAAGAGGTGATAATTTAACTAAGTGTGTGTGGAAGCATTTATCCAAACACACCTAACTAAACAAATGATTTTGATTTGGTTTAAGGATGTACCCAAGTCTAGATAATGATGTTTCCAAAGCTCTAAAAAATTTTGTGAGATGAGATGATAAATTTTTGGATAGAGTGTTTGATTTGATCCTAAATGAACCTAACAAGGACCTGTTTACAAGACCAAGATATTGAAGAACATTTTTTTTCTCTAAGAGTAGTTTCAAAACCAAAATACCAATGTTTGCATGAAAACCATATGACCAAAAGATGCCAAGCACATGTGTGGGGTCCAATTGTTCTTTGCTTAGTGACTTCTTTTTACAACACACAATTCTTGATTAGGTTTTGAAACTAGATGTCTAATGTTTTAACCTCTTCTCATCCCATTAAGTGTATCATGTGGAAATCAAGGAAATCAAAGAAAAAGTTACCTATTGTTTACTTTAGTAGGAGAAAATTGAGATAAAATTCAAGTGCCTAGAAACCTCTAAGGATATGAATCCCAAGGGCAAGCAAGGGCACATGAATTCATTCAAGGATTTGCTTCTCCTAAAGGGTTTAAGATTTGATGCTCATGTTAAAATGTTTTTTTTCCAATGTTTTCAATCAAGCAATGTGTTATGATTTCAAGAACAAGTACAACCCTATGGATATTTGAGACAATATTTGTTGAGTCCCCACTTGGGCAAGTCCAACTACGCTTATTTTTAGTGAATGGTTAGATGCTTGACCCCACTGGCTCCCCTCCACGACACTCACTTATATGGGGTAGTCAAGCATCAGTACCCATGAAACTCCCATGGAATACTCTCCATTTCTACTAAAAACCATAAAAGTGTGGGGAAGCTTGAAAATGACTATTCTTGCACCAACAAATAGATAGGGATTTTGGCCTTTCTACAACAAGGGTTTTAATTCAGACTTTTCATTCCTAGGAGTTAATCCATTGAGGTGAGAGACCATTGCCAAGCCACCCTTCTCATTGGAACCAACTACGTGATATTGGCCTTTGTTCCAGTACCCACTTTTATATCTTGGTTGAAAATACGCTTGTCTTTAGAGTGTTACCAGTTGGGTTGTTCCCTTGGGTGAGTACTTTTCCCCAAGGCAGGCCCTCTAAGATAAACAAAAGTGAGCAAACATATTTGTAACTTGATCGATCTTTATTGGAAAACAAAGAGAGAATACATGCGATACATTTACTCACACTCACAAGATGTTTTGTTCAATTTTAATCCCAAAATGAAGTGTGGAGGCAATTACTTTTACTCAACTTAAGACCACCAAAAAGCCATTTGATTCTCAAGATCTCTGTGAGGTGCGAGAGAAGGGCATACATATTTTCAATGGTATTACTTTGATTAAGCAATTAAAAAAAAAGTAGTGCATATTCATTTTAATCCTTTCAAAGAAATAATTCGATTCTTTTTAAAGCACCAAAAGAAAGGTGAAAGTTGCTTTGTTCAATTGTTAACCTTTAAACAAAATCTAGTCAATTTGTCTAAGGTTCTTTTTAAACTCTTTGTAGAAAAATTGAAAGTTTTTGTAGTGTTATTTTTAGATCCCAAAAGAAATTAGTGAGTCTGAAAACTTGAATATAACAAAGCCTTGAGAATGGGATTATAATTGCTCCCAAAGTGTTTAAAAACACTTTTTACAATCATGTGATAATGCTTTTTCTTTGACTTCCATGCTCCATGAACCTTTAAAACCTGCAATAAAAGATCCAAATGTTATATGAAATTGAGAAACAAGAAGATATGAGGGTTAGATAAATGGTTAAGCATAAAAAACCCTAAAATTTAGACCAAGTTTCATTGTGATTTGACATTAGGTAAAAATTTGAAAATTTTAACTCTATCCAAGTTGAGAAACACCTACACCATTTAATAGCTTATGAAATTCTACCCCATTTTAAAACAAAAAGCTCTGAAAAAGACCAAAAAATGACCAAGATATGGCCATTTTAAGTTTGAGTGAAAAAGCAAGAAAGTCCAGCGGCTCTATCTGCATAGGCGTCACTATTTGGAGTTTGAAGCAGTGTTATATGGTGTTGCTAGAATTATAGCAGTGTTGTATAGCGTCACTAGACTAATAGCAACACTATATGGCACCGTTGGACCGTGAGCGGTGTAGTTTCCTATATACACGAAAAAAAAAAATAGAAAAAACATAGAATTTGATGAAAAAAATGTTTTAAACTTCTAGTTTTCCCTCCTTCTAGCGCCAAAATGTGAACCAAGATTCCAAACCTGCATTTAAACAAAAGAAAAAAACACCATATTAGATCAAATGCATGTTAGTATCATGATTCCCCAAGAAATCCATTTGAATTGCAAGGAAAAGGAAATAAAATGAAGAACATAAACAAGCAAAAAATAGATGATGTTAAATCCTATCCAAATACAAAGAAAACTCTTAATCTCTTGGGGGAGTTGGTGCCAATTTGATGTGGAAATTGGCCCTTTCCCAACTCCTATGCAAGCTTTTGATTTGATGAAGATGTGATCCACTTTGTTGATGATTGAAGTGTGCTCCAAGATGAAAATCTGCATAACCTAGCTAAGATTGGATAAAGTTGGATGAGAATTGTTATGGATTTGAGTATAATAACTTTTCTCAAATTGTGGATGCTAAAATGAGGAATGAAGCCTCTTATTTATAGAATGATAAGATGGAGAGATGCCCAAAATGAAGCAATGTGGGACTAACTTTCAACCAATTGCAAGGTCCCACATGTCAAGAGATGGATGGATGAAGGATGTGCACATTTTGATGAATGTTCCCATAAATGCATAGATTTGAAATTTGAAAATGGTGAAATGACAAGGTGGGAGGAGAGTCAAATGGAGTAATGGCCACTTGGCTCAATGCAAAAGGACATGTAAGATGAAATAAATTCCTTGTTGGAAGGACAAATTCCACTTGGATTTTGAATTCAAATTTGAAGGAATACTCTCTATTATGCCATGTTGAGAGAAAATAGGGATTTAATAAATGAATTAAATCTATTTTCATGTGCAAGTGGCAAAAGCTAGAGGATGGGTCATGAATTAGGATTAAATTAATCAAAGGTTAATTAATTTAATGAAGGATTAGATGATGTGTCAAATTTGACTTAGATTTATGGGTTGATTTAAATCAAATATGAGAATAATATAATTAAATGATTAATTAAATAAGGATTATTTATTTATTTAATTAAAGGAGCAAAAGTTAGATTAAATCAAATAAGGTTTTAATTTATTTAATTTAATGAGATAGACTTTAAGGATTTAATCAAATAAAATTGATTATTTAATTAAATAGGGATAATTAGATCAGACAAATTGATTTAATTAACAAGAAAGAATGACTTAATCAAATAAATGATTTATTTAATTAAGAGAGGAAGATTGATGAATTTAATCAAATAAGGGTATTCGATTAAATGGTTAGGATGAAATGGGATCAGATGTGCAATGTCAATCAGTACATTTTCCATGTCTACAAGACCCCTCTCGAATGTCTACTTTAGTGTGAGTTTGAAGTGGGATTGTAGTGTTGTAATGTGTTTTCCCAAATTCATGTTGGATTTAGGGCCTTTTTAAGCTAAATCGATCTAATTTTTCCTAAATTTAATATTGTAAAGTGTATTTATTTGCACCTTCACATTAAGTTTGGGACCTTTTGAATTTAGGACCTTCGTATCATTAATAGGCCCCTAAGACCCTATATTATGCACCCAAGATTTATTTCAATCAAAATCCTCACAAGATCAACAAATATATGTAAATTTCCAACTCCCTAACATTTCCTCCACCTAAAAAAGCTTGGTGGGACCCATACACCACCTTGGGCATATGAGTCCCATTCAAATGGGACCTATATTCCACCTTGGGTGTATGAGTCCCATCCAGATGGGGCCTATATGCCACAAGTGGCGTATGAGTCCCATTTGTCTTTTTTTAAGGTTTTGAGTAGGAATTTAGGGTTTTAAGTTCAAATTTCATGAATTTTGTCCTTTGGTATCTTATAAATGGTAAGTTGGATGGATTTTCCATATAAAAAAGGTCTCAAAATCATTATATACCCAAGACTTCATGATATCATCCTAAGCTATCAAGATTTAAGCATTCCAAGACTTCACAAGAGCATTTCTATGAAATTCAAGGGTAGATTTCTTCATCATTTGTTGTAGCAATTCAAGATCCCTTACCATGTCAAAATCATTAAGTATCAAACATGTTGTTGATCTAGTGTTGTGATGTAGAATTAAAGATCCATTTACAAGCATTGTTTCATATCCAATTCAAAATCAAGATCTACATTATACATGGCCACTTCATGTTAGATTGCTGATTTACATCTCAAGACATAATTCAAGGTATCATTTTTCATGTTTCATAACAAGGTTTAATTTCCTAAAAAGGGTTTGACCAAGGAAAACCCCTATTTCCTAACACTCAACAAGTTTTTCTCTCTCTTTACATGTTTGATTCTAGATATAGGCATCTTGAGACTTGGAGATAATTTAAAGACTAGGTTGCAAGGTTTAAGGAAGTTATCAAGTTGTCACAAGGTTTTTATCTTTATGGAAAGTCATGTAAGGTTGCCAATCAGGGTTTGAAACCTGGAAACAAAGTGTGGAAGAAAGAGAAGAAATAGGGGAGCAAATTTAGGTCTTGAACCTTTGAAAAAGAAAAGCTGGACTAATACACCACTTGTTGCATATGAGTCCCAATACAAGTCATTTTCCATATTTCAATGAATTTAGATCGACCACTGTGAGATTCTTGTTTTGGCATAGAAACCCTAGTTTGGGACTAAATCACCTAGATTGGCATATGAGTCCAAGTGGGCACCAAACAATAGGATTTCAAGATTTTAGATCTTGCTTTGACATCATCTATCTTCTAGGTACCTTTTTGTTCACTCTTAGTTTGTTATCCTAAATTTTAGTTTCATTTCCAAGGTCATTTAGTTAGGTTTTGCAAGGTACTTTGCATGTTATATTTATTTCTTGTCTTTACAAGCCCTCTCTTGGCGGTGAACCCCCTTTTAGTTTCTAAGCATACCCTAGGACTCCCTATTATAGATCTTTTTTCCCCATTCCATCCTTCGATTGAGATCTCTAGGGTTTCCTTGAATGAAAAGTGAAGAAAACTTGTTGTTCTATGTCCTAAACTATAGAGCACCTATTTTCTTCCTTTCATAAATGAATTAAAAAAGTAGAAAAATAATTCAATAATAAAGAAATTACATATATGAGAAACATACACTGTGGTCTATAATGGGTTTTAATTTCATAAACCAATTTTGAAAGAAAAAAAAACAGCTATATTGCCAAAGTTAGCTCTAAAGTTAGCTTTTTGTCTTGACATTGCCTTTGTCTTTTAGTTGCAGTTCTAAGGCTAAGGGTTTGGTTACAATGATTTTATTGAGCCTAAAAAAAATTCAAAAAGTGGGATGGAATTTCATTTTTTAGAACGGGTACCCATTTTGGAATAGGATTGTAATTTGAGGCTTGGTTTCTCGTTCCTAAATGGGTACCCATTCTTTTCAAAAAAAAATTTGCACAAATCTTCCCCTCTTTGTAGACCCACCTTCTTGCACTTAGCCTACACCATATATGATATCCATCTATCTTATTGATCTTGTTAATCTTGTTTAGTTTCATGGCACTATTGGGATTCATATCATTAACCATCCATCATATTGATCCTATCCTTTGTGTTCTAATTCTAATTACAATTTCTATCTAGGGTTAATGATCATATATATAAATATATCTCTATTCCATAGCTATGTTTCTTGTAATGTATTATTGTAGTTGTGATATTTATACTTTTATGGTTCGATGATTATATATAGTTAATTTTTTAATTTATATTATTGATTTATCAAATGATTATATTATTATGATGATATGATATTTAATTATACGTTCCATCTATTCTTATGTGCTCATATTTATCATTGATATATCTTCTAAGGTATTTTATAAATCAATTCCACCATATACGGAAACTAATTAAAGGGGCACACATAGTCACTAGCATCTCTTTTTTGATATTTGATGTATCTTGAAACTAAAAAGATATACATATATTTTTTATCCTTATCCAATAGAAATTCATGGGAGTATATTAATGTGAAAGAAAAAAATCGATGAAGAATCTTTATTCTTTAGGACAACATGTTCATTTATGTTTTGTATTTTGTTTATATGTGTTTGAGAATGGGCATACTTAGAGATGCATGATTCATAATTAGTGATACATTTGTACCTGAAACTATAGTCAAAATATAACAATGAAAATGCACTCATAATTCATTTCACATTTAGTTTTAAGTGCATAATTTAGGTTAATCTATTAATATATTTATATATCTACAAATGACACTCTTTCGTGCAAATTTTCTTTACATATTTATCCTTTCTTATGCTCATCCCTATGTGTATCATTTATGCTAATACTTATGTGCATGTCATCCTTGTCTTATTGTCTTATCTATTTGATTTTGATCATTAATTTAATCACCATCCATAATTCAATCATAGAAAACATAAATATATCCTACATGTTTGACATAGTTCATATTTTTTTAGTGATTTCATTCTTTTACAAAGGACCTTAAGATATTTATATGCAATAAAAAATAAAAAAATCAGCCAACTAACCCATCTTACATTTTATTTTGAAACTAAATTTGAATATTTTATTGCACTTTAATAATACATTTGTATATAAAAATAAATTCAAATTATATTTAATTTTAATCATGTAACATTTTTTTATCACTCAAGAAGAATCATTTGTATTTGTATTCAAATTCTAAAATTAGACAAGGATTCTAGAATATGTAATCACACTCATCCTAGCATATGTGAATTGCCTAGAAATCATTATAGAATTCGTGTCCATGTTTCAAGTATGTTGTTTTTCAAGATACATTTAATACTACCAATTTGATATAAAACCCTAAGAGTGACCAAAAGTATCATTACCTACCAAATTAAGTTCTCAAAGAATTCATAAGGTAGAATCTAGAGGACATCATGGGTTGAATTTGTAGTGATGTTGTAGATCTAGAATATGGAAGTGATGCAAGATAAAATGAAAAAAAAAGGGAAGAAATTTTTATTCTCATCCATACTTACGATACATTACTAAATCTAAACAATATCTAATTTCAATGTTTTCTTATACGTATATAACTAAGGGATTACATATTGTTGGGTAATATCGAAAGTAGATAACAAAAAATTGAGATATTGGTGGATCATATTCAACAAAGCCTTCAAAATAAATTTCTTTCTAAAATTAACAAGCACCTCATTTGTATACAAAAATTGGACACTCTCAATGAAGGCAACTTAGTAAAAGACCATACAAAAACAAATTTTTATTCCAATGTTTAAACAAGGCTAAAATTATTAGTTGCAGTCAAATCTCGACAACAATTAGACTTTTGTTTGCACAAGAAACTTCCTTAAAACATTGTCATATAGAATTATTATAAAAATAAATATATATTAAAAATAAATACCATATAATGTATGATTCTTTTGATCTGTAATTGGAAACATTCTAACCACTCATATTAGATATAGATTTATTACTTTTACAAAAAATATAATAAGATTTTCAACATAAATTACTTCGAATTATAAAAATATTGAAAACTTAATAATATGATATCTAACCACAAATATTAATAAAAATAAATAAATCATGTTTCTCTAAAAACCCACCTAAATATTTTTTCTGATAATTAAATAATCCCATAAAAAAAATATGACTAGTTATGAAATACATCTATCTTAACCAAGAAGAAAACAATTTTACTCCACAATATAAATATTCTGAAATACCACACAGGCTCAGCTGCCGCCTCAAGAGTTACAATGCAGTCCACAACAAAACACTTTTTAACAACAATCTTAACTGGTTGGAAAGCAGTGACATCAAACCCAACCTTACAACAATTGGGTAAAGGAAGGGGAGAGGATTGTAAACATCCTGCTCAAACACATAAACAAACATAAATGAAACAGAGCAAACTGATCTGGATTATTTTATGAGGCGACGGCAGACATAAGAGCAGTTTATAATTAGCATTTGGCGTCGCAATATCCAATTCCGCTCCCGCAGTGGCCGATGCTGCAACACTTAGGGGTGGTTGGATATCCTGAACAACCACCATCGTTGACGCACAGGTATTTAGAGCAATATCCTGCTTGTGCTGAAGCCAAGCTAATACTCGCCATTATTATTATTGCTGTTAACAGTATAACCACCTTTCTAACCAATTCTGCGCTACCCATTTTCATTGCCATTTATACTTCCTCTTTAGCTTTTTACCAAAACAAATCGCACAAGATGGCGTAGCTTAGATGCGAATACTTGTTACATCCAACGCCATTAAATAGCTGAGATGAGACTGTTCTGCTCATTCTCATCGTCCATGTTTTCATTGCCAGCTTCGCCTTTCATTTAACTTTTATACTCATTTGGCTTTGAGTGAGTCGATAATAGCACGACCAATTTCGCATATTTGTATTGGACCCTTCGCTTTCTTATCGTCTTCTCTTTGATTGCTCATAGATATCAATCCGTATATTTGATATACGTTAAAGTTTCATTTTATGTTATTGTATAATTACTTTATTTACTCTAAATATTTAGACATATAAAATTTTATTTTTATTTAATACTTTTTATG
This sequence comes from Sequoia sempervirens, assembly GCA_007258455.2. Lineage (NCBI taxonomy): Eukaryota > Viridiplantae > Streptophyta > Pinopsida > Cupressales > Cupressaceae > Sequoia > Sequoia sempervirens. The sequence continues at coordinate 157,387 of VDFB02360264.1, forward strand.
TGATTTTTAATTTTATTTTTGGAAAGGTTAACACTCATTATTTAGGTAATTTTTTTTGTTCTATTTTTACTTGATTAACTGTGTTAAGAAATGTTTAAATTAAAAATATAATTGATGTAAATTTTATTATAGAATATAGGTACATTAAATTTTATAGTTTTAGTTTTGTTATTAGATATACATTGGTGATGATGTAGGATTTATGTATGTGGTCATAACATGAGACTCAATGCCTTGCTACTATTGTACAGTGTCTCTTGGCATAAACAATGGCATAATATTTACATAATTGGATTCATGTAATTAGTTTTGTTTACTCCCATTCCTATGTTTACGACTTATCCTCATGTTTATTTGCAGGTAATGCCAATCCAATTAATTCATAATCAAATCCTATCGAACATAGATTCAACCAGACTATCTAACCCTTGTCATATTCAACAGTGCAATGTGGACAATGTAGCCATAATCTTGATCCACTCATATGCAAAAAAATAAAAATCAAACATTTAGTTTAGTAGTATCATCTTACAATTTGGTTTCAAGTTTACTTTGTACAAATTTTCACACTTTCATGTTAAATTTATGTATAAAAGAGCATTATTACATTCATTTTCAATTGAATTCCAATACTTCAACCTTTGTAGATTTTTTGAATGCTTGGAAATCCATTAAACCATAGCTTTTTTGGAACGGCTCTTGATTTTATTATGATATTTCTATCAACTAGAAAAATATTTAGTACTCCCTCATTCTACAAGATCAAGTTCACCCTCTAGCTATATTTCCTTAGGTGTAGACTGTAAGATTGCAAAAGAAAGGAATTCAATGTCTAGGGGATTTATTCTCCAAAAATTATATGAGTCTCATAGTCATAGAATGAAAACCAACGCCAAGTTCCATCTTTCTAAGTTAGATTGTGAAAGTTTTATTTATTCATGGAGTAAATTTTGGTTCATATGGTTCACAAAGTTGAAAACTATTCCTCCAAGCCATGGTGGAAAGATTGAAAGTGGGATCCAAACACTTCCTTCTACAATTATAAGTCCTGACATGGATATCATTGGATCTCTTCCCAAATACCCATTTTGTCAACCTTAAAATTGAGATGACATTCACAATCACTCATTTCTATGTGGTAACAATGATTTCACACCATCCAACTGGTTGTTCTAGAACTGAAATTTAGTCACTTCTCCTAGTATACTATTATCTAAGGCCTTCTTGTGGACTCTATACTTTCTCATTTGGGATTTTGACATCCTCATTTCCCTTTATGTGGGCAATGGAATTCTTCTAAGCATCTCTTTTAGTTTGGTCCTAGAGAAAAAAAAATTTGGTCCTAGATTCATGACTTTTTTCAAGCCATTTTCATTAGATAGTTTATCTTGGCATGTGATTCTTTTGTGGGGTATTCCTCATATCCCTAACAGATTCAACCAAATTTGGCATGTTTTCAAGGTGGATATTCTATTTTGCAAATGAAAAAGTAACATAATTCTACAATCTTAGCTAGTTTGTTTGTTGAGCAACATATTTCACTTTTTTAAAGAAATTATTTGTTCTAATGTGTTTTTAAAATATAAATAAAAACTAATAAATTTGTACTATAAATGGCTCACCTATAGGTACTTCTTGGGAATTTAGAAAATTTCTATTGTGTTTGGCTAAAGTTCCCCCATCTCCCTCCTCTTCTTGGGGCTACTCACCACATGCAAACTAGCAAGGACAAAGCATTTCTTCTTGTCACAACTATGTTTTCATTCAAAATCTTATCCTTTATCTACAAAAGTAGACCATTTACAATGAGGTTGTTCATCACCTTCTTGTTGGTGCTCCACCTCTCCACCTTCCATGGGGGAATCTCTAGGTTGCCTTCGAGTAGAGCTTCTAGCTAGTTTAATTCCAAATAATTTCCAAGTAGCTTTTTCTTATAATTTCACTAGCATGTCAAGAAGAAGATAAATATAACTATGACAAGGACTAGGACCCTCCCAAGGATACCCCAAACACTACTTATTTATTGCGTATTTTAAACCAAGTGACTAGAACCCACCTCTTCCCCTCTCTTGTAATACTATTGCTAGTTAGAATTTTTTTTATGTTTTATAATCTATTCATTGGCCCCATATAAATGAGCTAGGGGCGTGTTTTTATATCCACCCACCATTTGTTTGTGAATATGTGTCATATTATTTTTTTTATAAATGATAATTTAGACACTTATTCATAAAAAATTCCACTAATTAATATTTATTTATTACAAATGAATATAATAATTAACATTTGTATTCACATTTCTAAATCAGTTAAGGAAACTATAATATCTAATCACATTCATGCTCTAGCACATGTGAATTGCACAAAAAATATTTTACATTTTATGTTCTTTTTTTAATGTTGATGTTTGTCAAGATATTTATAAATCCACCAATGTCTACATGAAAATACTAAGAGTGTGATAAATAATAATAATCATCTATGGTCTGTGATTCAGATAATTCATAAGGTAGAATACAAATAAGATCATTGCTCGAGTTTGCAAGAATAGAGTGAGTTCACAATTGTGAAGTAGGTAAAAAAGAAAGACATTGACCCAATATAGAATATTTAATAAACTTATGATTCACACACATACACATAAATGTTGAGCATATTTTGAGATTCTAAAATGCATCAATTTAATTTTTTTCATCAATTAACATATGTGCATTATTCATAGAACTAAGTATTATCTCGCCATTAATCATTATATGGTATAATCATTCTCACTATATATTATTATCCAATCCGTATTATTATATTTCATTTCACCTAAACTCCACATTATATCCTTACATTACTTTTTTCTTAGTTGTAACCTTATTTATAACTTTTACATTGGTTAATTCAACAAGCATAACAAACTTAAAAGCCTAATTACACTTTTATATTTTCCTTTGATTTAGATTTCCTAACATTCCAAATCTAATTTTCATGTCCTTAGGGATTTTTTGATTTGTCATTTCTTTCTATGGTTTTGTAATTGAACATGTTACTTATATTTTTACTATCCCTATCCATCATATATGTTACCTAACATTTATATTTTTTGAATATATTTTATATTTAATTTACGATATATATCATGGAACATAACAAACTATATACTATTTTCATGTCATTTGATAATTTCTTATAGTTTTAATAAACTTGTATTATATAGCTAAATAGAAAATACTATGTAGTTAAATAGACCATTTTCTCATACTATGGGTCCTCATAGTCCTCTACACTTGAATTCTATCCATTCATTCATTACATTCTTTTCCTCTTTTATGGAATTAATCAATACACTTCCTTCCTTAGTAGAAACTCTTACTTCACTTCTTCAAGTATAGCTTCTTTGTGTAATGCACCTATTCATTATACTTATGATTATATAGATTATCCTTCCTTATGTTTAATATTATACTACCTAGTCATGATGATAGAGATTATGATAGTAATGATTCATCTTATTGGAAATAGAAAAATAGGGTGTTTTGAAATTAGATATGTACTACCCCTCCATTTTTCTTATGTTTTCTATTAGCATGTTTTCACTTTGATGGACCTTGGTACTTTGTTTTGGTGTATCGATCACTGACTTTAGAGCGATAGTGGATTTATTTTGTGATATGATGATACATTGTATGGTGATAATTATTTCTGGCATGCTTTATGTTAGCATAGATGTTTACTTTAGATGCTATTGCTATCTATATGCTTATGGTAGATTAATTGTTATTTATTTTGTCAGTTTGATGTGATGTGTATTGGTGTGGAGAACGGAGTTGCATCACTCATTTGCGAGTGCCCTGTGATTTCTATGATTTTCTCCACACGGTGTGTTTGAAATATGGATTATATACATATATGTATGTTATTTGTTTGATTGCAGGATTGCAGGTACATGACACTGACTCCACCTGGTTTCTCAGGTCTGAGCGTGTCAAGACTCAACGAAAATGTTGATTGGGAGGTAGTAACAAGGTTTTTCCTAGTCTAGTCTCAAACCCAGTCACAATATGTCATCAGTTTAGGATTGGTATTTCTGGACGTTTCATCTGTGTCTATTTGGATTATTTGATATGAAAGATTAATTTTGTAAATTTAAATGGTAGATTAATGTTCTTTTAATTTAATGTTTATTTAAATTAATTTTAAATATTGTAAATAAAAGCTTTATATTTCATTTAATTAATTAAATTAGTTTATTTGGTTAGGTAATTTAATCATTAAGATTAAAATTATTTAATTAAATAAATAAATTAATTAAATTAAAGTTACTTTATTTGTGAGAATAGATTAAATATAAATTTAAATGTTTTGTGAGAAATGAAATTTTAAATAAGAATTAAAATAAAAAGGAATTTTGAATTTTGAATTTTGAATTCTTTAATTCTTTAAATAAAATAAATTCTTGTTAATAGTGGGAAGAAATATCCGTGAGTGGTTAGTAGATATTTTCTTGAAAATTGCCATGTGTGTTAGTTAAATTTATGGCAAAAATTCTTGTTGGGATTTCTGTCGGAGAAGATATTATGTGATTTGGGAAAAACAAGAAAGCACTTCACAGAAAATGAAAAGAATAGGGTTCTGCTGAAAAATTGAATTGTGTTAATTTGTGATTTCCTTTGTGTTTTGCTTAATATTTCTGGAAGAGGTTCTCAGATAGATTTATGTTCAGTTTTTGCATTCTTCTGGAAAGTGGTGATCTGAAAGGGTTTTAGAAGCTGCACGTAACAGGAAAAGCTTCTCTTCAATAGACGAATACTTCAAGGTACATGTTTTTCTCTGTTTAATTATTTTGTTTATTTTCTTTTGAAAAGATTGCCTATGTAAAGAAATTAGATTTGTGCAAGTTTAATTAAAACTATGAATTTAAATGATTTCCTATAGAAGAAATTTCTTATTAAAAGCTTTTGTTCTTCTGGTAAATCATTCTGTAGAAATTTGTTGTTCTTCTATGAGAGCTTCATGAAAACAAGATTGTATAGTGAAATTAGAGAGCAACCCTGTAGATTTTTGTTAAAGCAATTGAAAAGTATCAGAAGAAAACTCTATAGATAAAATTGAGGAATTGAAAACCTCTATTACAATCTTTAAAAGTTTCTTGTAGAAAGTATTTGAGTAATTAAAATTCTGAAGGAAAATTTCTGTTATGGAAATTAAAATAAAAACCCTCTGTGATTGAATTAAAATTTGTTGAGGGAAAAATTGTGTACACTGCTAAATTTCTCAATTTTCTAATGAAAAACCCTGTTGAAAGTAATTGCCTGATTTCAGTATTTTATCTATCATTTAATTGTGAATGTATATATATATATATATATATATATATATATATATATATATATATATATATATATATATATTTACATATATATATATACATATATAAATTGAATTGTGAAAATTTTATATTCATTACAAGAATATTTTTAAATCATTGTATAGGTGAAGTTAGGGTTTTTGAGTTAAATTTTAAAAGACAGATTAAAATTTCCATCATGCGAATCACAAGGAAATCACAAATTTGTTTTTGTTTATAGAATAAATTAGTGTAATGGTAGCCGCAGGGTTGCTACCCCCACGACCGACCCCATAGGGAGCCAGCTATGAGGGCAGCGCCTAGCGCTGCCTTCACAGGCAACGTCGATGCTACCTGCATAGCCACGCCCCCCATTGGGGGGTTCGACTGTGGATGGCCGTCGGCCCCCTACCTGAAGTTTTTTTTTTTTTAAATGCAAAGTTTTAAATTCAAAATTTAATTTAATTTTATATTTAGTTTATAATATTATATATATATTATTCATATAATATATATATATATATATTAATTTTTAATATATTTTATATATATTAATTTTTAATACATTTATAATATATATAAATATATATAAATTCTTAAGGTTTATAAATTGTTTAAAATGTTAGTGTCAACAAATTTATTTCAGTTGAGAGATATATCTATATGTTTAAATAAATTTTCAAATTAAAAGATTTGATTTTGTATTTGTTTAAATGTATTAGTTATAGATGTTTAGTATAAGAAAATTAAGAATAGATATTTTTATAATGATATGCATTAAGAAGGAGATTTAAAAAAATGCATGTATGCAAAACTGGAGTTAAATGTTAGATTTAATTTTCATAATGATTGAAAAATGAAATTATGTTTTAGTTGATTAGTCTCGTGCTTAAATTATTGATTAAATTGGATTTGGTAAATCCTAACTCTAGATTCTTATTTTTTCCTGATTTGTTTTAATTTGCTTTATATTTTTAGGCAAAATGGGGTTAATTGAAATTATAAGTCTTCTAGATGTAATTACTTGAAAGGGAGTTATTTTTGTGATGGTTTCTTATTTTGAATAAACTAGGGTTGTGCACATGATTTTATTTGGTTTAAAGACACCTGGTTCTATGAACAGGTTGTGATATCCATTGTTATATGATTGGTGTTTGATACTAGTTTATGTGCACTTTGTCTACCTTAGTTAGTGGACTTAGATTCCTTGTGTTATTTTTAGGGGAGTGGCTCTTTGTGAGGGCCGACACACAAAGTGGTCCCTGGGTAACTCATGTAGAGTTAGTTAATTAGTGAAAACTAAATCAACACATTGGGTATTCTAAAATATGTAACTGGATTAATTATGCCTCACTCATAGACTCAAGGTCTAGTTCAGACTTGGGGATGATTCGAGAAGGCTTGGAATGGAAAATTCAATATCTTGTTATTTTAAAAGATATTTGATTCCGCAACAGATTGCATGTGGGGCCGGGTTTCGTAAGAGGTTACCAAGGTAACCCAAGTTTGGGGGCCAGAACCTAGGAAGAAACACCAAGGTAACCTATGCAATATTGTGATGACACTCCACCTAGAATAACAGTGACCTTGTGAACTTAGTATTTGATCATTCAGTTCTGGAAGTAATGTAACCATTAAGTTAAGTGTGTACTTGTATAGTTTGGTCTTTGGTTTTATTTGTGTCTAGGGTTTGTAGGTTATGTCTAGGGAACCTTTTTACTATCTCCTAGCACGGGGGGTGGACCTACGGGTACCACATGGTTGGGTGGAATGTGCACCTTACTTCGTTGGGTCCCCAGTTCTTGTTCATGGCAAGGAGTGCTTCTTGGGTGGAGAGCTCGTATGTGGATATATGTACTTTCTTATTTGTATCATTGGAAATTTTATATATGTTTCACTCCTCAATTGTTAATGAGGTGAACATTTGTAATATGTAATTGTAGACTATTATTTGATCTACCTCATTTGGAAAATGAGTATTGTATTATTTCAAATGCAATGTAAAAATCTTATTTTTACTTTATACCTTCATTGATGAAATTGAAATGTTACACAATGTATGCTTTTATGTTTATGTGGATTAAATTTATGCAATGTTATTTACTTTTGTCATCTATGGGATTTTTCAAGTAGTGTGTCGTCGCGTTACTTAGGGAATGTTTGCAATAAGTTAAGTAAATGATTACACTTTTAAAAAAAAATTATTACACTATCGTAGTTAATGCAACATTCTTTAGGTTACAAGACGAGGCATTACAAGATATGATAACAAATGGGGTTATGACAGACCTATTTTCCTTTATTTAATTAGGATATGAGATCCACAAAAAGAATTGACTAACAAGCTTTAGGTGAATCAAGTCAATGTGAGAATCTTCATATTTCCTTATGCTTGAAGGACGAGGGTCAAGGTCAAACAACACTTTTGGGAGAAAAAATAAAAATATAAAATCAATTGCAAAACACAATCAACTACTTGAAATAACACTACATGAAAATGTTCGTTCACTCATAGAATCTAAGACTGAAGGTTTTCTTCTTAAATTGGACATTTCAAAAGCCTATGATCGTGTTGACTGGGACTTCTTGCTCAAAATTATGAGGGTGTTTGGCCTTAGCAACAGAGTCCTTGAGATGGTTGCTCAACTTATCTCTATTGCTTCCATTTCTATTATGGTGAATAGGTCCCCTTCATATTTTTTTGAGAATTCTAGAGGCTTAGGGTAGGGAGATCCCATTTCCCCTATTTTATTTACTATTATGGTGGAGTGCCTCAGGAGGAACTTGAAAAGAGTGGTTGATTAGGGATCCTTAGTGGGATTGAGGCCTTCTTCCAGTAATTTGGTTTGATCCCACCAATAGTTTGTGGATGATACCATTTTGATGGGGAGATCTATAGTGGTAGAAGCTAGGAATCTTAAAAAAGTCTTGGATGATTATGAGAGGGTGTCTGGTTAGATGGTTAACAAACATAAAAGATCTTTATTCTTTGTCAACACTTCGGAGCCAAGAAAGAATAAGATTGTCAAAATTCTTGGATGTAGAGTGGAATCTTTACCATCAATTTATCTTGGCTTGCCTTTGGACCTTAAGCCTTCTAAGTCCTTTTGGAACTCTTTGGTTGATAGGTTCAGTAAAAAGCTTGTTGGATGGAAAGGATATCTTCTCGCCCAAGCTGGAAAAATCTAGCTCCTCAAAGCTACTCTTTGAATAGAACCTTCCAATCTATGCCTTAAGTCTTTTTAAAATCCCCTCAAAGTATGCAGATGCTATTGAAAAAATTCAAAAATGCTTTCTATGGTCAGGTGTAGAAGAAAGTAAAACAATGCCTCTTATTGGCTTGGATTTTGTTTCTAGACCTAAAAATTTGGGAGGTTTGGGTCTTAGAAAGATTAGAAAAATGAATAGGGCTCTCCTTGCAAAGAAAATATGGAGAGCTTTTTCATTCAATGGATAATGGAACAATATTTTAAAGAGAAAATATATGGAAAATATTGGGTCTCTCAAGATTTTGCTTGACTCTCCAAATCTTCCTCGTGGTTCGGCTATCTAGAATGATATGATTAGAGGGAGAGACATTATTGATTTGGGAGTTGGTTGGAGCATAAGAAATGGGAATCAAGCAAGGTTTTGGGAAGATAGATGGTTAATGAAGGTGCATTTAAAATCATATGAAAGATTTAATGGATGAGCTGATACCTGTAAGGAAATTTATGGGACTCATGTTAAGGACTACTGGAGTAATGGGGGATGGGTGAATCTATGCTAGATCAGTTTGGACCTAGCGCCAATTCAATCCTCTCTGATCGAAATTAGGATGGGGTCGAGCCAACAGGATGATCTTTTAGTTTGGATAGCTAACCCTTCAGGCAGCTACTCAGTCTCTTCGGCTGTCTCTTTACTGTCCCTTTTTCCTGCCCCCCTCCCTTTTGGGCTAAAGCTTGGATTAAACACATGACTCCTAAGGTCAACATATTATTTTGGATTCTTCTCTAGAATAAAGTGCTCACAGTGGATAATCTTTGCAAGTGTGGCATCCAGATCTCGAATCGTTGTTACTTGTGCAAGGAAGAAACTGAAACTACTAACCATTTGTTCCTCCACTATCCATATGGGACTTCTATTTGGGGAAGATTTCTCTCTCTCTAGAATATCTCGTGGGTGATTCCTGTCTCTATCGAAGACCTTTTTATTCAATAGAATGCTCCCTCCTTGAATCCTACTATCCGTATATTATGGTCTTTTACTTTCCCTTATATAGCCTAGGGTGTGTGGAAGGAGTGAAATAATAGAATCTTTATGGATAATGAAGCTCTGGAGAATATTTTGTATGAGAAAACATATACGCTAATGGTGGAAAATATCAATAATATCACTTTTCATGAGAATAAGAAGGAGGTTGTGGTCTATTCTAACTATGAGCTCAAGATGGAAAAAGATTGGAATATCAAGAGTGATGTTTCTAAGGCTTCAAGACCAGCTAAAAGGAACTGTGAAGGTACTAGTTAGAGTCACCCTCCTAGGGATTGGATAAAAGCTCGTTTTGATGGGGCCGCCAAGGGAAATCTAAGGTCAGCAGGGAGTGAGGGAGTTATAAGAGATTATAATGGCAAGTTTGTTGCAGTAGTGGCTATTTCCTTGGGCACGCAGTCTAATCACCTAGCTGAAGCCATTGGAGTGTTCCAGGTAATTGAACTTGTTAATATAATGCAATTTAAAAATATATGGATTGAGGGTGATTCTAGAAACATTATAGAGTGTCTCCTAGGAAAGTCCCCCCCCCCTCATGGACTATTAAACATTGAATAGAAGAAGCTCTATCTTTATTATCCAACTTTAATAAGGTTAGAATATCCCACGTCTTTAGAGAAGCAAACAGCGTGGCCGACTATTTTACTAATGAGGGAGTCAAACAAAATGGGCAATAGACGTGGTTGAATCTTAATGATCTAGGTGATGATGTCAGAGCCTTAATAGATTATGATATCACTCATGGGAAAGTTGTTGCATTTAATGGTGATTAAGGAGAATGATGCTAGGTACTATGACATCATTCGATGCGATGGTGGCATCATAATAATTTTTACAGGTTCTAAGAGTTGGCACGTTTTGTGGGTGCTTTGGTTCTGCTGTTGGCTCTTTGTTCCGTTCATTTGCCCTATGAGCAAAAGAAGCAAGGTTAATGCTACAATGGGGGGAAGCAAAAAGTGGGTGGAGCCAAGTAGCTGTGAGAAGCATAAGAAAAATTTGAAGGTTTGGAAGAAAATTAAGTGGAGTGGGCTAAATCCTTTCATTGAAAAGCTCCATGGTCCTGACCCAAAAGTTACAGAGTATTTTGCTAAACATTGGAAGAAAGGTGAAATTATTCCCTGAGGGAGGAAGGCTAAGGTAGATGAGAACCTCATTGGGGAAATCACTAGTCTCTTGACTGAGGGGGTCAAGTTCTTTTGTGATAGGAAGTTTTTGGATGAAGATGTTATCAATTTTCCCATAACTGAGGAGGAAAGGAAGGAGCTGATTAAAGTTTCCAACAGTTATTTTGATGTTGGGATGGTCAAGAAGATTTGGAGGGAGGTGCTTAGAATTCTTATGGAGTACATTATGTTGGATGACAGATTTACTAGATTCTATGGTTGCCATTTTTCCCTCCTCAATGATTTTCAACATAAGGTAAGGGTTTCCTTTCCTCACTACTTGTTCTACTCCTTGAATAATAGTATTGAGGAACATAGAAAAATTCCTAGGAAGAATCTGGTTCTACATACTGGCCTTATTCAGCCTATTCTTGAGCATTTTAAAAACATGTTGGCCTTGTCCAATCCCTTATCAACCTCGACATCAGAAAGGTATAATACTATGAACCTAGATCCTATACCTACAAGAACATAACAAATGAACACATTAATAAGGTCAAATGCAAGTTAGAATATAGATTCCTCAATAAATTTATTTAAATTGAAAAAGGGAAAATAAATGAGATGAAGAACACAAGAAACTTAAAACATATCAAATTCTATTCTAATGCAAAGAAAACTCTTAATCTCTTGAGGGAATTGGTGGAAATTTGATGTGAAAATTGGCCCTTTCCCAACTCTAATGATGCAATGTTGATTTGGTGATGAAGATTGACCTTCTTTGATGAAGATTGATGAATGCTCCAAGATAATACCTGCATAACCTAACTATAAACTCAATGATATGGATGAATATTGCTAAAGATTTGAGTATAGTAAGTTTACTCAAGTTGTGGATGATCAAATGAGGGATGAAGCCTCTTATTTATAGGATGTCAAGTTGAAGAGAAGTCCAAAATAGAGCAATGTGGGACTAAGAATCAACCATTGAAAAAGGGCCACTTGTCAATATGTGAATGGATGGAGGATGTGCAAGTTTTGAAGAATGTGTCAATAAATGCATATATTTGAATTTTGAAATTGTTGAAATGACATGTAAGAGGGAAAGAAGGTGCATTGAATGCCACTTGGCTCAAGGAAAAAGGACTTTCTCGGTGGAATAAATGCCTTGTTGGAAGGACAAAGTCCACTTGGATTTTGAATTCAAATTTGAAGAATATTCCTTTTTTTATGCCTTTTGAGAGAAAATAGAGTTTTTAATAAATGAATTAAATCTATTTTCTTGTGCAAGTTGCAAAAGCTAGAGGATGGGACATGAGAGGAGATTAAATTAATCAAGGTTAATTAATTTAATAAGAGATTAGAATGATGTGACATATTGATTTAGATTTATGGATTGATTTAAATCAAAATATGAGAAGAATATGGTTTCAAGATTAATTAAATAAAGATTTTTGTTTTTTAAATCAAGGAGATGAAGTTAGATTAAATAAAATAAGGTTTTAATTTATTTAATTTAATGGATGAACTTTAGAGATTTAATCAAATACAATTGATTATTTGATTAAATAGGGATAATTAGATCAGACTGATTGATTTAATTAACAAGAAAGGATGACTTAATTAGATAAATGATTTATTTAATTAGGAGAGGAATATTGATGAATTTAATCAAATAAAGGTATTTGATTAAATGGTTAGACTGAGGGATGATTCAGGATGAAGCGATGTTAGTGGTCGGGATCAGATGTGCAGTGTCAATCAGTATATTTTATGTGTCTACAGATACTGATATTATTACGTCTAAGGAAAAAGATGATTCAGGCATTGAATGGGAAGAGGAGAATCCTCCTTCACCCAAAAAGAAAAATAAGAAAACCCTTGAAGAAAAAAGATTTCTCTGTGAAAACCCCCATTGGCACTTCTTAGGAGGTGAAAATTAAGAAGGACCCCCCCGTGAAAAAAAATGGTTTCATATTCTAAGGATTCTTCAGAGGACAATTTTGTTGCCTCTAAAGCCACTAAGGATTATTATACCTTACCCTACCATAGACAGAGAGAATAGACCCAAATTGCCCAGAGATCTTAGCCCTAATGATCACTACTTCAAGTCGGACTGGGAATTTCCTAATGATATTTTGGCAATTACGAGAAATGGGTTGTTAACTACTTCAGGATCATTAGGTGGGTGTTTCATGAGATTAAGGACCTTAGCTTAAAAAGTAGGTTTGTTACTATCAAGGTGGATCAGATGGAAGCAAAAGGGCTTTCCCAAAATATTTTTTAGGTTTTGTGGACTGTGGAAGAGAAAAGGGTGATGGACGAGTGCATTCAAAGAAATTTTGAGTGCATAGAGAAGATGAAGAAGGAAAATGAGAATAAGGTTAAGCATCTGGAAGGGGAAATTGGAAAAATTAGGGAAACTATGAAAACCATCATGGAGCATAGGCACAAAGTTGTGAAAAAAAATGATACTATTTTGAGCACAATGTGGAGAAACTGGAAAATACCCATTAGGGGTTGCTGGTTGTGGACTTGGAAGCAGATAAGGATAAAAGTAAGAAAGAGGATTCTGGCCCATTGACGAGGACTAGAGCCAACCTAAAGAGAAAAGTGGATTTTTTGCCTCAAGAGACCTAGGATCTAAAAAATGTGGCACAGAAGATGTGCAACCTTGAAGCTGAGGTTGTTGAGACTTTAAAGTCCTTAGGTTAGCTTTGGTTGTGCTTGGTGCTAGCCTTTTGTTGGATTTTTGTTGGTTCTTGGTTGGTGGCTACTGCCCTTTTTTTTTTTTTTTAGCATCCTTCCTTTTTTTGGGTTCCTTGATGGATTATTTTTCTCTGGTTTGTAAACTCTATGGTTTCGGGTCCCTGTAAAACCTATTTTTTCCTTTATCAAAAACAATATTGTACTCAATATTAATAGAAATAGAAAACTAATTGTAGATCTAAGAAGGGAAAAAAGGTGTTTACCAGTCACCAAAAGTCAGTTTCTGAAGGCTAACAGGGACTCATTCACCCATGGGTGAGTGAGTCTTTTGACAAGGATTTTTTTGCAACTTTTGGGAGCCTTTGATGTTGATTAGTAGCTTCTGATTTTTCTAGGTTTCAATGTCAAAATGTCAGAAATCATATTTGTAGGTTAGATTCCACTATTTGACAACTTTAACAACTTTTCCAATCTTGTTCTTGAAAAGGTCTCCAAGCCTTCTTCAACCTTACTATACAATCACACACAAAAGAGAGATTTTTTTTTTTTTTAAAAGTGAATGGGGGTTTCCCTTGGTCAAAGCCCATTTTGGTAATCAAACCTTGAATTGAAATAATGCATGAAAGATGGAATGGATAATGAACAAAGCTATGTTACCACTAAAAAATCCCTTGAATAAACCTTTGACTGTATATTTGTAACTTGAATGAAATGGCTTCAATGGATGTGGATATTGATACTTGAATTGATACTTTGAATGCTTGACTTAATATTGAAACCTACATCACAATGTTAGCTCCAAAAACATCCATGATGCAAGAAGTCTTTGGCACGATGAATAGATCTTGATCACCAACTTTAGCTCTTGTGGAGTCACATAGAAACTTTCTATTTGGAACTTAGTGAAATAACCTTGTATTTATAGGTATGTATCCTTAATTTCCCAAAATTCAAATATCACAAGCCAACATTGAGATATATATTTAAGGACATTAAAATACCACCATAAACATATTTTGAATTTAGGTTCAAATATCTAGGGAGGATCCATTCGCCCATGGGTGAACGGGTCCCAAGTCCCTATTCCTAAAACATACATTGCTCAAGGTAAAGTGTTATGTATTGGCATTAATTATTGTCGGGTTTCCCCTTTGAAAAATGTAGCTAGTTAGGCATGTAAATGAATAAAAGGGCCTATTAAGGCCTAATTAAGATCAATTTAGTTAAGAGGCCCCAAACAAGTGTGAAAATGTAAAGAGATACATTTTTCAACACTAAATTAAGGTATTATTGAGTCCATTTTAATTTGGAGGGCCCAAACAAGTGTGAAAATGTAAAGGGATACATTTTTCTACACTAAATTTAGCCCCCACATTAGTGAGATGCTTGCATCAAACACACACTAAACCTTATTCTTATAATCAATTCTCAAAACATTTTGCAGTAGGATTAGTTGTTAGCTCAAATGCATCTATTTCACTTCCACGTGCCATTGTGAATAAATTGCCCCAAATTAGAGATCATACACATAACTTTAAATTTTCTCTATCATTTAGGTATACCCACATAGGTCTTGTAGAGCCTAAAGTGCAGGGGGGTTTCAAACATATCAATTAGCCCCATTATTAGCCAAAAACACTCCCAAAGAGCCTGACACCCTCTCAAGGTTTATAACCAAATTTTTTAATACCTAACAAGGGGGAGCTTCAATTTTTGTTTGGGATAATCATCTTCTTTCATTCTTCAAGATGACAATATATTTTTCATAGGGGGGATACTTATTTTCAACCAAGAGCCCTTTGTCATTGGTGTCAAAGGGGGAGAAATTTATTGTCACAGGGAAGTTGAAATCAATACAAAAGGGGGAGTGTGTTGGCATTGGATTTTTTTTTCATTGATGTCAAAGACAAAGGTTGAGTTGTGTTGAGTTTGGGTTGGTTGAGTTGTCATTGTTGTTAGAATGGTGTTGATGTGATGTCAAAGGTGTATGTGCTGAAATGGATAGTGGTGTTCATTCTTTGCATGGATCTACACAAGTTCATTGATATCATTGTGGTGTTCATGATTGGTACAAGTTCATGTTTCAAATGGTTCATATTTCAAAAATAATAATGTTAAAGACATGGTGTTGGTTTCACATAGACAAGGTGTTGATTTCACAAAGAATAATGCTAAAGACATGGTGTAAAAATCATGGTTGTGGTTATCGAAGGATTATTGCATACTTTATGTTTCAAAGAAATATTTCTAAAAAACACTAAAGATCTAGGGTTTTAGATTATTGGAGATCTCCATTGTTAGTTTAGGTTCTTTCTCTATGGTTCAAAGATGATTGATTATTAAGAAGTTGAACATTTCTCAAGTCACAAACTAAATTAAATATGTCTATTCTATCAACCTACAATAAAAAGTTATTGACCTAGCAGATAAACAACTTATGTTTCAATGCTTTAAAGGTATCAATGATTATTATTTATAACATCAAGTGGAAATAGTACAAGATCTGTGATTCAATTTCCAATCTACACAACAACAAATTCCCAATGTTTTATCTTGATACCTGTATCTAATTTTTAGTGCCTGAAGTTGGTTATGTGCAATTTTGCAATCATATTGGCATTCGATGGTTTTTCAGTTATGACTTTGAACTTAGACTTATTGAAACAAAATGCAATTAGTTAGATACACAAGGTTTGTGATTAACCATGATGGAACAAAGGTTTAATATTTTTCAATTAAATTTTTGGGGATTATAAAAATCTGACATGAGCATAGTATAGAGGGTTCGTGAAAATGGTTCATTAACTCTGTAACTCTCATTATTTGACAGTGTATAAACTTTGTTGAATGATTCTTTCAAAAAACACAAATTAGTCTTGATTGTATTGCAAATGCAAGAATAAGGTTTCTTGGGTTTTAAATGAAATTGAAACAGTCAAGAAATGAAGTGTTGGTTTCTTAGTGTCTAAAATAGATACCTTGGGTTTGCTTTCAAAGAGGATTAATGGTCAAGTATGTGTAGGTTGGTTTAATTTCAAAAATAATGCACAATGAAGGAAAATGAATTATAGTTTTATATAAAACCATTCTACCATTGTTTTCATAAAGTGTGACTTGCACAAGGGTGTGGTCTACTTGAAAGCATTGATTCTTAGAGGTTGTAAGGGAAGTATGTACTTGTGAGGGTGTTTATGTGATCAAAGGCATGTGTAACATGAAGAGTCATTGTTATGTATTAGTCTTTGTTACAATTCAAATGATATGTCTATCATAACATGTGTGGAGATTCTATGATCTTTGTATCACAAGTATGTCAATATAAAGGTCAGATTGTATAAAAAAATTTCTCTTGTAAAAAAAGTGACCATTCTTGTATGCTAAGTTAGAATTCAAAAAGGTGAGACTGGTGATAATTTATATCATACTATGAAAAGAGATAAAGCAATGGATTGTATTTTAATAGGGTGACCCCTTGAAGTTATATCTATTATTTCATTAGAGATTGGTCATTAAGACCATGGAGTATTTTCCAATGAGGCATACTTTTAACTAGTGAGGTTCCTTTGTGAGTGAGGAATATTGTGTAGCTAGTGAGGCACAAAAAGTAGCTAGTGAGGCTCTATAATTAGTGGGATTTTATTAAGCTAGTGAGGAAATTTTCTCGAGTGGTTTTTTATCCCTATGAGGTTTTTCCACTCATAAAAAAAATTGTGTTATGATTCTTTTGTGTTCCATGTGATTATCATGATTCATGCAATTTATTCTTGTTGCTTCCTTTATCTACTTTGCAACATTTGAGTTTTCATATTGTTTAAAGATCTTCTATTGTCTATCATATTTGGTTACACTCTTGAAGTTGAACATTCAATGATTATAAAGAGATTGTGTGTTTTCAAAAACCATTGAGTTGAAGTTGATTATTGAAACACTGATTCATCCCCCCTCTCAGTGTTTCCTGTAAGTTTGAACAACAAACAAGTGTGAAAATGTAAAGAGATACATTTTTTAGCACTAAATTAAGGTATTATTAATTCCATTTTAATTAGGAGGGCCCAAGAAATTGTGAAAATGTAAAGGGATACATTTTTCTACACTACATTTAGTCCCCACATTAGTGAGAGGATGAGCTTGCATCAAACTCACATTAAAGTAGACAATAAAGAGAGGTCTAATTGCACAATCATTGGAAAGATAAGCTGAAAAAGTTCAATGAGGATGATCAAGCCCATAAGATCCAAGATCTCATGGAAAACCAACGAAGGTAGGAGTCGCATGCCAATGTAAAAAATATGTATGTATGCAACAATGACAAGATACTCAACTATACAATGTCAAAGACTAAAATAGAGAAAAAATAGAAAAAGGGGTAGATCAAGTCTTAGCTCTTTTTCCACCTCTATATGGATCAAGCCTCAGCTAGAAATGTTTAAAAATGTAAATTATTGTCCAATATGCAAAAAAATAATGCACTCACATGGGCTAGTGAAATCTGTTGTCCACTAGGTGATCCCCCAAGGGTGAAAAATTAGAGAATATTATTAGGCTCGTATAACATACAAAATTTATACCTTTGATAACTTTAATAAAACATTCACAATATGAACTTTGAGCCTCATAAGGCTTAGCAAGCTACATTATGCAAAACACTTATGAACAGAAAAAGCATCCATTAGCAAGCAAGGTGTGTTATGTTTGGTGGCCATGAATAGGGGTTGTAACTTTGAGCTTCACAAGGTTAGAAAGTTGCATTACACTAAACACATATGAATAAAATGCAAATAGGATGAGACATGTTCAAAGAGGTTTTTCTTAGTTCATGCAAGGTCTCCTCTTAGGGAACATTGTGCCTAATGTCTCCAAGAGAGGAAAAGTCTAGGATAATAGATTCACAACTCAAGCACCACAATGCATAGCATCATCACAAAGAGGAATGTCATATGCAACAAAAAAGGTCAGACTGTTGGAGGACATCGAGCTCAATGACTCCACCAAGAAGAAGACACATTGCATGAAGTAAGAAGACTGCACTATGAAACATAAGATATAGTCAAAAAAATTCAAAATGATAATGCCACTGCATGCCCCCACTTTAAAGAAATTGCTAACACCATGCTATGAGATATTAATTTAAAGTAGAAAATGATAAATTCTAAACAAGACAGAACAACTTATTTGGAAAGTCTCATGTCAAGCATATGTTTCCAAATGAGGCTACATCATGAAAGAGAAGTTTCCTCTAAAATGAAATCCCAAAATCACATAAGGGACCCATACATTTAGGGTCAATGTATTTCTTTTCCACAATGATATTATAGATCTTGGAAAAGTTATGATTCCCAAAATAACTCATGGAATGAGAAGAATGACACATAGAGGGAGAAAAAATAGAAAAATCTTTTGGTTCAACATGGAAGAGACCTAAATGTCTCAACACCTTGCTTCATCCCCAAAAGGAAAAAAAAAAGAAAAAAGAAAAGAAAAGGTAAAGGTTTATTACATATAAAATAATGTAGATACAAATAGAGGAATGGCCATGAAGATAAAATCAACAAAATGTTACGGGGATCAAATTACACACATAGAATCACATAAAGAACAAGAAAAAAAAGAAAAAAAGACAAGACTAGTAAGGCACATGTGAGTTAACCTATAGTAGTTCATTCACATCCCAATCTTGTTTAGTATATGTCAAAGGAAGATAACTAGCCAAAAGGACAATGCCAAGTGCCAAACTAGGAAAATCACCAAGTTCAGCACGTGGTGAACCCCTCTTTTTAGGAGAAATATAATTTAAGCTCATAAAAGGGGAAAATAATAAATTAAACTCTTTCTACATTTCCTCATCAATTTTAGCAATTTCATTATCATCATCCATGTTTATCATAATAGAAGGTCTAATAATAATATCCATAGAAGATGCTTGTTCTTGTTGTGGCCAAGGTTTATGATTTTCTTGTCTCAACAAAGATGGAGGATCATCATGCATTTCTTGAGGTAAGTTTGGATTTTTATTTTATATGTTATTCTTTTCTTATTTTTCTTGCAACAAACAAGAAATAACATGATATCTATGCCTATGCTCTTTAGCATTTCAGTTTCTTTTTGTTCGGTTTCCAAGCTATGATTTTGTAGGAGTGGATTTATCAACCATAGGTTTATTTTATTCCCTTAAGGGAGGAATAGAAGGAACCATGGGAGGTTGTTCAACCACTTTCTATTTAGCTTTTTTAAAAAAATTAACTTTAGGAGGCACAACATGAATTATTTGGTTATTGCATGGTCTCTTCCAGGAAATAGGTGGAGGATTTTCTATGTTTTGATCTTGGTTACTTGGAAGGGATTTTTGCTCAATCATATTCTCATCAAGGATAGGAGGCTCAATCGTGGGTTGAGGAATATTGCTAAGGGATAATTTTGGTAATTTTTTTTCTTTAAAATTTTGATAGGATTGGAAAATGAAGTCCTCATGAGGCCTAATAGGTTACATAGGTTCAAGCCAAATGAAATCCAATGACAAATTCCCATGTGAAGACATGATTAAAGCCACTATGGTGCAAAGTAACTTTCTCATTTCCAAATGGAAACCTTAAGAATTTATGCACTACCGATGGAACAACTTTCATGGAGTGAATCCATTGGTAGCCTAACTTCACATGAAATTGGTCCAATAATAGGATGATGGAGAATGAGATACTTAATATTTTCAGTCCAACTTTTAAAGAATAGTTATTGAACCTATTGTAGGGCAAACAAAACCATTATGCATTTTGATCTATGCTTTTGATTTTTCATAAGTATCTTGATAAATTTCATGCACAAACAAGAATTCTTTAGTGATCACATTCTCTACACAAACAGGATTTGTTAATATCCCATTAGTATGATTGTCATTGATTCTTCTAGCTATGGAAAGTGGACCATCACGTGCATGTTTAATTATGTTATGTTGTGAGAAAGCAATATCAAGGGGAATTTTGGTTAGGCCCTTATGAGGTTGAACTTCAATGAGTCCAATGAATATTTTCCATGTCTTTCGTGTTATCAACATTCATTATATCATTCTTAGTTGCACTTGCTTTGACAAAGGAGATGTTATGATTTGGCATAAGATTAGTAAAGATTTCCAAGTTTTGGTTCGGAGGTTCTACGAACATATTACCTTGATCATTAACACCACCAATTTGAATATGATTAGAATCAATGAGGTCTTGTACAATATGCTTTTAAGATGCTTACAATATTTTGTATCATGTCCATTTTATCAGTGAAAATGGCAATAGGCATTTTGTATACAGTTAGGAGGTAAAGGATTAATAGGATTAGGAGCTCCAATAGGAGGTTATGAAATTAAGTTGCTTAAGAGTTACAACATGGTGTTATTAAGGGTGTCGGATAGAGGGGTAAATTATATATTTCTATCTTCAAATACATATGGAGTTTTTTTCTTTATAGAAGCCACCTAGTTATCAACATGTTGGGTTGGTTGAGGGGGATTAAGTTGTAAAAATCCCCTATTTTGTTTCTTAAATGGTTGATAGTTGTTATGAGGCATTGATTCATATTTTTTATAATAGTTAGAGGAGATTCCACTTTACAAATAATAGCCAAATTTGGTAATCACGAAGGGAAATACACAAGTTTGTAAAGGAAGGAAATTTCAGCATCTCAAGTTTAGCTTGGATTTTGTTCTACAAATTGGCAATAAACATTATTTGAAGGTCATCATTAGGAATCTTAATATTTATTTGTGAGTAAAGAAATTGGTATCGTGCTATGAAATTAGTGACCTTTTTGTCATCCTTTTGTTTGCATGTCATTAAATTAGCTAAAGTCATCTTAGGACCCATGCATATTTGGAAGTGATTGAGAAAGGCATCAATAAGTTCATTGAATGGATGTATTAAATTATTCAGGAAGGAGAAAAACCATTCCAATGTAGTATCAGTCAAGAAATAGGGAAGAGTTTAGCCAAGAGTTTATTCTAAAAAATGAAGTCACTATATATGGTTGTGTATACAGAAATATGGCTAATAAGATCTCCTTTCCCATCATATTTCTCAAATCTAGGAATCTCTATACCTTGTGGCATTTGTGTTCTCAATATCTCCAAGGATACGGGGTTTCTTTTGACATATTGTGAAGGTTGGCCATTTTGATTTTTACTTAATGTAACAATTTGTTGTTGGAGGGATGAATTTTTTTGCAAAACGTTGGTTAAGGATGGGATCATTGTTAACTTTCTAAGATGGAGGTAAGTAAGGTGGAAGTGTATATGTCCACATTAAGAAACACCAAGTAATATTACAAGATAATAATTTGAACTTGAGGAAGCTCACCTGTCAGCACTAGCTACTATATACAGAGAATAAACTAGTTCAGCAGCAAGAAGCATTCCCTCTACCACATTTAGAATTCCTAGCTGGATGGAAACAAAGAGTGCCCTCAACTTAAAATTTCAAAAGTGGGATGAAATATAGATAAAAATGAATCCACCACTTCTCATAGAATGGAACTAGACCAAAGCATATTGTAGGTACACAATATTACCTTTCTCCTTAAAAGTTCCTAACCCTTGAGGACATGTTTTCCAGTAATATTACTTTGAATTATCAAAAATACTTAAAAAATTAATATTATATAAAGAATTAATAATACAAAATCTAACAACAAATATTAATAAAATAAATAAATCATCTTTCTCTAAAAACCCACCTAATTTTTTTTTCTGATAATTAAATAATCCCATAACAAAAATATGACTAGTTATGAAATACATCCATCTTAACCAAGAAAAAAACAATTTTACTCCACAATATAAATATTCTGAAATACCACACAGGCTCAGCTGCCACCTCAAGAGTTACAATGCAGTCCACAACAAAACACTTTTCAACAACAATCTTAACTGGTTGGAAAGCAGTGACATCAAACCAAACCTTACAACAATTGGGTAAACGAAGGGGAGAGGAATGTAAGCATACTGCTCAAACACATAAACAAACACAGATGAAAAACAGCAAACTGATCTGGATTATTTTATGAGGCGACGGCAGACATAAGAGCAGTTTATAATCAGCATTTGGCGTCGCAATATCCAATTCCGCTCCCGCAGTGGCCGATGCTGCAGCACTTAGGGGTGGCTGGATATCCTGAACAACCACCATCGTTGACGCACAGGTATTTAGAGCAATATCCTGCTTGTGCTGAAGCCAAGCTAATACTCGCCATTACTATTATTGCTGTTAGCAGTATAACCACCTTTCTAAGCAATTCTGCGCTACCCATTTTCATTGCCATTTATACTTCCTCTTTAGCTTTTTACCAAAACAAATCACACAAGATGGCGTAGCTTAGATGTTAATCCTTGTTACATCCAACGCCATTAAATAGCTGAGATGAGACTGTTCTGCTCATTCTCATCGTCCATGTTTTCATTGCCAGGTTCGCCTTCAATTTAACTTTTATACTCATTTTGCTTTGATTGACTCGATAATAGCACGACCAATTTCGCATGTCAGCCATATTTGTATTGGATCCTTCGCTTTTTAATCGTCTTCTCTTTGATTGCTCAGAGATATCAATCCGTCTGCTTGATATACGTTAAAGCTTTCTTTTATGTTATTTTATAATTACTTTATTTACTCTATATATTTAGACATATCATTTTTGTTTTTTATTTAATATTTTTAATGTGACTTTTAATTTTATTTTTGGAAAGGATAACACTGATTATTTAGGTAATTCTTTTGTTCTATTTTTACTTTATTAATTGTGTAAAAAAAATGTTTAAGTAAAAAATATAATTGATATAAATTTTATTATACAATATAGGTGTATTAAATTTTATAGTTTTAGTTTTGTTATTAAATATACGTTGGTAATGTTGTAGGTTTTATGTGCGTGGTCATGACACGAGACTCAATGTCTTGCTACCATTCTAAAATGCTTATTGACATAAACAACGGCATAACATTTTCATAACTGGATCATGTAATTAGTTTTGTTTACACCTAATCCTATATTTACCACTTATTCTATGTTTATTTGCAAGTAATACCAATCCAATTAATTCATAATAAAGTCCTATCAAACATAGATCCAATATGACTATCTAACCCTTGCCATATTCAAGGGTGCAAGGTGGACAATGTAGTCATAATCTTGATCCACTTAGATGCAAAAAAAACAAAAACCATTGAACATTTAGCTTAGTAGTATCATCATACAATTTGGTTTCAAGTCAACTTTGTACAAATTTTCACATTTTCATGTTATATTTATATATAAAGGAGCATTCATTACATTCATTTTCAATCAAATTCCACTACTTCAAGCTTTGTAAATTTTTGGAATGCTTGGAAATCCATTAAACCATAGATTTTTTAGGAATGGTTTTAAATTTTATTATGATATTTCTATCAAGTAGAAAAATATTTAGTGGTCCCTCATTTCTACAAGATCAAGTTCACCCTGTAGCTAGATTTCCTTAGGTGTATACTGTGAGATTTCACAAGAAAGGAATTCAATGCTTGGGGGATTTATTCTCCAAAAATTCTATGAGTCTCATGTCATAGAATGAAAAATAATGCCAAGTTCCATCTTTCTAACTCAGATTGTGAAAAATTTGATACAGTCATGGAGGAAATTTTGGTTCATATGGTTCACAAAATTTAAAATTATTCCTCTACACCATGGAGAGATTAAAAGTGGGATCCAAACACTACATTCTACAATTATAACTCTCATAATGGATATCATTGGATCTCTCCCCATATACCCATTTTGGAAACATTAAACTTGAGATGACATTCACAATTCCTCATTTTTATGTGGCAAGACTAATTTCACACCATCTAACAGGTTGATGTAGAACTTAAATTTGGTTACGTTTCCTAGTCTACTATTGTTTAAGGTGTTCTTGTGGAATCTTTGCTTTATCATCTGGGCTTTTGAAATCCTTATTTCTCTTTATGTGGCAATCAAAGTCTTTTAAGCATCTCTTCTAGTCTTGTCCTAGAGCCTAAAACTTTTGGACCTAGATTCATGAATTTTTTCAAGCCCTTTTAGCTAGAGATTTTCTCTTGGCATGTGATTCTTCTCAGAGATTTTCCTCATATCCGTAACAAATTCAAACAAATTTGGTATGTTTTCAAGTTGGAGATTCTATTTCACAAATGGAAAGATGTTTTTTTTACAATCTTAGCTAGTTTGTTTGTTGAGCAACATATTTCACCTTTTAAAGCAATTTTTTGTTCTAATGTGTTTTTAAAAATCTAAATAAAAGCTAATAAATTCACACTAGAATTGGCTCACCCATAAGTCCTTCTTGGGAATTAAAAAAATTTCCCTTGTGCCATGGCCAGAGTTACCCCATCTCCCTTCTCTTCTTGGGGCTACTCACCACATGCAAACTCGCAGGGACAAAGCATTTCTTCTTGTGACAACTATATTTTTCATTCAAAATATTATCCTTTATCTATGAAAGTAGAACATGGAAAATGGAATTTTTCATGACTTGCTTGTTGTTGTTCTGCCTCTCCACCTTCCATGGGGAGAATCTGTTGGTGGCCTTCTAGTAGAGCTTCTAGCTAGTTTAATTCTAATAAATTTCCTTCGATTTATCTTGTAATTTCACCACCACAACTATGAAAAGGACTAGGAATCTCCCATGGATATCCAAACACTACTTATTTTTCAGGTAAACCAAGTGAGTAGAATCCACCTCTTCCCCTCTCTTGTACTGCTATTGCTAGTTAGCAATTTTTTTATGTTTTATGATATAGTCATTGTCCCCATATAGAATCTAGGGGTGTGTTTTTATATCCATCCATCAATTTATATATATGTGTGTGTGTCATAATGTTTTTTTATAAATAATAAGGTAGACACTTATTCATAAAAAATTCCACTAATTAATATATATTGGTTACAAATGAATAATCATTTACATTGTATTCACATTTTGAAATTAGTTGATGAAACTATAATATCCAATCACATTCATCCTAGCACATGTGAATTACACAAAAAACATTTTACATTTTATGTTCATTTTTAACCTTGTTGTTTCTCAAGATATTTGTAAATCACACCATGCTTACAAGAAAATACTAAGAGTTTCATAAATAATGATCATGATCTATAATCTATAATCTATAATGTAGAGAATTTATAAGGTAGAATACAAAGAAGACCATTGGTTGAGTTTGCAAGAATAAAGTGAGTTCACAATAGTGTAGGTAAAAAAGAACAAAAGTGACCTAACATAGAACATGAAATAATATTATAATTCACACACTATAGGAAATATGTGTTTCCATTGATGTCAACTCAATATGTGTTGTTATTGATGTCAAATGTGTGCACTAAATATTTTGTATACTTCGGAGATAGTTGATGTGCAAAGATATCAACTAGTGCAAGTTAGTAGTATAGTATTAAAAAAAATGGTGATTAGTTTTATGTCTATGTGTGATGTGGAGCTGGGTACACTTGTTCCAAAATATTTCTTGCATCCCTAAATTGATATCTTACCAATTTGGTGTAGTACACTTAGATAAGTTGCAGAAGTTTTGCTAAGGAAATCACAAAGTATACTCTAAGACAGTGTCACAAAGTTTTGGTCTATATCCTTTTGTAGAGCAAGATTTTTTCTTCCAGTTTAGATTATAAGTTGGTGAATATGTGAAGGTGTTACATCCCATTCTTTTAGTCATTAGACCTTTGACAATTAAATTTATTAGTGATAGTGTTCTGGTATGTTCTCTGGATAATTAAAGTGTTGATGAAGGCATCTTGGAATGCTCCGCATTCCTCTAGAAGTGAAGTTTTGGCCTTGCAATTTTGTGGACATGTTTAGTGATGCTCAATGCATACTATATTATTATACCATGTGATTTGGTAGTTTTCAAGTGGAGTTTTCAAAGGACAAAGTAGTATAGTTTGTCATGGATGCTTTATTGTTCCACCTAACATATGATTCTCTTCTTGTGCCAACACTTAATGATTAGATACTTCATGATAAGGATAAAGAGATATTGTACATAGACTACATTGTTCACATCTTGGTCTACATGATGTTTTTGGTTTCTCCCTGGTGGTGTAAATGTGAATAGTTAGCAGCTTCCAGGTAGTGTTGACGTTGATTGGGATGAATTTTTTTTCCCTTTATTTGTGGTTGATCTTGATTAATTAATTTTTCTTTGGAGGATTTTTTGTGATGTATTTGGGCCCTCTTATTCCTTGTGTTTATCCAAAACTCATTTTCTCTTCATAGTGTATATGTTTGGAGCCAACCTATACAATATCACATGTTTCATTTTATAGGTCATCTTGGAGCTAACATAATTGGTGTTTTGCATTATTATGGAGGGTATTTATAGAAGAACACAATTAGTTGTGACTTGATTGATTGTGAGATTGTGTAGTATCTTCAATATGAAGTGTGTGAAGTCAATATGATGGAATAATTGTGTAGAAAAGGTACTGCAACATTAGCATATGTTAGATGCTCCATTGTAGAAGTTCATGTTCATGTTCTCATTGTAACTTTTCATGTATCATGCTATCAAGTAGCGAGCCTCTTTAGGAGGTCCTTGTATCTTGACCTAAGGTTGTGGGCCTTAGTCTTCAAGTCCTTAGGCAATGAGCCTTGAACAATATTATAATTTTATTTAGAAGTAAGCTTCATATATTGTGAGTTAACTCTCACCATGGTTTTTCCCTCATTGGGTTTTCCACATAAAAATATTGGTGTCCATATGTGGTGCATGTTTTCATTTTTTCTCTTCTTTCAGTTAATGTGATTTGATATTTAATTTGGAAATTGAATTTTCTAAGTTTTAGTATATGGTGATTTACTCCCCTCTTTGTTTCAGAGTGTTCAACAATTGGTATCAAAGCCAAGTTCCTTGGAGCATCCTAATATTTGAGTTATATCTTTCTCTTGAACACAAGGGATCTGTAGTAAAGATAAATGATATGTTTATTCCCAAACTAGATCTAGTGTTAATGAAACCCAAATGTTTGGACATCAATCCAAAATATTATGAAGGATATTTTCAAGGAGAACTCTATTATGAGATTTTAAGATCTGGATGAATCAAGAACACTGAATATGAAATATGAGTGCATGCTTTAAAAATAAAAAGATAAAATTACCAAATTATAGGCAGAAGGTGGAGAATCAAAAGAAGAGCTTGGAAAATCAAAATCTCAAATGGAAGGAGGTAAAGAGTGTGATACTAAACTCAAGGAAGTAGAAGATGTGATTTATAATTTGAAAGTAAAAGTTGAAGTAAAGAGGATTAAGGATTTCTTGAATACCAAAATTAATGATAAAGTAGTTGAATGTTAAAATCTTGAGGAAGAGATTCTCACTCTTAGAAAAATTATAGAAAATAAAGAGAAAATTGACATGGGCTTAAAACTAAAAGGAGATTTATTAATTATTGATGAGTTAATTAACTCTCAAAATCCATCAAACGAAAAACCTAGTCTTGGTTTGTAAAAGAGAAAGGTCCTATAACTAGTGCATTTGAAAACTTATATGATAACTTCAAAGCTAAGGGAATGTCTGATATAAAGGAGTAGAAATATTGTACCAAAGATTATAAGAATAATGCCTTTGTAGATGCAAAGACAAATCAAGATAATAAGAAAGAAGGTGGATTCATTCCTATCTAGAATGAGAAAAAGATCTTTAGAAAGCCTTCTCCTAAACAAACTACTCCTATCATATTCAATGGTCATAAGGTTGTTGAATGTAAAAGCAAGATGAGTTAGAATTCACTTAGGCCTCCAAGGTACAATTCTATGAACTCTCAATCATTTTATGGTTAGTTTTAAGCTTGCAATAATTTTTGGCATAAGGCTAATGAATGAAGAAGTAAATTGATAAGGAATAGTAATGCTATAATCTATCAATCCTTATATGGTTACTACGTGAAAGGTGGAATTTTGTTGCTTCTATACTTGGGAGATAGAATATCAATCGTCACACTCTCATTCAAGGAAAACCCTAGAGATCTCAATATAAGGCATGCAAAGGAGAAAGAGATCTTGCAATAGGGTTTTCCTAGGGCCTGATTATAAACTAAAGAGGGGTTCACCACCAAGCTAGGTCTTAGAAAGAAAAATGAAATGAAGGATCTAATGCTTAATCCTAATATGATACAAGAATTCACTAAGTGAAAAGAAGGAACTTAATTATGGTCACCTCTACCAATTGGTTATTGTATTACATTTTTTTTGAAATTAGAAATAAATTTAATATTAGTTTTTCTTGACTATGAATTATAATGCCCATATTTTGTCTCTCCTAAAATAGAAAGAGATTCCTATATGTAATGATACTTTTATAAAGTATGAATTTATACTCTCCATATTTAATGTTATGCATAAATTATTTCATTTTGAGTTTAGTTAGAGAGATAAATAAATGTTAGAAACACAATAACTAGATTCTAACATTTGGGACTTTTGTTTTTAATTGGTTGTACAAGAAACCTTAATATTTTTAATTCTTAAAAAAAGGTTTGTTACATCCCCTTCTCAGAAATTCAAAAGTCATGACTTATAGAATAAACTGATGGAACTCAATTGAAACACCAATTTATAGGTTATCTTCAAGATGAACTCAAAAATAAACCAGGTGTGCACTATGATAATGTTATAGAGCTGTTAGTAATAAATTTATTAGAGGAAAAACTTGGGTTCAAAGTAAGTTAACTAGAACTCCTTCCTTTGTTATTTGCGTAGAGTCCCTTAATCAGTATTCATAGAAAAAGGAAAGAAAGAAATCATTTTAAAAAGTAAAATAATATACAAATGACAAATATTTTCATTTGAATGGATGTCATTTCACTGGAATGAAAATAATGTGTTACGTAAAGTAAAAGAAAAACTTCAATCCAAATGCAAAGGTTGAAACAAAAGGGAATAGCTGAAAATGTGACAAATTTCTCAGATTATTGCATGAAATTCAAGAGACATGCCAATAATCCAAATTGTGAGAGAAAGACAACTTAAGGATAAGAGAAATGAGACAAACAATTGTCATATACTATTATATTTAACTTGAAAACAAAATTTCCACACACAATTTGATCCTCAAATTTTGAAATGACAAAAGTCCCTTGTCTTTTAGACGAGGACATTTACGATAAGATCCTTACACATTACATTCATATTTAAAAGACTCACCTTATAGTGTTATAAGTGAAATTAGAAAGAAATTTAATATTAGTTTTTCTCGTACGTATGAATTCATAATGCCCATATTTTTTCTTTCCCAAAACATAAAGAGATGCCTGTATTTAATGATAATTTTTCTGAAGTATGAATTTATACTGTCTATATTTAATGTTATGCATAAATTATTCTATTTTGAGTTTAGTTAGAGAGATAAATAAACATTAGCAACACAATAACCAAATTCTAAAATTTGGGACTTTTGTTTT
Organism: Sequoia sempervirens; assembly: GCA_007258455.2. NCBI lineage: Eukaryota > Viridiplantae > Streptophyta > Pinopsida > Cupressales > Cupressaceae > Sequoia > Sequoia sempervirens. The sequence goes on from VDFB02360264.1 coordinate 187,245, forward strand.
TAATTGGTTGTACAAGAAACCTTAATAGTTCTGATTCTTAAAAAAAGGTTTGTTACATCCCCTTCTCAGTGAATCAAAAGGCATGACTTATAGAATAAAATGATGGAACTTAATTGAAACACCAATTTATAGGTTATCTTCAAGATGAACTCAACAATAAACCAGGTGTGCACTATGATAATGTTATAGAGCTATCAGTAATAAAATTTATTAGAGGAAAAACTCGGGTTCAAAGTAAGTTAAACAAAAATCCTTCCTCTATTATTTGCATAGAGTCCCTCAATCAATATTCATAGAAAAAGGGAAAAAAAGAAATCATTTTAAAAAGTACAAAAATATACAAATGTCAAATATTTTCATTTGAATGGATGGAATTTCTCTAGAATGAAAATAATGTGTTATGTAAAGTAAAAGCAAAGCTTCAATCCAAATGGAAAGGTTGAAACAAAAGTGAATAGCTGAAAATGAGACACAAATTTATCAGATTATTGCATGAAATTGAAGAGACATACCAATAATCCCAACTGAGAGAGAAAGACAACTTAAGGATAAGAGAAATGAGACAAATAGTTGTCATATACTATTATATTTAGCTTGAAACCAAAGTTTCCACACACAATTTGATCCTCGAATTTTTAAACGACAAAAGTCCCTCATCTTTTAGATGGGGACATTTATGGTAAGATCCTTACACATTACAGTCATATTTAAAAGACTCACCTTATAGTGTTATTAGTCCTCATCCCAATCCAATGAGGAATGGGCCTATTTTGCCTCATCTTCTTCACTAACTTCTTCTTGATGATGAAATTCTTGTGGGATGGCTACAAAATTAATGTATTGAAAACTATATAAATACCAGTTGAAACCAAATAATCATACAATTATAGTCAACATCTAACATGAGAAGTGTAGAAGGATCAGTATCTCAAAAGTCACAAGACTTGAAAATAGCTCACAAAACCCTAGCTTTGCAAAACAAAAAGTATGTGAAAATGGGTAGTTTCTTGTACCATTTTTGTTCTTCCTCCACACTCTCTAGCTCCATAGGCTATAATGAAGAAACCCTAATCTAAAAATATAGATGAGGTCTTGGTGTAATTGTAGTTTATTTTGAGTTTCAAATCCACACCCTAAAAAAATATTTCTATAGATTTAACCATGAAATTCATAATGCCAAAAAAGAAAGGAAAAAATAGAAAAGAACTAAAAACATAGATGAATACTGACCTAGAAATGACTAACATCCTCCTCCTTTGACTCGAACAGATTTTTATCATAACGACTTCCCATTCTTCAACAATTTGGCCACTCTCTTGCATATTTAAAACTTTTGAGAAAACAAATTATAAACTTAAACAAGCAACTTTGATCTTGTTCACAAATAAAGATTGTCAATGAACCTCCCTGTGACCGCTCGAAACAAAAACCCAAAATGTTGGATTTCAATGGACTTTGTTGGTTTCCTTTCCTCTTCCACTTTGAAAATATATTTCCATGTATTTGTCTTAGCGGACGGAGAAGCCAACTATGACATAATTATTACCTTTTTCCTAAACGGGAGCTGGACGCCGGAAGGCTTAAAATTGAGAAGCCTGACAAAAATTTGGACCAAAGTTCACACCTATAGCCTATCATCTAAAAATATGAGCTAATTACATTTTTAAGCTAATCAGAAACTTATTTTTCTCTATCAATCCCTAAAATAGCTAAATTTTATAACCTATGCTTTAAGGGTATTTGTTTATGAAAATCTATTACTAAACCTTCTATTAATTTTGTATATATCCTCTTAATAGATTTTGTCCAATAGGGAAAGTCCATACTAGAAGAATATGAATCCTCTTCTAATTCACTTATGCACATCGAGAAATAGTAGGATCACCCCAACATAGTAGTTGTGAAATCAATCTACTTTTAAATTATTTACAAATAGACAATTTTTAGTAAATTTTAATAATTTCTAAAATTTCAATATTTTCCTATATGCATGTAAGTATAAGATTACATATTTTTGGGTGATATCCCAATTAGATGACAAACATTTGAAACATTGATAGATGATATTCAACAAATCCTTTGAAATAAATTGCTTTGTATAAATAACAAGCATGCCATTTGTAAACAAAAATTGAGCACTCTAAGTCAAGACAATTTACTAAACGATAATACAAAAACAAAATTTTATTTCAAATTTTAAACCAAGCTAAGCTTATCAATTGTAATCAAATCTCAATAACAATTAGATTTTTGTTTGCACAAGAAACTTCTTTAAAACATTTTAATATAGACTTATTACAAAAGATAAATATTAGAAATCAGTAACATATAGATGCGTGATCCTTTTTATTTGTAACTGAAAACATTCTAACCATTCATGTTAAATATAAATTTGTTAGTTTTAGAATAAACATGATAAGATTTTCAAGAACATAAATTACCTGAAATTATAAAAATTACATAAACATATTAATTATTATATGGAAAATTAATAATATGCTATCTATCAACAAATATTAATAAAAATAAATAAATCATCTTTCCCTGAAAACCTATCTAATTATTTTTGCTGGTAAATAAATAATCCCATAACAAAAATATTGCTAGTTATGGAATACATCCATCTTAGTTAAGAAAAAAACAATTTTACTCCACAATATAGATGTTCTGAAATACCACACAGGCCCAGCTGCCACCTCAAGAGTTACAATGCAGTCCACAATAAAACACTTTTCAACAACAATTTTAATTTGTTGGATAGCAGTGACATCAAACCAAACCTTATAACAATTGGGTAAACGAAGGGGGGAGGATTGTAAACATCCTGCTCAAACACATAAACAAACACAAATGAAACACAGCAAACTGATCTGGATTATTTTTTGAGGTGAGAGAAGGCATAAGAGAAGTTGGTAATTAGCATGTAGCGTCGCAATATCCAATTCCACTCCCGCAGTCGCCGATGTTGCAGCACTTAGGGGTGGCTGGATATCCTGAACAACCACCATCGTTGACGCACAGGTATTTAGAGCATGGTCCTGCTTGTGCTGAAGCCACGCTAATACTCACCATTATTATTATTGCCATTAACAGTATAACCACCTTTCTAGCCAATTCTGCGCTACCCATTTTCATTGCCATTTATCCCTCTTCTTTTGCTTTTTTTCCTTAAAAAATTATAGAAGATGGCGTAGCTCAGATGAGAATCCTTCTTCCATGCAACGTCATTAAATAGCATCTGGATTGTCCTGCTCCTTCTCATCGTCTATGTTTTCATTGCCAACCCCGCCTTCAATTTAATTTTTCCTTTCTATATGTAAACAAAAGCAATGTGCGAAAGCAAGTTGAATAATATCTGGGTTAAGACAAACTGTTCGACTTTATTCTTCTGGCTACGACAGAGGAAACACAGGAAATACTAATCTGTCTCATAAACCGAGAAAAACATTACTGTCTTTTCCAGGCCGGCCTCGGCATATAACCTAATAAAATATGTCATTGAACGGTTGCTTCTGGATAAAATCGTCACCCTTTCTTTCAGTTATATTTTTATACTCGTTTTTCTTTGAGTGAATGGATAATATCATAACCAATTTCGCATGCCAGCCATATTTGTATTGGATATTCCGTTTCAAATCGTCTTCTTTTTTTTTGCTGAAGAGATATCAATCCACCTATTTGATATACGTTAAAGATTTATTTTATGATATTTTATAATTACTCTATTTATTCTTTATATTTATAGACACAAATTTAAATTTATTTTATTTTTGATTTGATTTTTAATTTTAGTTTTGAAAATGCCATAATTTTCTTTTTACTTTAATAATTGTTTCATACAATTTATTTTGTTTACACTTAATCCTATGCTGACCACTTATCCTCATGTACATGTGCAATCAATACTAATTCAATTGGCTTACTTATTTAATTTTGGTCATTAATCTAATCATTGTCCATAATCCAATCCTATCAAACATTGAGCCAATTTGACTATCTAACCCATGTCATATTCAAGGATGCAAGGTGGACCTTCTAGCCATAATCTTGATCCACTTGAATGCAAGAAATAAAATCAGACATTTAGCTTAGTAGTGACATCTTACAATTCGGTTTCAAGTCGACTTTTAAAAAATTTCACACTCATGTTATGTTTATGTATGAAAGAGCATTCATTGTATTCAATTCTAATCAAATTTCAATACTTCAAGGTTTGCAAAGCTTTTGGAATGTTTGGAAATCCATTAAACCATTTTTTTTGGAATGGTTTAGGCTCCTATTATGATATTTCAATCAACTAGAAAAATATCTAGCGGTCCCTCATTCTACAAGATCAAGGTCGCAATCTAGCATTGCCTTAGGTGTAGACCTTGAGATTTCACAAAAAAAATAATTTAATGTCTTTGGGAAATTTACTTTCCAAAACATCTACGAGTCTTGTGTAATGGAATGAAACTAACGCTAAACTTTACATCTTTCTAACTAGGACTGAAAATTTTGATATAGTCATGGAGGAAATTTTGGTTGATATGCTTTACAAAATTGAAATTTATTCCTATAAGCCTTGGTGGAATGATTCAAAGTGGGATTGAAAACCTACCTTTTGCAATTATAAGTCTTGACATGGATACCATTGGCTCTCTCCCCATCTACCCATGTTGCCAATCTTAAACGTGAGGTTTCATTTGTAATCACCCATTTCTATGTGGCAATGCTGATTTCACACCATCTGATTAGTTACTCTGGAACTAAAATTCCCCCACTTTGCATACTACATTATTTTCTAAGGCCTTCTATTGACTATAGACATTCTCATTTGGGTTTTTGAGATCCTTGTTGCCTTTTCTATTTGTAGTCAAACTCTTTTAAGAATCTCTTCTAGTTTTCTCCTAGAGCTCAAAAAATTTGGACCTACATTCATGACCCTTTCCAACCCTTTTGGCTAGATCCTTTCTCCTCACATATCATTATTTTGGGGGATTGGCCTCATATCCCTAAAAAAATCAACTAAAATTTGCAGATTTTAATGGTGGATATTCTCTTCCACAAATGGCAAGATAAAAAAATTGCAATCTTAGTGAATTTGTCTATTGAGAAACATATTTCACTTTTTTTAAAAGCAATTACTTTTTCTAATGTTTTTTACAAATCTAGGTACAGGCTAATAATTTTCACAAGAATTGGCTCACCTAGAGGTGCTTCTTGGCCATTAGGAAAATTTCCCGTGTGTCATAGTGAAAGTTTACCCAACTCCCTCCTTTTCTTGGGGTTTCTCACCTCCTCATTGGCACCAACATGGATAGAGCCTTTATGCTTGTGGTAACTATGTTGCTCATTCAAAAACTTCTCCTTCCTCATGAATAATAGGGTTGGTCTGGGATTAATTGTTAGTGCTCCACCTATCCACCTTCCATGGGGGGAACCTCTAGGTAGCCTTCTAGTGGAGCATCTAGCTATTTTGATTCCAATAAATTTCCTTGGATTTCTTTTGCAATATCACTAGCATGTGAAAAAGAAAATAAATATAATGATGGCAAGCGTTGGGACCATCCTATCAATACTCCAAAATCTAGTTATGTATGGGATAAAAGAATTGACTGGGACCCTCCTCTTTCCCTCTTTGTTACTACTGCTACCAATATTTATCAAAAATTCCACTACTTACCATTTCTTGCTTGCGCAAGAATAATCATTTTACATTTGTATTAAAATATTGAAATAAATTAAGGGAGCTATAATCTGTAATCACATTCATCATAGCACATGTGAATTACACAAAAAACATTTTACATTTTATGTGCATATTTGGACATTGACGTTTGCCAAGATATTTTTATATCGCACCAAGTTTACAAGAAAATACCATAAGTGTGATAGCTAATAATCATCTATAGTATGTTGTTTAGGAAATTCATAAGGTAGAATGCAAAGAACATGATATGTTGAGTTTACCAGAATAGAGAGTTCATAATTGTGAAGTAGGTAAAAAAGCAAAAAAGTGACCCAACATAAAATATGAAGGAATATTCATGTATTTTTGAGTGATTTCATTTTTTTAGGAAGGATCTAGACCTCTTTCTATGAAAAAATAAAAATTAAAAAATTATCCATCTAGCCCATCTTACACTTTGGTTTGAAGCTAAATTTTTATACATTATTGCGCTTTAAATAATGTTATGTTTTTATATAAAAATACATTTAAATTATATTCCATTTTAGTCACATAAAATTACATAACATTGTTTGATCACTCAAGAAGAATCATTTGCATTTTCAATCAAATTCTAAAATCAAAAAAAGGATTCTAGAATATGGAATCACACTCATCCTAACATATGTGAATTTGTTAGAAATTATTATAGAATTTATGTCCATGTTAGAAGTTTGTTTTTTTTCAAGATATATTTAATAATACCAACTTTGTAGAAAACCCCTAAGAGTGACAAAAAATATAATTATCTACCAACCCAATTTTTTAAGAATTTATAAAGTAAAATCTAGAGAACATCATAGGTTCAATTCGTAGTAAATCTAAACAATCTCTTAAATTTCAATATTTTCCTATATGCATGTAACCGAGGGATTACATATTGTTGGATCAAATCTAAAGTAGATTAAAAAAAATGAGACATTAATGGATCATATTCAACAAATCCTTTGAAATAAATATTTTTCTATAAATAACAAATACCTCATTTGTAAACAGAAATTAGGCACTCTCAATCAACGCAACTTAGTAAAAAACAATACAAAATCAAATACTAATTCCAAAGGTTAAACCAAGCTAAGCTTACTGGATGTACTCAAATCTCAACAACAATTAGACTTTTGTTTACACAATGAATTTTTTTAGAACATTCTCATATAGACTTATTATAAAAATCATATATTAAAAATCAAAGTAGAAACATTCCAATCATTCATATTATATATAGATTTGTTATTTTTTGAAAATATATGATAAGATTTCCAAGAACATAAATTACCCCAAATTATAAGAGATTACTTAGAAAATTAATTATTATCTGAAAAAATAATAATACACTATCTAACAACAAATATAGATATTCTGAAGCCAAACTGCCACCTCAAGAGTTACAATGCAGTCCACAATAAAACACTTTTCAACAACAATTTTAATTTGTTGGAAAGCAGTGACATCAAACCAAACCTTATAACAATTGGGTAAACGAAGGGGGGAGGATTGTAAACATCCTGCTCAAACACATAAACAAACACAAATGAAACACAGCAAACTGATTTGGATTATTTTATGAGGCGAGAGAAGGCATAAGAGCAGTTGGTAATTAGCATATAGCGTCGCAATATCCAATTCCGCTCCCGCAGTCGCCGACGTTGCAGCACTTAGGGGTGGCTGGATATCCTGAACAACCACCATCGTTGACGCACAGGTATTTAGAACATGGTCCTGCTTGTGCTGAAGCCACGCTAATACTCACCATTATTATTATTGCCATTAACAATATAACCACCTTTCTAGCCAATTCTGCCCTACCCATTTTCATTGCCACTTATCCTTCCTCTTTAGCTTTTTTCCGAAACAAATCACACAAGATGGCGTAACTCAGATGAGAATCCTTCTTTCATGCAACGTCATTAAATAGCTGAGATGAGATTGTCTTGCTCATTCTCATCCTCTATGTTTTCATTGCCAACTCCGCCTTTTCAATTTAATCTTTGAAAACAAATGCAATGCGTGGAAGCTTAAGACAAATTGTTCATTGGCAAACCACAAGACTTTACTGCTCTGGCTCCAACAGAAGAAACATAGGAAATAAAAATACAACCGAAAAAGAACTTTAGAGTCCCTATCCCTGCTGCAGGCCGGCCTCGGCATATTAGCTAATAAAATATGTCATTGAACATTTTGGTAGAAAAAAAATCTATCCCATGCCTATCCAATAGCTGATTAAAAAGCCATTCGTATGGATAAAATCGTCACCGTTTCTTTCACTTAATTTTTTTATACTCGTTTTGCTTTGAGCGAATTGCTCGTTTCGATAATAACACAACTAATTTCGTATGTCAATCATATTTGTTTTGGATTCTTCCCTTCCCTGTCGTCTTATCTTTGATTGCTCAAGAAATATCAATCCGGCTATTTCAAATATGTTAAACGTTTCCATCCGTTCGTTTCACCTGCCTACGTTTCCCTTTACCTTACCAGTTCTTTTAACCGCTGCAGTCAGCAGTCAACCGCCCAGTTCCCGCTTACGATTCAAACCAAACTCAAAACTGTTCCAGCTGCAAACTCTGGTGGATGCTCGTACAGAGTTATTGCAGTGGAAGGCATGTGAAAATGCTCTGATAGACATACAAATGTGGAAGCATAGACAAGGGACGTGCCGAATGCCTGAAATGAATGTGGTCTCATGGAATGCCATGACAGCAGGACATCTGCAAAATGGATTTTTTGAAAGGCTTCAGGAACTTTCAAGCAAATGCAACTGCAGTTGTAAAGCCAGACTCTGCAACCTTTGCCAGCAGCCTCCCTGCCCGTGCGAAAATGGGAGCCTCGGAACAGGGTATGGAATTCGGTCGAGGCATTTTTTCAGATGTTGTGGTCGCAACTACCTTGGTACACGTGTATGCAAAATGTGGAAGCGTAGCCAAGGCATGTGAACTGTTTGACAAATGCCTCAAAGAAATGTGGTCAAATGGATTGCCATGATTGCAGGATATGCAGAATCTGGAAGCATAGACCAGGCACGTGAACTGTTTAACAGAACACCTCGATGAAACTTTGTTGAATAATGTAGTTTAATTGAGAGGGAAATAAATTTGGAATTTTTTTATTAAGAATGTATAGTGTGTTTGATGGCATCATCTGAGGTCTCTTTTTTCTCTATGAAAATGAAGAAATATGAAACTTAAAGTTGTCTCGATAAGTTGCTTATTCTACGGTTCACAGCTTTGATGAGTCTCTGCTATAGATCGATCCACAATAATCTCGGAGATCAAGTGCACAAAATGACTTTCATAAAATTCATAGGTTAATCAAATTTGAAGAAATAAATTTATCTCTATATGACAGTTCACGAGAGAGTTAAAAGGTGTAAGTACAAGCACATTGTTTAAACAAAAAGAATTTTATTTTGGTGATGTTAAACAAGTGAGACCTTTCTTTGGGTGGCAATTATTTTCCTATCTATATAATCATGCTTAAAGAAATTAGTTTGTTATACTTAAGATGGTGAGGAGAATAGGGAGCTTTGGAATAATGTATGGATATCTATCAAATTATTAAGGATAGAGCAATTATGTTTGATGTAGTTGCAATTGCTCTAGTAAAAATGCATGCAAAATGTGGAAGTATAGACAAGGGGTGGGAACTGTTTTGGGATCGAAATTCAATATCGTTATTCTAATCTTCATTTCTCAAACCTTTTAGCATTCGTTTGTTTGTTGTTATGTATCTTATCTTGTTTTTGTTTTAAATTTCATGTAATAAAGGCATGGTTGCACTCTACACGTGTGCCAACATTCTTATACTAAAATCAGACTTTGTTCTTCCTATTAGCAACTTCAATTATCCAATAGACCCTCTTATTATTTTCCATCAAATGGTTTTTCTAGTTTCTACCTTTCATTCTTATTACCTTTTCAAAGTCTTTAAACAATCTTATTATTCATAAAAAATTTAGTAAACTAATCAATTTCTTATTTTGTTATCATTTCCCAACTAAGTCCCATTTAGATTAAGAATTTAGTTTAATTAAGACATCTTAAGCAATCTAACTAGAAATAAAAATAATTTGTTATTTAGTTGGTAGAAAATTTGTATGTTTGTGTTAAGTAAGCTCATTTATTATAGATTGTTAGTTGAATCCTAAGATAGATAATTGAAAAGGATTTCCTAAATTTAAATTATGTAGATTATCTATCTCCTATCTATATTTGTAGTGAACTTGATGTCAGTCCTAACCTTCATTTTTATTTCTTCAAAAGAATATTTGTCTATAGACAACAAATTCTCATTGTAATGTTTCAAATTTAGTTAATTCTACTTTGACTTTTTAATTTTTCCTCATTCAACAATACTTTCCTTTTGAGTAAACATAAACATAGTCACAACGTATAGACCTTATCACAATTAGGTTGGTGTCCATTTCATACACTATTGTCTTTGTCTTTTATTTTCACCTAAAATTAAACACTACATTTTTCTACTCAAATTTTGTATAGTATATGAGAATGAATAATTTTGATGTTCTTTGATATAAATTATTAGCCTTCCTTCTCTGACTATCCCATCCTGACACATTATCTCTTATAAGAATTCCCATCTAAATATATCCATGCATTTTCCTTCCTCCATTACCTTTCCTTCCTCTATTGTCATCCACCCCACATGTTGTCCCACTCTATATGTCTCACAAGAATGACCACTTTGATAATCAATCCCTATTAGATGATTTTGAATTTGTCACTCACAAAAAATGAGCACCACCTATCTCTCCTTTGAAGTAGCCTACTTGATGATGTCACCTACTCCTTAACACATATCATCATCACCCATCTTGAGGGGCTAGCGATATTACAAGGTATAGGATATATTCTCCAAACTTGTTAATTAATTACCACACCTATAAGCTTCGATTAATTACCACTATTATTGAGAAGGGTAAGTCTTAAATGAAAATAGATGTAGGTCTTACAAAAAATAAATATCTTCTCTAATTATAATAATTAATAAAAAAAACAAAAAGCATCAAAATAATCCAATTTTAAGTAATATTTTTTTACATTTTTTAATATATAAATATCTCTAGCAACAAAATCCCCTAATAGTCACTACTCAAAATTAACGATCACCCATAAACATCTTAAAAATGGATATGAAGGGTGCAAAACCCATAAATGGTGGGGACAATGGAGGGAAGGCTTTGGAGATTTTGTAGATGGTGGCGAGGGAAATGATAAGTCGAAAGATGGAGAAGGTGTTGGTGAACAAGAGTTTGCTTCCTACCTATGGGTTGGTGCCCTTTTGAATCCCCTTACCCCTATGGTGGTGGTGATAGCCTCTGCATTTGTTCCTAAGACTAAAGACCTCACCATTGTGTCTGGTGCCTTCCCTTGTGTTGTGATCTTGGGCTCCTGCGCTAGCCTTGACACCCTTATTGAGGTTGATGTGAGGGGTGACTCTCTTGAGGAGTATTTCACTTAGGGGATTTCTTTGGCTCAGGAGGAGGAAGAATCTCTCCTTGATATTCTTATGGATACTCTATTGCAAAGCAGTGTATGGGGTCCATGTCTTCTACAAGTGATCTTGTGGATGCCAATGAGTATGTTCCTCTTCTGGCTATTTCCATAGAGTCCTAATGTTCAACTGTTGATAAGCATGGTGATTATGGGTTGGGGTCTATTAAGCCTTCTCTAATTGTGAATAGGTTATAGATCTTTCAGGAGGGTGTTTCTTCTAGCCCTCCCAAGAATCCTTTTCTTGAGGTGGGTTTGAAGATAAATCTTCTTGCCTCATCATCCTTGTCGATGCCTTCTATTAATGAAGCACTATAAATCTGCAAACAACTCAAACCTCAAACACACATTAATAATGGGTTAGTTCATGTTTTGCAAACTTTCTAATGCTCCTATGAAATAACATGCCAATGCTCAAGAAATGCAACAAATAACAAGGATTAAAAGACATATAAAAGCATTGCATATACCTATTCCATAGTGGATATGTGTCACTTGTGCAAAGTGACCCTTTCCCAATCCTTGCTAAATTCAATGATGAAGATGCCTTGAAGATGAAGTGAAATGGGAAAAATTAGTTCTCAATTGAAGAGAGTAACTTTGCATAATATTGTGGATGATTTGTTGAAGAATGAAGCTTCCATTTATAGAATCTCAAATGCTAAGAGTGCTCAAAAGGGACCAATGTGGGATAATGTTTTAGCCAATGAGATGGAGCCACTTGTCACCTTGTGAATGGTTGAGGAATGTGCAAGTTTTGGTCAATGTACCAATAAATGAGATTGGTTGGCCTTTTTCAAATTTAAATTTGGCTTGTTGGAGGGAGAAAAAGTGACATAAATGCCAAGTGGGGGACATGTAAGAGGGAAGTTATTGCCATGTTGGAAGGGACAAGTCAACTTGCTTTCAAATTCAAAATTGAGGAATATTCTTCCAAAGATGCTTTGTTAAGGGAAAATGATGAATTTATAAATGAATTAAAATGCTTTATTGGTGCAAGTGGGAAAAGGTAGAGGATGTGATGGGTGGTTAGATTAGATTAATCATATTTTGATTAACTTAGATGATGATTAGATGCTTTTAACCCATTTGACTTAAATACTTTGATTTATTTAAATCAAAAGGGATGGAATATGCATTTGAGATTTAATTAAATAATTTTTTGTTTATTTAATTAAAAGGGGGATGTGAGATAAATGTTAATTAATTTGAAGGAGATGGACTTAGGAGATGATTTATGAAAGATGAAATGTTAGGATGTGATTAAAATTGATTTATTTAAATGAGGTAATGGTAAAGTGAATTTATTTAATTGAAGGATGAAATGTTAGATGAAGGTTATTTAATTAAACTGGTGGATTGAAATGTATGCATATTTTGTGTCTACATTTTTCCTCTCTTTGAAGCAATGTACTTGTTGCATTCGTTCAAAGAATAAAGTTGTTGCGATCAAAATTCAAAAACTTTCTAATTTTTTCGGATGCCCCAATAGAAAGAAGTACACTAGTACATTGCCCCCTCAAGAGATTGAGCGAAAAGATTCGATTTGAGGGTCGATCTCATGATAAAGAGGTTTGAAATGGATGGTTATGATGATGATCCAAATGAGATGATTTTTAAGATGCTTAGAATAACCAATCTATATTATCCTAAACAACTTAAATGATGATATGATATGATGAGATGGATGAGATGGATGATGTGATATGCTATGATTATGCAATGGATGTTTTATGCAAATATATGATTTTATGAGATGCTTAGACTAAGAGATCTATATTATGATGATGGCTATGCATGTGAGATGATATGTCGAATGCTGATGTTTTGTGGATGTAGGATGGATGCACTGGTGATGATGATTAACTATCCATGACATGATGTTAGTGCAGAAAAGAAGAAACAAGAGATGATATGATGACTAGAGGATCTGATAAGCCAAAATTATGAGATATGATGATGATAAATGGATGATTTGCTTATCAAGGATTGGGAACAAGGGTCACTTACCTTATGTTTGATAACACGCCTAAGCATGATTCATCAAGGTATAACGAACTAGGATGGTGTTGTACCTAGTGTGATGGACTTTGACTCAACAAACAGGTAAGAGTATTGTTGTTCACACCTGACATACAAAAACCTTGCTAGGATGCACTTTAGAATTTTCAAACACCTCGGACCAAAACATGGAAAGGTATAACCTATCAATGCAATAGTCAACAAGTTGCCCAAAACATCCTCCATACATATCTAACAAAGCAAGTATTCGCCAAGGTTATTTTACAAGAACGTCCAACAAGCACAACAGACAAAAGATAATGATCGTTGCCCCATTCCTATTTCTCTAAATCCTCTATTCGAATATTATTGAGAGGTCCTTGGAATGAGTGAAATAAGATAAGTCAAAAGACAAAGATAAAGTAAAAAAACAAGCTGATGCTCTTCAATACCACTAACCAAAAGGGAATGTGTTTTCAAGGATAAGAACCAAAACTATTACCAAAAGATAATGCCCATTGTAGGAAGGATTCATCCTAGGACATGTTAGTGGATGGCGGCACATCATTTCATTTATCCAAATATTTCTTTCAAATGATTGATATGGGACCAATTGGATGATGGGCTACCGATACAAAGAGTTGACCAAATTTCTTACATATTGGCTTAGACCTTGAGACTTGACGTTTTGAGTTTTCACTTTTTACCAACTAGACTTGTTTCTGATTGTTTCACCAAAGGTTGAGGATGATGATAGTTTATTATGAGTGATGTTATTGTGAGTGTAAGCGAGATGAGACAGACATATTTTTTTCAAATATTTGGATGTTTTTGGAGTTTGCAATGTTTTAAAGCTATTTTTGGTATTTTTCAAGATTTTCAAATGTTTTGATTTTTTTATTTTCCCATGTTTTGGGGTTTTCCAAGATTTTAACCAAGAGACTAACCTAAAGACCTATCCTAGGGGCCTTGGGGGTTGATCAATAGATTAGCCTTGCCTATGTTATACATGCAGAGACCACGTAGTTCAACTGACAACTTGACTGATTTACAGATGATGATATACATGATGAAATGTCAATTTATTATGACAGATGCCTAAAGGACTGACCTAAGTGTCTCGAGGGATGATCAAAGATCAACCTTGCCTACGTTCAAGGCTCAGAGACCCGTAGTTCGACAAGAGGACTTTGTTTTTGAATTTTTGACTGACTTTTTAACCTGTTTTTTGGATTTTGATATGTTTTGAATGTTTTTGGATTTTGGTGATTTTTCAATGTTTTTGGATTTTTTGATGTTTTGATATTTTTGGATTTTCTGATGTTTTGATGTTTTTGGATTTTTGATGTTTTGATGTTTTTGGATTTTCTAATTTTAGGACATCAAGAATATACACGAATCCGATCCGATGAGAACATGCCCCCAGCGTGATGCAATAGACTACTCTGATAAAGGCAGGACAAACTGACCTTGAGGATGGGCTAAGTAGTACTAAGAGGGATCATGATACGAACACAGGACCAAGCTAAAGTGTGGATGTGGGTGGATGAGTGATGGATGGGGATATGAATTTAATGGATGATGGAAACGTAATGGATGGATGATGCAAAACAAGTCGTGAAGAACCTGGTGGATGGAAAGTGCTAATTTACACAAGGCACCTATTTTTCAGGTTTTCACTAAGGTACTTGTCCAAAGTGCCACCGAAGTGGTTTTCACTAGAGGATGAGTTTTCTCTATAATATTTTTGATCCTTTTTATGATATTTTTGGATTTTTTTTGCATTTTTGATTTTTTTGGTTGTCACCAAGACACCTATTTCCCAGGTTTTCACCAAGGTAACCGTTTCTTTAGGACATTTTTTGATTTTTTGGATTTTTGGTTCCATACCTTGAAAGATTAGGCATAAATTTTTTTGAGATGAGAGCTATTCATGGGCTCTTGCAGAGGTTCCCCTTCGGGTGTTGATAACTGATATGCCCTGACTTATAGCTTGCTGTGATAACAAATGGTCCCAACCAATTAGGTTCAAATTTTCCTTTGTTGTTTGGATTTGGGACGTTCTTTTGATTCTCCTTTAGTATGAGTTTTCTGACTTGGAAAGTCTTGCTTTTGATTTTCTTGTTATAGTTCCTCTTGAGTCTATTTTGATAGACTTGCAAATGATTTAAAGCATCTATACGCCACTCATCCAGTAGCTCCAGCTCATTTAGTCTTGATACTTGGTACTCTTCATTCGTGATGAGGTTTTGCAGTGATATTCTTAGTGACGGGAGCTCGATCTCAATGGGGAGTACTACTTCTGATCCGTAGACCAAGGAGAAAGGGGTGGTGTCGGTGGGTGTGCAGATGCTAGTTCGGTAGGCCTAGAGGGCGGGATTGAGCTACAGATGCCAGTCACGACCTGCATCATTGACTGCTTTCTTGAGTATTTTCAAAATGGTTTTATTAGTGGCTTTTGCTTGGCCATTTCCTTGAGGATAGTATGGGGTGGAGAAGCAATGTTGGATTTTGAATTTTTCACACAAGTTGTGGATATCCTGATTCTTAAATGGTGTCCCATTATTTGAGATAATGGCTTGTGGGACTCTGTAGCAGCAAATGAGATAGTTCAAGATGAACTTTGATATCTGCTTCGTAGTTATATACGTCATGGGTATGGCTTCCACCCACTTAGTAAAGTACTTAGTGGCAGTTATGATGAACTTATGGCCATTAGATGAAGTGGGAGTGATTTTTCCAATGAGATCAAGTCCCCACTATGAAAAGGGCCATGGTGTGATTATGGGATGAAGCTCTTGAGCTGGAGCATGGATGAGGTCCCCATGGTGCTAACATTGTAGACACCTTCTAACATAATCATGTGCTTCTCTTTCCATTGTGGGCCAATAATATCCAATCCTCAGCAATTTCTTGGCTATAGTCATTCCACTCGAGTGTGAACCACATATATCGTTATGTACTTCAGTTAGAGCGGTCAATGCCTCCTACCGTTTAAGCAGCATAGTAGGGTTCCTTCTATGCTCCTACAATATAGGGTATCTCCTAGGATGATGAATCGGGATGCCTTTTTGACAAAGGTTCACTTTAAGGTGGTTGGTAAGTTAGCAGGTATGACACCTATTCGGAGGTAGGTATAAATTTCATGGTACCAGGGATCATCGAGACCAATGATTTCGCACACAAATTATGATTCTTACCTCGAATGCGGGCGTGCGAGAAGATGCACTACCAAGAATTAATATTTTGGGACATTGTGAGGGATGTCCAGTAAGGATCCAATTGTTTCCATGGCGTCTGTTGCTCTGTTGCTTGCTCTAGGAATCTGCTCAAATGTGATTTTGATGAAGGATTCTTTGAGAGTTTCCACCAGTTTCTTGTATGGAGTGAGCTTATCATCCTTGGTTTGGTACTCATTGTTGACATGGTTTATTATCAATTGAGAGTCTTCGTATACTCTGAGGGCTATGATATGCCACTGTATTGCTATTCTAAGACCTATGGTTAAAGCCTCATATTCTACAATGTTGTTGGTGCAGGGAAATGCCAATTTATAGGACCTTGGTATGCAGTCCCCTTGTGGGGTGATAAATAAGATGTCGGATCCTGATCCATGTTGTGTATATGAGCCATCAAAGTAAAGTTTCCAGTGGTCGACTATGTTGAGATTGAAAATGGATTTGTCTGGAAACTATGAGATGAGAGGATTCTCTGAATAGATTGGTGCTTCTGCAAGCTGATCTATGATGACTTGGCCTTTGATTTCTTTCTACTCCACATATTCAATGTCATATTCTGATAGTATCATCACACATTTGGCCATTCTTCCAGTGAGCATTTCCTTTGAAAATAAGTACTTGAGAGGGTCGATTTTGGCGATGAGTTTTATTTTGTGTGCCAACATGTAATGTCTGAATTTTTGTGATGCAAACACTACTACTAAACATGCTTTCTCGATGAATGAGTAATTAACTCATGCCCAACCATTGTTCTGCTGATATAATAGATGGCCCTTTCTATTCCATTTTCGTCATGCTAAGCTAAGAGAGCTCTAAGAGCTACTGTTGTTGCTGACACATAGAGAATTAATGGTTTTCTTGGGATTGGTGGCATTAGGACTGGTGGTGTAAGTAGATATTCTTTGATTTTATTGAATGATTCTTCACACTTGTTATCCCATTTGTACGCTACTCCCTTGTGAAGTAGGTGAGAGTATGGGTTCTATTTGTCTGCCAGCTGTGCTATGAACCTTTGAATGGATTGAAGCCTGCCTTGGAGACCTCTTAATTGCTTTAATATTTTTGGTGCCTCCATCTCAAGGATTGCTTTTACTTTTGTTGGGTCTACCTCAATACCTCTCATTGACACTATGTATCCTAGCAGCTTTCCTGATTGTACACCAAAGACACACTTCTTTGGGTTTAATCAAACCTTGTACTCTTCCAGCCTATCAAAAATGGCACTTAGGGTTGCTATGTGATCCTTTCTCCTTTTGGATTTGGCTAGAATGTCATCAACATAATCTTTGACAGTCTTATGGATCATGTCATGGAAGATTAACATCATGGCTCTTTGGTATGTTGCTCCTACATTCTTTAAGTTGAATGGCATCTTATTCTTTAAGATTAACCTAAGAAACCATCCATCAAGGAAATAATTTCATGTCCCTTTGTCATGTCTACGATCATGTCAATATTGGGCAATGGGAAATCATCTTTCAGACATGCTTTGTTCAAGTCTCTGAAGTCTGTGTAGATTCTGATGCCCCCATCGGGTTTTGAGACAGGCACCAGGTTTGACACCCATTCTGGATAATCTATCAGTCAAATGAATCCTTCATATAATAGCTTCTTTAGTTTCATTTTTACTAGTAGGGCTATCTGAGGGTGCATTTTCCTGAGCATTTGTCTAACAGGCTTTGCTTCAGAGTGTACTGCTAGATGGTGAACCATGATTTCTAGATCAAGCTCGAGCATGTCAGCATAGCTCCATGCAAAGTTAACATGTCTCTCTCTTAAGAAGGCTGCTAGGAGTTCTTGTTCTTCTGATAGTAATGATTCCGCATAGAACATTTGTGATATGCGGGGTCTCCTCTATTCCTAGATTAACTGGATTGCACCTTTCTGCTAGGACTGCTAATTTTTCTTGATGAAGAGCTATAAAAGGAAGATTGAATCCCCCATCCTCAGGTGCCTCGAAGAGGTTTTCACCATTGGATGTGTTGTTTCTTTTTAATTTTTTTCTAGTTAGAGAGTGCCATGGTGTGGTTTTCACTCAAAGACTTAGATATTATTCTTAATTTCTCACTTTTGCGACTGAGGGATTCAATCGTTTCCCCATAATAGGCCTGTGTATCTAGCTCAATGATGAACCCTTCTTTGTGATCCCCACATGGAACTTCATCCCGTAGTCCCATGAATTTCAAGAGAGCCTCCTCATTTTTGAATGTATCAAGAATTTGTGCTCCTCGTTGGTTGTAATCGATGAGTTGGGGGTATACTAGGCGGATTTCATGATTTTGATGGTTTGATTCAAAGGATAAGGTGTGAATCATGAAAAGAGTGGTATCTTTGAATAGCCTAGGTAGGTTGGTTATGGGATCCTCGTCATCACTACTACTACAGATGTTGATTATGTCAAATGTAAAGTTGTCTATAACTTGACCTATAGATACGAGTAAGCGAAGTTCAGCTGCGGATTGCTGAGGAGGATTATTGACCTTTCTAACTAGAGGACCTCGGCCACGTATGGTTATACTCAGAGGGATACATCCAAGGCCAAGACTTCTCATTCACATCTCCGGAATGATAGGTATTATAAGCCCATTATCATTTTTCCCAAGTCTCTGGTTTCTGTCATAGCCCATTGCAAGCATCATTTGCAGACCTTTGCTTCTATCATCCATTAGTAGATCGGTTGCTGGTCTATCATCTTGGTATAGGATATGAGATGGATATGCCTCTATGACTTCTCAGCCAAGATCTTCCCAACTTGTAAAGTTGGGATAGTCTTCAGGAGTCATTTGAGATGTGGAGGCTTCCTTTGATTGCGAACGTCCTCATGATCTGAGAGATTGTGGTAACTCTCCTACCACAAAAGCATTTTTAGGGAGCATGTAGTTTCCACAACCGTTATCTTGGATGATGACCTTAATATCAGAGATGGTGGGAATCACAGGTTTCTTTGTCGCAAAAGTGGAAGCGAGAGTGGCAGGATCAATGTATGGTGTAGATGGGCCCTCATCATTTTTAGGTACTTACAGTGGTACTTTATAGTACTTTTCCTCGAGGATTTTGCAGTAGGAGAATGGTTTAGGATCTCCATGGATGGTGACATCTTGTCCTTCATGTGTGAATTTGACACATTGATGGAAAGTTGATGCTACCACTTGCATTGCATGAATCCATGGACGTTAGTCGCGCCCACAAAAGGATATGAACATCACAGTAGAACCTTTCCTGGGAATTAGACATTCCCACAGGTGACTAACATCTCTCTGTGGACATTCATTTACTTATCAAACCAGGGGACGCATACTTTAAATGGTGCGGAAAAATATATGCACTAAGAATTAGTTTCGGTCAAATCTTAGCAGAAAACAAATACTGGAAAGGAATTCTATCTACGCTACAGGAAGGTAATGCAAAATTCTTTAACTCAACTATGATTTGATTAAAATAGAAACCATAACGACTACGACTGAAACACAAACCATGAACTGGCCTTATGCTGCAAGAACAGGCACAGGGATGGGTTCTCTATGCTGCAGGAGCAATATAAGACTGAGTTTGTATGAAAACTTCAAAGATGAGAGCTAATTAAAGATCAACAGGAAAGAACAACTAACTAACTAGCTACAGATACTTACTAAGTGGGCCCCCTTAGCAAGCATCTACTGATTACACAGATGCTTAACTCAGAACTTCATCAAGCTTTATTCATGAAAATAGAATGGTATACATTGCTTTGTTGAAATGGAAACTAACAACAAACTCTGTCTCTTATCAAACAGATTCTGCTTTTCATTATCATACTGATTCTTACATGATATCTGCTATCTTCTATCTTACTCTAACTATCGTCTCCCTTGCGCAAGAGGAGAAACTTATTTTTAAATCAGGAGAGCAACTAACTAACTTACCCTATCAAAGAAAGACGTGGAAGTAAAGTGTATCCTCGAATCAAGGAACAAACTTCATAAATAAATTTATGCATTCAACCCGATCAGAGAGAATCTAGCGCTCCACTCTTTCCAAATTGACTGTCATTAAAAATCTTTCCCAACGCCTTCAGTCAAAGAGTCTTCGTCGAGCTTCCTCGAAGTCGTCAGGAAATGGACTTTACTGCAACGCTGAGATTGACTGCGCTTGACTCGATCATTCTTCAACAACCTGTGAAACAAAAGGTAACATGTGTGAAAGAAAAGGCGTATGGCACATACACAATATCCGTTCATTAATCACACATTTAAATCTATTTCATCATTCAAAAACTGTATGCAATATACCAGTCATTTAGGGAGTCAACGGGGCAATAAATGTAATCAAGTCAACACAATAAGCTGTAGGAATATGAAAGTATTTTGCTACAGGATATCCTCATAAAAGGTTTCAACATAGTTTAAACAGCCACAAATAACAAAAGTAAAGATATTAAAAGTTCATCATAATATCCAAACTTATGAACATATTTTAAGCTCATCACTACCCCCTACTTAGCCCAATGCTGGTCCTCCAGCATTAACTTTTCTGGTGGTTTCTCTGAAGTCAATGGTTGTTGCATGACTCTGAGATGGATTTCCAAACCTGTAATAAAATCCTCTAAAATCCCGGCACCTTTCATACCTTCGGTTTTCTAAATCATCATTAACATTTGTAGCCTGGTGAGGATAAAGGGGCCACATTAGCACAGGAGGTTTGAATGTTAATAGCAACCATAATTCAAATCTCGTTTGAAGTCCCAATTGTATGTATCTGTTTGACCTTTTAAGAGCTGCTGTGAAATTTAGGGAACTGTGTGGTTCTGATTTTCTTAATCCAACAGTTAATCTTTCCCATCTTTTCTCACTTCTGGTATATGCTAGTCTCCAAAACGAATATTATTGTGCCTGAAATTCATCATATACCTATTTCCTGATATCAAATATCTTCTCTCTGGCTGTAACATTATTAATGCCATATGTCAGAGCAAACCAATCTTTCAACATTGCATGGGGGTTTGAACTTTGAGAGTGTAACGGAACAGGCTCAGTTTTCTCAGCTTCCTCATATGTTTCCCACTGCCTGCCATAATTCACCTCATTTGCTGCCCATGACATAAATGCTCTTAAATGAATATCACCAATATACAAAAGAGGATTACATTCTGTTTCAAATGGAATTAAAAATCCATGTAAATAGAATTCACACAGAGAATTCACACAGAGAATTTCTTAACCAATTTGGGGCTGCCTGGTATGCTTCATAAAATTCTTTGGTAGTATGAAGTATAGGATCTTGGTTTCTAGAAATTCTCATCAATTGGAACCATAAGAACTGTTCTTTGAGGCACATAGCATAAACTCTGGGTGGTGGTCTGCATTCCATAATCTGACCAGTTACTTTTAACATTTCATCCATTTTTGTTTTCAACTCAACAATTTCCTATTTCTGACTTTCAATTTCCTTTCTCAGTTTCTTCCTTTCTACTTCCCATAGACTTTGTTGCATGTCAGTCTGGGCTATGTGTCAGAAATTCAGGGTTTGCAATGTAACTAGTTCCTAATTAGCTTTAACATATTCTAGAAACTCAATTAAAAACATCTTCTTATACACAATAATGGCTTTACAAGTTGCAAGGTGAAATATAGCTTCACTAGGCACATTCAATTGTTCAGTCGATTCCTGCTCTTGCTGCAAGATAAATTCGGGCTGCTGCGGTGGAGAAGGCTATGCTTCCTTCGAAAATTGCATAGTAGCGGTAGCCAAGTCATCAAGATTTGGTAACCTTTGCTCATTATGCCTTGTTTCAATTGTCTCAACTTGTTCCTCTTCAGGAACGAATGGACTCTGTGCGGCACTTTCGGATATATTCTGAGAAACATTAAATTCAGAGTCAACAGACCCTTCTGAAATTACAATAACTTCTGGTTGAGGTGAAACAGGGGAGGTCTTAGATTGTTTCCTTGTGGAAACTCTTCTTGGTACTTATGCGGCTGCAGGAGGCGTTCTAGTAGCCTTCCTCTTTCTTGTCTGCTCAGAGGGCTCTACCCTACCAGAGAATGACAGTGAACTGGTGATAGCAATAGGTGTTGTTGTAGGAGAGACGGCTACAGGGGATGATGCTGCAGGAGAAGGACATTGCCTTTTCTGAGAATGAGGGTCAGATTCAGGGGACCCTTCTGCCTTTGTTTTACCCTTCTCTCTCCTAGTGGCAGACCTAGTTTGTACCCTAGCAGAGGATTCAGGTGTGAAAGATGCAGGACCAGGTGCTACAGGAGTAGATGACCCCTGCCCTGTTCTACTAGTAGGCGCAATTTCCTTCTTTTTCTGAGGCCGTGGGTTAAGTACCCTAGGGGGTGTGGAATTTGCAAGCTCTTTTGAGCAACAAATTGTTGCCAGGAAAGAGGTGAGACATCTCTTAAAGAGCATTCAATCAATAATTTGATAAGGCCGTGGTGAGCAACAAAATTATTTTTCCCCTGTTGGGTTCCATGGGCACTTTGTTCTAGAAATTTTAACAGAAAATTCAGAACATTTACAACTAACCCATGCCTCATATGGCTTAATAATTTGAAATGATGAGAATGCACGTAGGAGAAATGGCCTTCACAGGTCAAATACCTGATTATGTAAGCAACATATTCTGAATAAGGAGGAGGCAATGATACCCACTTGCATCCCTACTTGGAGACTTCTAAAGGTCCATCAGGGGGCATTGAAAAATCCACCCTAGCAGCTGCAGCGTCTGAAGAAAAGTTTTCTCCAACGACTAGAAGCCCGGTTACTTTAGTAATTCTGTCTTTAGTTGCAACAACTGTTAGACCCCATACAGTAGCTTCCCCTTCAGAAAGGGTTCTCAAAAATTCTCTAGCAGCCTCCTCATCAAAAGCATTTAAACTCAAGAAATAATTCAACCATCCACAAATGTTGAATGCGTGGACTATTTGAGGATTTTGCAATAATAGCTCATGAGCTACAGGCTCATGTCGCACCAACTGACCACCCATGTTCATAGTTTTCTCATAGCTGAACTCAATTCCTTGCTAAAAATTCAAATTCTGTGTTTCCCTTTCTGCTCTAGTTTTTCTTCTATCATGCCGTCCAATTTCTTTTCTTTTCCAAAAATGAGCTTTTTTAAACAAGCAGTTTTAATCGTATTTTACAAGAAAGACATGCAATAAAGAAGGACATGTGATCACATTTGGAAAGTACCAGAAAAGTATTAAAGAAATGTTATTTGCCCAGTTATGGCAGCGACGAAAAGACAGGTTTTAAAAGATGGATTACCCCGCCCCCTACTTAAAGTATGACATGTGTCCTCACATGTACTAAAGAATAGGCGAAGATTTTGTAATAATGACTGGTACTGTCATAGCAGTAAATGAATAGAATAAAATAAATCAAATATGCGATAAGAAAATATATTGCGTACCTTTGATAATTGCACGTACGTGTGAAGAAAGATGACGGCGTCTGCATGAATTGATAGTTGGAAAAAATATCTTAATTAAGGGTGATGCGGATGGATGAAGTGGATGGGTGACGTGGGCGGACGAGGTGGACGAATGGAATGGATTGATGGAATGGATGGATGGAAGATAAAGAAGTGAGATGGGGGCGATAAATGAGTATGGAGAAAAAGGGGTTTCCTTTTAAAAAGAAAACCTTTATTATGAGCATGCGTTTTTAAAATTACAATGAAGCTGCAGGAGAAAGGCTAAAGCCTTCGGCTGTAGGAAGAGTAACGGGAGGAACTTGAACGAACTGCTGCATGAATTCTTCCTTTAAGACTAGTTTTTGGTACAACCGGAGTCGATGGCCATTAACTAGCAATTTGAAGTGAACTGGATCAATTGTCACCTGATGTACAGCTCCGTTGTCGAACACATTTTCAACTTCATAGAGGCCAAGCCAGCGTGTTGTAAGCTTACCCTGGTGTTCTTGATAACTGGAATCATATAACAGAGCCCAATCACCAGCAGATTTTTTTTTAGTTTTTATGTGTTGATCATGCCATTTCTTCCTTTGCTGTTGGATTGTTTCTGTATGCTGCAGGGCGGCTTTTCTCATCTCGTCCAAAGAATTTAGCTGTAGGAGACGGTCCTTCTGTACTGTAGATATTTCCATATTGAGTTCAAGAGCTGTCATCAAAGTTTTATGCTCAAACTCAATGGGTAGCATGGCTGTTTTCCCATAAAGCAGCTCAAAAGGTGTAAACCCAGTTGTTGTCTTCCATATAGTTCTGTATGCCCAAACTGTTTCAGGAAGTCTACTGCTCCAATCTTTTCTATGAATCTATACTGTCTTTGCGAGGATTGCCTTAATTTCTCTATTTGTTACCTCTGCCTGACCATTGGCTTGAGGATGATAGGGGCTGGACTTCCTATGTATGATCTTATAGTCGTTCATTAATGCAGTTATCAGATTCGATGTGAACTGAGCTCCCTGATCAGTTATAAGCTCTCTGGGAACTCCAAATCTAGTGAAAATTTGTTCATACAAAAATTCAGCAACTTTGTTATCTCGAGCATGAGTCATAGCTTTTACCTCAACCCATTTTGTAACATAGTCTGTGCAAACTAGAATATATGATTTTTTATTTGATGGTGGATCAATTGGTCCCACAAAATCTATCCCCCATTTATCAAAAGGGGTGACTATTACCTAGGGATATAGTGGCATTTCATCTAACTTAGTTGGTCTTTCCATTTGCTGGCATCTGTCACATTTTCTTGTATAGGCCACAGCATCCTTGTGTAATGTTGGCCAATAGTACCCTATTGTAAGAATCTTCATTGTTGTTCTTTTTGCTGCAAAATGTCCCCCACATGGTTCATCATGGCAAGCATGCAAGATATCATAAGTCTCATCTTCTCTTACACATCTTCGCATTACCTGATCAAATCCAGTATAAAATAGACAATTTGCAATCCATGAAAAATTAAAACTTTTCTCTATTAACAACTTCTTTTCTTTTGGGGAAAAGTGAGCTGGTATTCTGTTTGCTGCTAGATAATTGGCAATGTCTGCATACCATGGTGTATGTGCAACAATGGAGAACAAGTGTTCATCTAGAAACTTATCATCAATGACCTCATGTTCAACAGGTGCAGCTAATTGAAGTCTTGATAAAAAGTCAGCTACAACATTAGCTCTTCCTGGTTTGTCAATTATTGTAATGTCAAATTCTTGTAACAACAGGAGCCATCGTGCCAATCTACCAGAAATGGCAGGTTTGTTCATCAGATACTTGATTGTTGCATGGTCAGTATGGACGAATATCTGATAACTTGTGACATAATTCCTAAATTTATTTAAAGCATACACTACTGCAAGCAATTCCTTTTCTGTGACAGTGTAATTGAGCTCAGGACCTTGAAGGTTTTTGCTGATAAAATAAATAGCATGCTTAATTGAATTTTCTTTTTGACTTAAAATTGCTCCTATACCAAAATCAGATGCATCAGCATGTATGTGAAAAGGAAAATTCTATTTTGGACCTTGAAGAACAGAGGCTTGAGTAAGCAAATCTTTTAGTTGCAGGAAGGATTTTTCACAGGCCTCTGTCCACTCAAATTGAGAATCCTTAGTTAACAGGGCATAAAGTGGGCTGGCAATTTTATTGAAATCTTTTATAAACCTCCTATAATACCCTGCATGGCCAAGGAAACTTCTAACATCTTTTTATTTTGTAGGAGTTTGTAAATTCTGAATTACTTCAATTTTAGTAGGGTCAACCTGAATTCCATTTTTTGAAATATGATGACCTAGAACAATACCTTCTTCCATCATTAGAAAACACTTTTCACTGTTTAGAGACAAATTTTTCTCTCTGCACCTTTTTAATACCTTTTCTAAATTCACCAGTGCTTCTTCATATGTGACTCCATAGGTAGTGAAATCATCCATATAAATCTCCATACATTCATGAGATATATCAGCAAAGATACTAATTACTGCTCTCTGAAATGTTGTTGGCGCATTGCATAGACCAAAAGGCAAGACTGAATAAGCAAATGTTCCCCATGGACAGGTAAAAGTGGTCTTATTTTGATCCTCAGGGGCAATTTTTATCTGATTGTACCCACTGTAACCATCCAAAAAGGAAAAATATCTTTTGCCAGACAGTGAGTCTAGTACTTGGTCTACAAAAGGTAGTGGAAAGTGATCTTTTTTAGTGGCATTGTTCAATTTTCTGTAATCTACACACACTCTCCATTTTCCTCCTTTCTTGGGGATAATGACTAGTGGAGAAACCCATTGACTGTCAGAGATTGGGTAAATAAAACCAGCATCAAACAACTTTTGAAGTTCATTTTTCACTATTTCTCTAAGTGTTGGATTTACTCTTCTTTGAGGTTGTCTGACTGGTGAACAATCTTCTTTGATATATATCCTATGAGTACAAACTCGAGGATCTATTCCTTGCATGTCCCCATATTTCCATGCAAAAGCTTTATGCTGTTCTTGTAGCATTTTTAATAAGTCATCCTGTTGAGATTGTGACAGCTTGTTATTCACATTCAAGCAATGACCTAGAGACAATTCTATCTGCTTCGTGAGATTACTCATAGAATCTATAGGTGATGTTTGTACCTCTTGCAAAAGAAAATTATGAAAAATCGCTGGAATTTTAGGCAGTGAACTCTTAGAATCTGGTTGCTGGAGGAAACATTAAAGATGGCTACCACTTGGATCAGATGAACTACCCGTATCAGAGTTAAACTGCAGAATTTGAAAAAGCAGAGCATCCTCACTCTGGAGTTGTGAGAATGGATCATTTTGAAGCATCATTAATTGAGCCAAGGAATTGGCTTCTTCAGTTTCTTCCTCCACATCTGGCCAATCAGGTTGGGACAAATCTGGTTGAGGTCTAGCAGGCGGATACAAGGCCAATTTCTTTGTGGACTATCCATCAGAAATGGTCATATCTCCAGAATGACATCCTATAAAAGCATCAGCAGTTGCTAACCATGGTCTACTAAGGATAACCGGATACCCTCCTAAAGTTGTCTTAACTGATAATATTGTGAAATCAGCAGGATACTCCCAAGATTCAAGAGTGACAATTACACCTTCTACCATCCCATCAGGTTTAACTATGGAGCTATCTGCAAGCTGCAGAACTGTGGGTGTAGACCTAATATTTGAAATGTTTAAGGAGTCCATAGTATGCTTTGTCATGACATTAATGGCAGCACCTAAATCAATCAAAACATTTTTTACAACTTGGTCATTTATATGTATCTGCACTACAGGACTTCCAGGGTCAATATACTTTGGAATGACTACATTTCCCAACATTATATCAGCCAATTTTCCTAAGACATGAATTGTTTGGGGATCCTTTTTCTTCCGTCCAGGCTTCTTCAAACAGGCTTCTTTAATAGCTTTTCCAAAAATGGGAACATCTTTAATAGCCTGAAATAAGGGAATTTGAATTTGTACATTCTTGAGCTGATCTAGAATGTCAAAAGTGGGTTCTTCCATGGATTTAAATGCAGTACTTTGCAACCTTTGAGGAAAAGGTGGGTTGTCTTGATTTTGCAAAGCAGGCTCCTTAGAAACCATATCAGGTATAGGAATATGCTCAGTAGGATCAGCAAGTGCAGTAGATTCTTCAAGGGGAGAATCTGGTATTTCAGTAATCAGAGGTGGTTTAGGAGCAGGTAAAGTAGTTCCAGACCTCAAATGGATGTCATTAACATTTAAGGTATAAGCTTGGTATTGGTTTGCTTCGGCAAGATACGTAGGCTGCTGTGGCTACTGTTGTTGCTTATTATTAGGATTTGGCAAGGGCTGGGCAGGCATACGCGTTTGCTTTGGAGGGCCAGGATTTGTGGCAGTTGCTGCAGGAGGTGGCATGAGGGCCTGTGTTTGTGACTGTGAAAGCTGCAGGAATCCAGAGGACTGGTTTTGCCATTGCTGAGGACCTCTCCATTGAGGATTTTGCTACCAATTACCTGAAGATGGGGTCCATTGTCCTTGTGGCTGCTGCCAACCTCCTTGAGGATATTGCCATTGCAGGTTCTGATAATTAGGCCAACTTGGTTGAGGTGGATTCCAGGGTGTTGGTGGTCCATATGCATGTTGCCATTGGTTATTATAGCCAGAATAAGGATTACCAAAAGTTAAAGGATCTTGAGGCATACCTTGTCTTTGGGCCCATGGTCTCCTTTGCGCAACAAAGAACACTTGATCATCATCACTTTCTACTGGTTTGAAGTCAGTAGGTAATTGTCTGGTTTCCAAATTAGCCACCATCTTGCATCTGCAGTCACGCTTCTTCTGCCTGCAGTATGGACAGAACTCGGCCAAAACTACCTCAGCTTCCTCATGTTTCTTCCGAGCTTGCATGGTGTCTAGTTGTGTAGCCATATTATTAATGATGTCCTGCTTGAAATCATACAACAAATTTGTTATCTCCATCCGAGAAACTCCACCAGAAGAAGACTTCTCCACTGTAGCATGATGTCCTCGACCTTTTCTAACTATTGCTCGAGAATAGTTAAGACATATTTTCTTTATATCGTCCCAAGGCAGTTGGGTTATATCACCTCCTCCCATCAGGTCCAGGGCGTCTATACAGGCATCACTGATTCCCCTTAGAAAGAATAGTTTCTGTGAGTCCTCGTTGAGAGTATGGTTTGAGTTCCTTTTTAGTGAAAACAAAAATTTGGAAATATAATCTTCTAGACTTTCATCCTCCTTCTGCTGAATTCAGAATATGTCATCACCTTTGCTAGCACTCTTACAATATTCCTTATACTTTTCAAGGAATTTCGTCTGCATGGTGGCCCAACTATCTACAACACCTCTTCCCAGACTCATGAACCATCTGAGAGATCCTTCCTTCAAGGTGGAAGGAAATAACTTCAATTTATGAGCGTATGTGTTGTAGTCATAACTGCGACAGAGGACATCAAATTCAAACAGAAAAGTTTCTGGGTCTTCTGTAACCAGGCCATAAAAATTTGGAGGCAAGGAAGAGGGAATGTTTTTAAGATTGTCAGTATCTCTCTGAGGAACAATTGGAAACTAAAATGCAGGAGGGGGATTAATTGGTGGATTATTTTCCATGTTTGGTTGCTGGAATAACAAAGTGAATGGATTTTCCTCAGGTTCATTGTCAGCTGGGTCAAATGGTAGTTCAATAAACAGGTTTTCAGGGAGGAACGTTCCCAGTGCGTCTCTTCTTCTTCTATGCATGCAATACGATATGAATAGTGGCTTGAAAGATTTTGAAAATTTTGACTAATAAACTAAACTAGAGCTAAAAATGACTTCTGACAAATTCCTAGCTGGACGCCATTCCCCGGCAATGGCGCCAAAAATGGTCGCGCCCACAAAAAGATATGAAAATCACAGTAGAACCTTTCCTGGGAATTGGACATTCCGACAGGTGACTAACATCTCTCTGTGGATGTTCATTTACTTATCAAACCAGGGGACGTATACTTTAAATGGTGTGGCAAAATATATGCACCAAGAATTAGTTTCGGTCAAATCTTAGCAGAAAACAAATATTGGAAAGGAATTCTATCTACACCACATGAAGGTAATGCAAAATTCTTTAACTCAACTATGATTTGATTAAAACAGAAACCATAACGACTACGACTAAAACACAAACCATGAACTGGCCTTATGCTACAGGAGAAATATAAGACTGAGTTTGTATGAAAAATTCAAAGATGAGAGCTAATTAAAGATCAACAGGAAAGAACAACTAACTAACTAGCTACAGATACTTACTAAGTGGGGCCCCTTAGCAAGCATCTACTGATTACACTGATGCTTAAC
Organism: Sequoia sempervirens; assembly: GCA_007258455.2. NCBI lineage: Eukaryota > Viridiplantae > Streptophyta > Pinopsida > Cupressales > Cupressaceae > Sequoia > Sequoia sempervirens. The sequence goes on from VDFB02360264.1 coordinate 217,469, forward strand.
TCAGAACTTCATCAAGCTTTATTCATGAAAACAGAATGGTATACATTGCTTTGTTGAAATGGAAACTAACAACAAACTCTATCTCTTATCAAACAGATTCTGCTTTTTATTATCATACTGATTCTTACATGATATATGCTATCTTCTATCTTACTCTAACTATCATCTCCCTCGCGCAGGAGAACCTTAGAGCAACTAACTAACTAACCCTATCAAAGAATGACATGGAAGTAAAGTGTATCCTTGAATCAAGGAACAAACTTCATAAATAAATTTATGCGTTCAACCCGATCCAGAGAGAATCTAGCGCTCCACTCTTTCCAAATTGACTGTCATTAAAAATCTTTCCCAACGGCTTCGGTCAAAGAGTCTTCGTCGGAGCTTCCTCGAAGTCGTGCAGGAAATGGACTTTACTGCAAGGCCGAGATCGACTGCGCTTGACTCGATCATTCTTCAACAACCTGCGAAACAAAAGGTAACAGGTGCGAAAGAAAAGGCGTATGGCACATACACAATATCCATTCATTAATCACACATTTAAATCTATTTCATCATTCAAAAACTGTATGCAATATACCAGTCATTTAGGGAGTCAATGAGGCAATAAATGTAATCAAGTCAACACAATAAGCTGCAAGAATATGAAAGTATTTTGCTACAGGATATCCTCATAAAAGGTTTCAACATAGTTTATACAGCCACAAATAACAAAAGTAAAGATATTAAAAGTTCATCATAATATCCAAACTTATGAACATATTTTAAGCTCATCAAACGTCCTAGGAGGATGTTATACGAAAAGTCAAGATCCAGGACCTAAAAAATGGTTTCCATGATAGCTGGCCCTACTTGAATAGGGATTCTGATTGTGCCTTGAGACACTCTTTCTTGATCGTCATATGCTCTTTTTGTGATACCCTTTCCTTTGTCGATGGAATCCTCAGAGATTTTTTATTGTTTAAGGAGCTTGAGGGAACAAATATTCAAGCTTGCACCTCCATCCACCAAGACCCATTTGACTTTACTTTTCTGCACTAGGACCTCTAAGTGGAGTGCACGGTTATGAGATGGTTGAGTAGGAAAATCTTGGTTAGAGAATGTGAGGAGATTTGGTTTAATGATATTTCTGACCATAGCTTGGAATTTTTCCGCATCAAGATCTACGGGGACAGTGGATGAAGCCAACGCTTCCTCAAGGATTTTTTTATGAGCAGATGAGATTTTTAGTAGCTCCATGATGGAGATTTGTGCTGGCATTCTTTTGAGCTGATCAAGGATGTTATATCCATTGGGGATAGATCTAGGTGCAAGGACTCTGTTTGGCTGGGATGATCCTATGATGGTAACTTTTCTGCTTCTTGTGGTGACTCCACAATCAGCATGGGATCCTTTGATGGTTAGGGTAGCACAGTAGTCATCCAGAGATGTAACGACATGGTCATACACATGATTTACATTCTTGAAGGTTTCTTTCCCCTTACCCATGTTATTATTCCCCTTATTGCCATGGTTAGGCATCGAATTCATGTATATCTTAATGTTTTGGTTTCCTGTTGGCTATTCCACGTTTATAATGCTTTGATCGATGAGCTATTGAACTATTTTTTTAACCTCATACAACTATTCGTGGTATGCCCTTTGATTTTATGGAAGTCACAGAGTTGATTCTCACTATACCAAGGAGGTTTCACATCCAGTTCTTGGTAATTCTCATAGGTGGGAGCTTTGATGAGTTTTTTCGTTTATCAGTTTCTTCATGATGACTTCAAGTGGTTCCCCAAGAGCGGTGTACTTTCGCTTGGATTAATTATTGTTCCATTGGGGTGGTCCCCTTTGATCATCGACATTGTTAATTGCTTGATTGTTGTTTGGTTGTTGTGTTGCTTGATGATTGTTTTGGTGTTGGATTTGGATTTGTGGTGCGGGTGTATTTTGGGGAGGGGTACTGATGACCACTTTAGCGTCAACGACACCATCATTGGTAACATTTTTGTTTCTTGACGATGTGTGAGGTTTTTCATTGTAATTGGTAGGTGGGCGGTTGTTTCATTGTTCAGGGTATGAAGTTGATCCTCCAGGTTGTGTCATAAGGGCTCGTTCGATGTTGAGCGCCTTGGAGATCAACTGGTCATATGTGGTGATCCCTTGTACCTTGAGATGGAATGCTAAGAGGCCATCAAGGCTGGATATGATGGTGCATACTTGTTGTTCCTCAGGCATGACCCATTTACTTTGATTGGCCTTGGATCACCATCATTGTATGAATGAAGTGAATGATTCATTCTTACCTTGTTTCAGAGCTAAGAGTTCTTCTAGACTGACATCCATGGTGATGTTGCATGCATAGTTTTTGATGAATGCGTCTATAATTTCTTGAAATGTTATGATTCCTATAGGTAGGCGAGAGAACCATTCCATAGCGTGGCCAGCTAAACTCCTAGGAAATAGCCGCATCAAATAGGTATCATCATATGCGACTTCCATGCAATGAACCTGGAATTCCCTAATGTGATCTTTAGGGTTTCCCATCTCACGATATTTTTCAAACTTGGGGATCTCAAATCCCTTCAAAAATGGTTTTATCACAAGGATCCTGTCAAATGGATAGGGACATAAGTTGCTTGGTGTTTTTATGGTTCGCTCTAATTGAAGATTGAGCACTTGTTGCGAGAGCAACTTGATTTGTGTCATTACGTCATTTTGTGGATCAGGGGGTGGGATGAAGGTATTCTGGGATGTTTCGATTGTGGGTTGGATGGGTGGGTTGGTTGGTGTGTTATTTGATGGCATTTCCACATTCTGTCGAGCCATGTATGCTTGCACTTGCTGCTGTATGAACAACGCTTGTTGTTGGTCTTGTTGTTATTGTGCTAGGATTTCCTGCTGCTAAGCCTGTTGTTGTGCTTGTTGTTGTTCCAACAATGCTTGTTGTTGGGCTGCCAATTGGGTTGCTTCTTGCTACTCTTGATATTTTTTTATTCCTTGTTGATATGCTTGTAGTTGTGTTTCTTGTTTTTGTGTGTGTGCCTATGCTTGTTGTGCTTGATATTGAGCATGTTCCTGAGCTTGAGCTTCAGCTTGTGCTTAAGCATGTGCTTGGGATTGGGCTTGTTCTTGCACTTGGGCTTGAGCTTGCGCTTGTGTAGCTTGTGCGGCTTGTTTTTGTTGCTGTAAGAATGCTTGGGCTTGTGCAACATGATGTGTTTGTAATGCGGCTTGGGCAGCTTGCGCAGCTTGAGTGGCTTGTTGAGTAGCTAGTTGCGTGGCTTGTTGAACAGTTAGTTGTGCAACTTTTTGCTTTTACACTTGCAAGAATCCATTTTGATAAGAAGCTTTTTGAGCTTCTTGCAATGCCATGCTTTATTGGCATTATATGCTGGAGCTTGGTGGTGGTGGGCGTGGTGGTGGATTTGAAATGGTGCTCGTTGTGGTGGTGAGAGGCGTCATTGTGTTGGTGATTGAGATTTGATCGGTAGATGGTGTGATCGATGTGGTTGGTCCTTGAGAGATCATGCTTTGATATGTTAGGGGGGTGGTTGATGATGTGATGGTGGTGATTGCTTGTGTAGTTGTCATCTGTTGTTGCGATGTCAATGACAAATTCTAAAAGTTTGGTGTGATGTTTTGATTGATATTCGAGATGTTGGTTTGATTGATACTTGCTAAAGGGGGAAGCCCTAAGCCAAGGAGTGGTGTGGATGATGATGGCAATGGCGGAAGTGGTGAAAATGTGAGGGGTGTGATTTCCTAAGAAAATGGCGTAGTTTTGAGAATGCCCCCTGGTCTGAACATGTCCTCCTCTCCTTGTGAGGTTATGGGGAGAGAGGTTTGGGGTGTTGCACGAAATGATGATGATGATGGGTCATTTGGATCATGAAAGGTGAGAGGTACATATGTATGCAATGGATTTTTGGGTATGTTTTGTTCCAAAATGGTGTTTGCATCCAAGTCTTGATTATTGACAAGACGGTGCGTTTGAATAGCATTAAGAAATGCATTTCCCTTATTAATATTAGGTTGAGTTGGAGCAAAAGATGTTGTGATTTGTGGTATGTTTTGAGTGATATTTTGGGATGGGGTTGTAGATGAGATGGGGATGGTGGATGAAATTGGGGGTGCGATCCCAAAATATGTCTCCACAATAGTACTCACGTCGAAATCATAAGGGAGTTTAGCCCCTTGTTTTGCTAATTTGAGCATGTATAGTGAAGGGTTGAGTCTCATCATGATATTGATAATTGTAAGGTTTTCTGGATTGTGGATTATTTCAATGATTTCCTCATGTGACATTCTGAAGGGATTATTGGTGAGATCCTCCATTTGGATACCTTCCTCTTGATGGTCTTGCGAAAGTGGAGGAAGGTTAACTGTGAGACTGCCAGACTCAATGGGATTCATGTTAGGAGTGGTTTGACTTAAGACACTCGAAGGAGATGTTTCTTTGTCATCTTCCATGTTCTTCTTGTGTTGTGATCAAGTTTTCTCCATAAAATAGGGATCAATCTTCAAGAATGCGGAAGGTGAATTCTCTAATTCTTTGGATTGATCTAACTCTAGATACAAAAGAGAAATTTTAGGATGAATTTAAGGATCAAAAAGGGTGACAATGATATGGATGTTTGATGGATGATTGGAACTCTTGAGAAAATATTGACGGGGTATGTTAAAATTTAGGACTTGATTCAGGATTGATTTGTTTTGGATTCAGATTTTGGTGAACTCATAAACTATAAGAGGTTGGATGTTGTCCTAGAGTTAGATCGTTCACAAGATAATTTTTCTAGGTGTGAGAAGAAGGATTCATCTAAACACTCCTATCCAAACAAGATGATATTGATAATGAACTCCTAAAATCCCAAGATGTTGGATGCTATCAAGGGATAAATTTGTTCACAAGTTTTGATAATTTGATCAAATATGTGGCGAAGGATGCATCTACACACATTCAATCAAACAAGGTGATTTTGGATTGATTTCAAATGCTTTGCCCAAAGTTTAACATAAAGGATTTTTCCAAGATTTTCAAAGAGTTGTTGATGAGATGATTTTGGTCTTTTGACGTTTAAGAATGGATGAAAGTTTGATTTTGATCCTAGGATGTACCTAAAAAGACACCTGTAAATACTTAGACCTCGGTATTGAAGAACAAGATTTTCTCCAAAAAAGATGTTCAAACTCTCTAAAAATATTTGGGTTTTGACAGTAATAGAATGAGTACAAACCAGGATTGTTTCTTGAAGCCTTTCTATAAAAGTTAAAAAGCAATCTTCGTCTAAATTCGTACAGTGTTGAGAGATGCTTTTGATGGGCTTTCAGACTAAGGGCTTTTTCCTTTGGTTTCTTGATCTTGATCTTGCGTGAATTCATTGGAGACACATGTGTGGGGTCCAATTGTTTTTAGTCTTTGCTTAATGACTTTGTTTTACCACAAACACTTCTTGATTAGGTTTTTAAACTAGATGTCCAATGTCTCAACTTTCTTATTTCACAAGGTGTATTATGCAAAACTTTGATGAAATTAAGGTAAGGGTTACCTATCGTTTAACTTTAGTAGGAAAATTGAGATGTAATTCAAGTGTTTAGAAACCTCTAAGGATGAACTCCCAAGGGCAAGTAATAACACATGAATTAGGTCAATTGTATTTTCCTCCTAAAGGGTTTGAAATTTTGAGGATGATGTTAAGTGTTTGTTTTCAAATTTTTTCGAATAAGAAAAGTGTTTTGTAACCAAGAACAAGCACAATCCTATGGATATGAAAGACAATATTTGTTGAGTCTCCACTTGGACAAGTCCAGCTACGCTTATCTTTAGTGAATGGTTAGATGCTTGACCCCACTGGCTCCCCTCCATGACACTCACTTATACGGGGCAGCCAAGCATCAACACCCATGAAACTCCCATGGCATACTTTCCATTTCTACTAAAGACCATAAAAGTGTGGGGCAACTTCAGAACGACCGTTCTTGCACCAACAAATAGATCAAGGATTTTGGCAATTCTAAGACAAGGGTTTTAATTCGGACTTTCCATTCGTAGGAGTTGACCTTGCGTGGCGAGAGACCATTGCTTCCCTTCTCATCGGAGTCAACCGCATGATACTGGCATTTACTCTAGTACCCACATTTATATACCGGCTGGAAATACTCTTGGCTTTAGAGTGTTACCGGTTGAGTTGTTCCCTTGGGTGAGTACATTTTCCCCAAGGCAGGCCCTCTAAGATAAAAAAAAATGAGCAAACATATTCATAGTTCGATTAACCTTCGTTTAGAAACAAAGGGAGAACATATGCAATAGGTTTACTCACACTCGCAAAGTGTTTTGTTCAATTTTAAACCCAAAATGAAGTGTGGAGGTGATTACTTTATCTCAACCTAAGATCACAAAAAGGCCTTTTGATTCTCAAGATCGCTATGAAGTGTGAGAGAAGTGCATACGTCCTTTTTGATAATGTTAGTTTAAGTAAGCAATCACAAAAACAAAGTTTCACATGTTCGTTTTAAGTCTACAAAGCAATTGTGAGTTCTTTTTAAAGCACCAAAGGAAAAATGAGAGTTGTTTTGTTCAATTGTTAACTCCAAATGAAATCTTGTCAATTTTCCTAAAGTTTGTTTTAACCCCTTTGCAATGAAAATTGAAAGCTTTTTGAAATGTTCATTTTAAAACCCAAAACCAAATGAGTTAGCCTAAAACAGAAAATTAAGGTGTACGATGGAAGCTCAAAGCATTTTAAAACGCTTTGTAAATCTTAGGTTTCAATGCCCAAATCCGTAACTCCAATCTTTCTTTTGTTTTCACTCAATTCCACCACTCGATTCCAATGTCAACCTATTATGCAAAAATAAAAAATAAATCAGATTTTCCTCAAAATCATTATTATACACCATATGAAATATTGAATTTAAATTTGTCAATCCAAAAAAAAAAAAAGTCCTCAAAAGTGTGGCATCAACATTTCATAGACACAACATTAGCATTCATTAGAGAAAAAAAAACACATTTATCATCCAAAATCCCCTCAAAAAGAAAAAAAAGCACAATAATATCAAGAAATCTACATGATCTCAAATGTTGTTATATGACAAAAGCAGCTTTGCAATAAAGAATATACTTACTCCTTTATGATATCATACCACCTATGATTCATTTATTTATTTATTATTCTTTTTTTTTGGCTCTATGTTCAAATATCAAAGGAATCTTTTAGCATTAGTCTTCACTTGATTTCATCCAGCCTTTTGATAATGGAAACACGCCATTGGAATAGATAACACCTTTAAATTTTAATGCCTAAAAAAGAAAAGACTCTATATTCCCTAAATGGCACGCATTTTAGAAACATAGGTTGTACATTATAAATCCTGATAATAGCAATTATTATCTAGCAGCTTGTTCCTCTCTTAATTTGCTCCAATAATGCATTTCCAACTCATACAACCACTTGAATAGAATTTTTAGACATTTGGCTCATTCAAGACAACTTGTGTGATTTAGTTACCATAAATGAAAGACAAGACTCCCTACAAGATCATCACTTTAATCCACCTTGTACACAATTTTGGTCCTTGCCCCAACCACAACATGAATTGAAGGCGTACATGGTTAAAAAGAATCATATGCACTAATTCAAGACACAGGCGTATAAATGATGATTAATTTAGGATGATGTATTCTAATTTTAAACATCAGACAATAACTCTTGACAATAACACACTAATTTGCATGAATTTTCAACTTTGGCCGACGTATGGATGATTATTAGATTGATTTAAAATGATGTATTCAGATTTTAAACATCAGACAAAGAATCTTGACAACAACACACTAATTTGCATGAATTTTCAACTTGGATAGGTGTATGAATGCTTGGTTTCCTCTCATCTTTCAAAAAGAACTGGTGAATTTACAGCCATTCTATCCTCCTCTAACCTGGATGCCTACTGACAATTTCCACCAACTAAATAACGTATTTGCAGGATAGGCACAAAAATGTGATATGTATTGCAGGATAGGAGCAAAAAACAAAACATATTTGTTTAAGATCTGAAAGCTACACCATAGAGGAAATATTTTGATCAAAGCACAAAGCATAGAAAGTTTCTAAATGCTATAACTCCAAATTGTGAGGTACACACGCATGTCAATGTGGTAGTGCGTGATTTTTGGAAATGGTTGCAACTTGATACAACGTGGTGATTGACCATTACTCAGTAAGATGTGACCATTAGCTAATAAGATGTGATAGCTTCAATTCACAACAGATCATTTGGCAAGAAAATAAGGATGCTACTGAATGCTTTAATTGTTTTACCAAACGTTTAGTTTATAAACCAATGGAAAGCTAATATCTGGAGAATATAAGCTAACATAGACCTATAATCGACTTGTTGCAGGGCCAGAATTTGTATCTTACCTTGGTCATCGTACTTTAAAGGAATAGCTAGGTCAATTTAAACTTTACAGCTATCATATTTTTTGGTTATCATTATCATCCTTCACAATTGATCAAGGCAGCGAACACTAAAAATCATGAATTGAAAGAATCATAAAGGAACCTAACTTTGTGTGTCTGCCATAACACGCCAATAGAGCTTACTATAACGCGCAAGGAGTAGAAGGTATGGGTTGATAATATTGTCCTCCCATATATAGATATTGATCTCGAACATACAGGCTATGGCTACGCCTTGCCCACAATGAACTGCCTCTGCATTTTCTAACTTATTTCTCAATAGAGAGGGGAGATTTAGCTTGCGGGAATCAGTTTATAATATTATTTTGTGATTCTATAACAACCAACAAAAGAATCTTGATATTTGCGAAAATGATTAGCATATGGCAACTGAGAGATAAAAGATTCAACATAAATGTATGCCAGAGATTTAATATAATTCAAACTCAATGCAGTAGCCAAGGTGATCAATTTTAAACACGGTTAATGATTATTATCGTAAGACAAATGTAGCTTTGACAAATGGATTTTTCTTTAGTCAGTATCAAGCGGAGAAAAATCAGTGTTAATCTGAACTAATATTCCAGCCTTAGACATTGAAAATACAGTGCGTGCCAAACTCGTTATTGTTTAGTGCATTCCAGCATTCAAAAAGAAAACTGTTATCTTGCATTTATTTACTAAATGCTTCCCCTTAGTGTGTTTATACTGATTCAATCCTTATTGTACATCTTAAGCAAGACACAAACATTCACAAGGATTTTATTTTTCTATCAAAATAGCAAAGATTTCCATCAAATGCATACAAAACAATGACGCATCGTTCCTATTGAATGCATTCAAACATTCAACCCTCCTTCTAGAGCCATAATGAAGAACTATAAATATGCAAACAACTCAAACCTCAAACACACATTAATAATGGGTTAGTTTATTTTTTGCAAACTTTCTAATGCTCCTATGAAATAACATGCTAATGCTCAAGAAATGCAACAAATAACAAGGATTAAAAGACATATAAAAGCATTGCATATACCTATTCCATAGTGGATTGGTGTCACTTGTGCAAAGTGACCCTTCCCCAATCCTTGCTAAATTCAATGATGAAGATGCCTTGAAGATGAAGTGAAATGGGAAAAATTAGTTCTCAATTGAAGAGAGTAACTTTGCATAATATTGTGGATGATTTGTTGAAGAATGAAGCTTCCATTTATAGAATCTCAAATGCTAAGAGTGCTCAAAAGGGACCAATGTGGGATAACTTTTTAGCCAATGAGATGGAGCCACTTGTCACCTTGTGAATGGTTGAGGAATGTTCAAGTTTTGGTCAATGTGCCAATAAATGAGATTGGTTGGCCTTTTTCAAATTCAAATTTGGCTTGTTGGAGGGAGAAAAAGTGACATAAATGCAGAGTGGGGGACATGTAAGAGGGAAGTTATTGCCATGTTGGAAGGGACAAGTCAACTTTCTTTCAAATTCAAACTTGAGGAATATTCTTCCAAAGATGCTTTGTTGAGGGAAAATGATGAATGTATAAATGAATTAAAATGCTTTAAAGGTGCAAGTGGGAAAAGCTAGAGGATTTGATGGGTGGTTAGATTAGATTAATCATAGTTTGATTAACTTAGATGATGATTAGATTCTATTGACCCATTTGACTTAAATACTTTGATTTATTTAAATCAAAAGGGATAAAATATGCATTTGAGATTTAATTAAATAATTTTTTATTTATTTAATTAAAAGGGGGATGTGAGATAAAGGTTAATTAATTTGAAGGAGATGAACTTAGGAGATCATTTATGAAAGATGAAATGTTAGGATGTGATTAAAATTGATTTATTTAAATGAGGTAATGGTAAAGAGAATTTATTTAATTTAAGGATCAAATGTTAGATGAAGGTTATTTAATTAAATTGGTGGATTGAAATGTATGCATATTTTTTGTCTAAAATTATTGATATGTATGAAGTGGAGATTGTGCCCTCTCTCTATCCCTATCGAGACCTATGTTCCATATCACCTTCTTTGGATGAAGCCGCCATTCTTATGATTACTAAGGGAGTGCATTATCCTCCTTATAGTAAATTCGAGAGTAGTGTTGAGGAGGTCATTCCTCAGCCTCATCCTATCCTTTTTTAGCCTGATGAGTGGGTGGACAGATCCTTTGCTTTCCTACAACATGCTCTCATTTGCAGATTCTTGGGTTAGAGACCAAACATTGATATTATTCGTTGTTGGGTGTCTTCTTGTTGGTGTGGTTTTGTTTTGCTGAGGGAGAAGGATTTGAGTAATGAAAATTTCATCTATTCTCCTTCAACTCTAGTGTGGACTACTCTCATGTTCTATTAGGTGGAACCTAGTTTCTAGTTAAATATCATTTTTAGATTCAAAATTACTTTCTTCACATTATCCTACTGCCCTAAAGGAACTGAGATCCAGCTCTGATTGACTCACCTTTGAGGTTCAAAGTCAATCTCTAGTCCTTGTGATCTCTTTTTTAATTAAATGCCCCTAGGGAAAGACACCTATTTTGGATATTTAAAATCCTATTTAGGAACCCCTTTTCCCCACATTTCAACTTTATATTTGATTGTAATGACCTAATTGTATTTTAAAACTATCTTGTTTTTAATTATAGGCTTTGATTTATACTAAAACAAGCTTGGTTTGTATTACCATGTTTGCTACTAGCTAAGCTAGCAAAATTTGGTTCAATAAAAACCTTGTTTAACGTAAAATAAATTTTGATTGAAACAATAATTGGAGCACAATTGGTTCAACTAAAAAAAATCGCTGGGATAAATGAATTTTGACTAAAGTGTATTAAGTGGAATATGTGCTATCATAATGCATGTGTTGTATTTTACACAACACTATATTTTTTTGTCAAATGAAGTCTTTTATCTAGTGTCATTGATTTATACTTGTATACATACAAAATTAGCATCATGCATTCAATTAGGTCCATTCAACCAATTTCACATTCATTCGCTCATAAAATTAATCAGGTTCATTTAATCTCTAACGATTATCCACTTAAATTGAATAAATTAACTTTATTTAATTTAAGCCTATCATTACCTCTTTGATTAAATAAATCAGGACTTTATTTAATTGAAATCCAAGCCATATTTCTCCCTCTTGATTTAAATAAATCAAAATATCTAAGTCAAGGAGGTCAAAATCATCTAATCATCATTATAAGCTAAGCTAATCTTGATTAACCTAACCTAACTACCCATCACATCCTCTAGATAATCCCACTTGCACAAATAAGTCAATTTATTGATTTATTGAAATCATCATTTTCCCTCAACATGGCATCTTTGAGGAATATTCCCTCAAGTTTGAATTCAAAACCAAGTGGGCATGTACATCCAACAAAGCAATTAATAAACTCTTACATGTCCCCCCACTCAGCATTTACTCTCAAATTTGAATTTGAAATCTCCCTCTCTTGGGTACATTTCCCAAATCTTGCACATCCTCAAGCCTATGACATGATGACAAGTGGCCTCTTTTCATTGGATTTTTTTTTATCCCACATTGCTCTCCTATGAGAACTCTTAGCAATTGAAAATCTATAAATCAAAGGCTTCTTTCTTCATCAAATCCTCTAGAATCACTCATCTAAAGTCACTCTCTTTAGGAGAACTGATTTTTCTCATCATCACTCCACCATCTTCATAGCATTTTCATCATGGAGCTTATCTATCAAGGATTGGGAAAGGGCTATTTTCAACAATAGCACCAAACCACTATGAGATAAAGTTGGATCATGTCTTTTATAGGTTTTTTTTAGTTTCCATTGTTTCATTTTATTGCATGATGGACATGTTTCATTATTTGATAGGGATGTTGATAATTTTCTTTGCTTTAAATGCTAACCATGTTAATGTCTGTTGGAGGTTTTAACCAATTTGCATATTTCACCATCTACATTTGGTGCTAGAAGGAGGGCAGTTTGTATGCTTTATGCATTCGAGCTTATATGCTTTTAATATAGATTTTTCCACTTTTTATTACATTTGCGTGTTCACAATTCTGGATCATCGGGCTGAATGATTGACTGCAGAATCATGAAACAACTATACTTTTATGCTCAGATATTAGCTTTTAAATTGCTTTTAAGTGTAAGATGAATGGAATGCCTTGCTTATATTTACATTAAAGCTCAATGATTTCTTTCTTTTTGTGAGCTTTTGGGGATGGACATCTCCTCTATTTTCTAATAGTAAGTTGCCAGCATGTTCAACGGCCCATTCAATGACTGCCGATGCATTCTTGATTATACCAGCCAGTTTGTATGAAAACAATATTTTGGCAAACTTCTTTTTTGTTTTGTTTAGGATCATAGCTGTATGAGCTGTCGTACTACTTCATAAACATTTTTTGTCACTATTGTCTATGAACATTCAATTCAATCATTCAGACTAATATAGTCTTTTGCAACAAATAGCTATGTATGATTTTCATTTCTGTGCAAACCTTGAATCTTTCAAAAAAAATTGGATGTTTGGAATTACTTCCTTAGTCCATAGGGTAGTTCAATTACCTCCAAAAACATAAGAGATTTTGAGTCTCACATACCTCCAAGAACTAGGGTATTTAGGAGGAGTTTCTCAAAGTAAAATCAAAGTTTTGTTTTCTTGAAGATGATTGTTTCCTAGAAACAGAAATTATTGTTATTTCATTACTGTATCAAGGATTGCAATTAGCATTTTTTGAATAGGCTTCATTGTTGTCTTTGGTTTATGTGGCTTATAAATAAGATTATTGATCAGTTTTTGTTTTCAGTCATACCAACACTAATTATTTGATCCTACACCAGATTCAATATTGCACGCATGTTCAACTGCTTCTCGACTTGCTTCAACTGAGGCAATTGCATGCAAAAAGAGAGATCTACGGCCATAGCTTTTCCGAGCATATGGGATCTCAGGTGCTTCACGGTAATCTGGAGGAGGGTTGTTGGCTACATGACTAAAGCAACGCACCATCACTGCTCTCTCCTCAGTCCTCTGCTTCCTGAGATTTGAAGACCTCTTTGCAGACTTGGAGGCCGTATTAGAGGCCTGTTTCAAACTGGAAACGAGTCCCGTGATGCGGGCATACACAGGCATACAAAGAGGTACACATGGGCATACACAGGCATACCAAGAAGTTACACAGTCTGTGCCTTCTCCATATCGGCATTTTGTTACACAGTTTGTGCATCCCTCCATGCATTTCATTCACGGCTTGTGGTTGTTGGAGTCTTCTTTTGGTTATTGGTTAGAATTATTAGGCAATAGTTCATTTCTTTTGCAATGTACATTTCAAATTGTTCTCCAAGCATGCACTGAATTTTCCCCACTATTCTTTGAGATAACAAAATTTATGGCTCTCAACTAAAAAGCGATGATCACCAACATATAAGATGAAAGATATTGTTTTGTTTGCTCACCTTACAACTGCTAATTGCATATTATCTTTGATACTATGATTTATTGACATATCGATGCAGATTTGCAGAATCAATTTAAAGCAATAAATCAAAAGAAACTGGTAGTGTGGGATTCAAAATCCATAAATGCATTGAATGAATCATGACAAAAGGACGTCTTAGATAAAGGTGCCATCTCAAATTTTCGTAGCCAGGAGATATGTTGAAATTAGGAACCATCATAGTCTAATTTTATAGTCTGGAAACAACTCCAACTACCGCCTTCAATCCTCTGAGATGTCATATCAAAATAGTGCCATTCATTGTTGATGCATTATGTCAAAAGGTGCAGGTGCCCTCTCTAAGCATTTATTCTGGCACGGGCAGAGAGGCCGCCAATGGCATTAGCTTGCAGTGCACGACCCCCTACTCCACATTTGTAAAGGTGTTGTTCAAATCATTTAAGTTTCCTGTTGTGTTGATGTTGCTCGCTAGAATGGAGAAGTGAATGGTCAATAAAAGCAAAAGATCTCAATTTTTTTAAGGCTGGGCAAAGATAGTAATAGGGCGCATTTCAAATTGCACTCCATCACATCACATTAAACAAACAGATAGTATACAATGGGATGTAGATACACAGATAAGTACTGTGGATTTATTGTTGAACGTGAAATTTATTTGTAGATCTGCGAAACAATATTATAGCTAGAGTCTATCTGCAATTATTTTTCATTGTTTGACAATCTAAAGCCGCTCCTCATTTATGTTATTTTTTGCAAGCATCTTTATTGTTTGGAATCACTCATTTATATTATTATTTTTTGCAGGCACTTTCTTGAGTGGCACCTCTCATTTATTCATCCATGCTAATTAAATGGGAATAGAGATGTTACGTGTTGTGCATAATAAAATCTGACTTGACTGCAATCTTATTTGGTTGTATTCAATCAATGTAAATCTTGACTAGAGGGATCTAATCGAACTAATAACCAAGGGAATCCAAGCATGATACATGAAAAACTTTTAATGTTGCAATTTGGTTGCCATTTTTTACCTCTAGAAAAGGAAAAAAATCATTTTCTATTTAAATAAAATTATGGATTGATTTTTTGCTAATTTAAATTTGCTGGGTACAGATTGTTAAGGTGGAGTCTATCGATCAGTTCTTCATGCTTAACTATAAATTTGATCTACTTCCCATCAAGATGGATAAAAAGCAAGCAGAATTTGAGTTGGAAAAGGTGAACTTGAAAGCATTTTTAAATGCTTATTAGTCTAGAGCTTCCGTAATTGCTTAAATTTTCAATTTCAATCCAACTAGATCATTGTGTTTTTTTTAAAAAAATTGGATTAAAACTCAACCTAGAAACTTACTAGATTTTACTTTTGGGCTAAAATTGAACAAGCAACTTCACACTTCATCTTGGTGCTTTAAAATGAATTCATCATTGCTTTGAAGGCTAAAACAAATAAGTGTTTGAATTGTGTGATTTTGTCTTTGGTGCATTCTGGGTGCATATCCTCTCCCCTTGTGCTTCGTGCGATCTGGGGTGCAAGAGAAACACTCAAAATGCATTTTACTACTTTGAGTCACCTTTAGAGGGGCATGCCTAAGAGACACATCCGAAAGGAGAACTTGAAGGTGACTCCAACTAGTTTTTCATTTGGGCCGGTATACAAATGGATAAGACTAAACTGTCAAGTCCTCATGGTATGTAGGCCTTAGCCGTACAGTGTCTTTCAGAACAGGGTACTACCGTAAAATGTATAAGATCCCCTAGCAAGATTTATTAAAGCCTTTAGTGGCTTGCTGGACGCTCGCAAGGTGCCATGTCCCCGATGTTGTGTCATTAAGAACCTTGTTTGTAGTTGCCAACCAGTCCATCTAATGAGTTTATCAAAGTGGTGCATTGGAACTTGGATTCCAAGAAGTTACTTGCCATGTCCGATCTTGGTTGAAATATAGAGGTTAAGACTTCATTCTTAACATACCTTTATATTTTATCCTTGGTTGCATGTAAAATCATCTCTTCTACTACGAAGGGCATGAGGCAAGCCCACCAATAAAAATGTACCAATTGAGCTAGGATGTTATATTGCTTGTGAGTTAGTTTGAAAAAATAGTGCTTTAATCGAAAACATTGGAAAACCAACATTCAACGAATCATCAAAATTGCAAACCCTTTAGGAGAGGCAAATATCCTTGAAAAAATTCACATGTTATTGCTTTCCCTTGGGATTCGTGTCCTTAGAGGCATCTAAACATTTGGATTTCATCTCAATTTGCTTCTACTAAAGTCAACTTTAGGTAACCCTTGCCTCAAATTTCCTTGGTTTCCACATAATACACTTTGTGGGATAAGGGGAAAGTTGAGACATTAGACATCTAGATTCAAAATCTAATCAAGAGTGTGTTTGTGGTAAAAATAATCCATTAAACAAAGATTAAATCAATTGGACTCCACATATGTGCTTGGCATCTTTTGGTCATATGGTTTTCATGTGAACATTGGTCTTTTGATTTTGAATTACTCTTAGAGAAAGGAATGTTCTTCACTATATTGGCCTAGTAAACAAGTCCTTCCTAGGTTCATTTTAGGATCAAATCAAAAACTTCATCCAAATTCCAAACATTTATCAAAATCCATCTCATAAACAACTTTAGAGTTTTTGAAAACATCATTCTAGACTTGGGTAAATCATCAAATCAAAATCATTTGTTTAATTAGGTGTGTGGGAATGCATCCTTTCTCATACCTCTAATTAAATCAGCAATCCTTTGAACAAGTTCATCCTAAAGATAACATCTTACATCTTAGGGTTTACAAGTTCATTACCCAAATCAAACCAATGAAAATAAAACCCTAAGTCTAGCATTGATCCAAAGTTCCTAAACATTCATCACTCATATCATTTACACCTTTTGTCTTTCATCTCATCATTGGTCCTAAAAAACCTTAGAGATCACTTTTGCGACAAGGTCAAAACACAAGAGGAACATGGAATACAAATTTGATCCATACATCATGAGTAATCCAAATCAATTTAACTTTCAAAGCCTTACAACGTCGATTGATTATCAACACTCGCACTTATACAATCCATACATGGGATCATTACCTTCCACAAATGTCAATGGCACAACAAGTGTGAATATGCCCAAATCAAAGATTGGAACACGTTTCCCGATGGTAGATCTAAATCCAAACCTACAAATCCACCAACCAAACAATAAATGCATGAGCCTTCAAACGAACAATGTCATCCCTCCAAATCCCTACATGCCAAATGAGAATGTACCAAGTAGAAGTTTTCCAAACATGAATCCAACAAACTTTGGGATGGATACATTTGCAAATCATATGAATATTCCAAACATCAACAATGGTCAATTTCAACCTATCATGCCAAATCTGAGTGTCATCCCAAATCAAAACATTGTCCAAAATCAAACACAAGTACACACTCCAAATCTGTGTGAACAAAAACCAAATCAACTATATCAAGGGAGTCAAGATCGAAATCAAGATCAAATTCAGCGAGATCAAATTGCTACACTTACCAAAATAGTTGAGTCATTGCGCCAAGGGAAATCTCCACCACCATTACCTATATCATTCCTTGGTTTAGGGCTTCCTCCTTTACCTAGCACCAATCACTCCATCCAAATCAATCCACCTAACACCAATCAATCCATCACATCAAAACCTTTGGATATACCATCGACTTCACACCAACAGATGGTATCTAATCAAATGACAACATCAATCTTGACAAATCAAAACACGGTCTCCCAAGGACCTATCACTTCAGTCATTCCAACAATCACTATCCCTTCAATCATTCCAACAACCACTAGCATACCCATCATATCTCAACCCCTCACTACCATGATTGTTCCAAGTGTATCTCAACCACTCATCACTACATCCAACATAATTCCAAATCCACCACCACTACCACCAAAACCAAATGCAGCAAGATGATATGACATTGCGCTAAAAGCTCACCAGGCCTACCAAAAGGCCATCCAACAATATCTAGCCACGCAACAAGCAAGACAAGCTCGACAAATACAACAAGCCTCTCAAGCTGCCCAAGCCTCTCAAGCTACCGAAAAAACACAAACACGAAAAATGATAACTATTGGGGATAACAATGAACATTCCACCACTAGTGATAGCATTGACAATCTCCCCACCACAAGTGTTGAAAGCAATGATCAAGATCTATCCATCAGAGAGCACATTGAAGATGTTTCTATCTCGTCTAAAGATCAAATCAATATAGGTCAAGAGTCACTTTTACATCATGATCAAAATCTACCAACCAACAATAATCCAATTCAAGAAATGTCAACATCATTTGACCCTATGGTCGAGGACATTGGAAATCCCTCCACCACAACTGTTGAAAACAATGATCAAGATCTCTCCATTGATGAGCACCTTGAAGATGTTTCCACCCCATTTGATGATCAACTCACCATACATCAAGGAGCCACTGTTTAGTGATCTATTTCAAGGAGTGTTAGGATTATTTGATCCTATTGACATAATGCACAATTCGTTCACCTATGATCATGTTGAAAATGTCTCTACATTGTCTTATGAGTTAGAGGACATATCTCAAGAATTTATTCAAAAGCGTGATAAAAATCTCACCAAGGTCTAGCAATGGTCCTTTCCAAGACATATTGACATCCTTCAACCTCATGGTTATAGATATTGAAGGAACCCTGAACTCAAAACTCGAGGATATTGAAACACTTACCATGTCTAATGATGACATCCAAGAACCCTTTGTAAGCAATCAATCATTTGAAACTGACCCATGTCAAGAACTTGATCCAAAGCATGTGAAAGCAACTCCGAAATCATTCAAGATCAAGAATTTGTATCTTCAAGATACTACAATAATCTAATGGACACTCTCTTATCTATGCAAGATGATCATATCCATGTAACACATACTCCTCCATCTACCCATGAGATGCTTTCTATGGATGGACACGTAGATGATCTTCATCTAGAACAACATTTTGTTACACAAAAAGAGCAGATTATTAACTCCTATAGTCAAATTGAGTTATCAACATCAAGATCAGATATATCCCAAATTCAGACTGAGGACATAATGAATAAAGATATCCAAAATTATCCACTCTGGGAAACAAGTCAGACAGAACAGTATAATCCAGAGTTAGCAGAGCGAAAAATTGAAACAACATCATCTATAGTAGTCGTTTATCAGAGAATGCATTCTAAACAAGAGCTCTTAGAATAGGCAGAATCAAAGCATGAAGGTTCTACTTCCACCATACTGGGGGAAACTTCATCTCAGGCAAATATCAACATAAGGAGCATGAAGAATCCTTATGATAAAACCGATGCCAATACTACAACCAGTCACATCATGAATCTTCATCCACCCATCACCCCATTCATGAATTGGGACCAACTTCTAAAGAAAGATTTGAATCAAAGTACGAAGAATGTTATCAAAGCGAAAGAAGCTAAGAAGCATAATGGACAAATCAAATATGCATGGATACCAAAACATACAAAGAAAGATTATCCCTATCAAACTCCATCAGTCAAAGAAGCTATGGGGCAAAATAAAAGAGGGAAAAGTATCCATCAAAGATGTCCACAAAATCAAATGCAGGATTTTCAAGAAACGTACAAGGTATATCAAGCAATTGGTCCTAATTCCATGCACACTTTTGTATCCACCCATCATTGCTCATCTTCCCAAGTTTGGAGAGTCAAAGGTTCCAAACTGTCAATCAATCCATCTCTTATCCCTAAACGCACTCCATCCACGCCTCCACGCATGATATCCAATTCTCAAATTGACCATGTATTAGCAACGACCCTTCATCATAAGGATTCAGAAGGCACTCTATCGCAATGTGTGCACCAAGATGAAGTCAACTCTAGTATCAACGAAACAAATCAGGAATCCCAAAAGTTGCATTCAAGTGCACATATCTTAGCAAAGCAACTTCTTCAAGCAGGATATCGATGACACATTATGACAGGGGCATCTACATCAGCAACACCTTGTGATTCAGTATGAGCTTAAAATCTTTCGAAAAAATCAAAAAAAGAAAAAAATATGAAAATCCCAAAAAACTCAGAAAAATGATTGAAAACAGTAAAGATAAAAATCGTCCTCTAGTGAAAACCACATGGGAAGCGCTTTGGAAAAGACCATGATGAAAACCTAGAAAATAGGCCTCATGTGTAGAATTGAGCATTTATGTGTGCCACTTCAGGTGAAAGCATCTCATCCCATCCGTAATAAATCGAGCATTCCATCCATCCCATCCATAATAAATCCATTCATCCATAAACCATTTATCCAATCCATTTTCATCCATCTGTATCTATCATCCAAATTATCTTGATGATTGATGAAAGTTTGAGGCACACTTCACACTTTCTTATGGTAAAAATATTGGCATGGGCCATTTTCATTGATCTTATCCTATGTAGCATTATCTGAGCCATGAGGCACTATCTAAATGAAGCATTCCTCTGTTCAAACACCTTATCTTATTGCAAGATAATCCTTGGCATCCTTTGCGTGCCTAACATATCCATCCATCCATACATCCATCCAAGCATCCACACATCAAATTTCATACATTGCTAGACACTGGGGGTAGATATGTACATCTTGCGTCGAGAATAAATCTTGGTCTATGTCCTCCAACTTATGTGGTGATTTGAACATTGGCAAATGTGAAATAAAATTGGTCAAAGCATTTGTGATCAAGAGTCTGAATCACTAGCCCATGGCATATTTTGACAAGAAGATATTCCTTATCAAGTGTTATCTTTCATCGAACATCAATCCAAGTAATCACTATCAGTTGCATCTAAGTTGCACGTCAACATCACATCAAATCATTTGAACATATTTTGTTCCAAACAAAGCTTCAACAATCTTGATCAATCGAATCCAATCAATCCATCATCTCGGGATATCCTTCCCAATCCTTGTGTTGCTTAACACAATCCTTGTATTGTTGTGTATCCTCAACAATGTTATCATCATCAATCTATCATCACCTTGGGATATCCATCCCAATCCTTGTGTTGCTTAACACTGTCCTTACATTGTTGTGCATCCTCAACAATGTTATCATCATCAATCCTGATCAATCAAATCCAATAAATCCATCATCTCGGGATATCCTTCCCAATCCTTGTGTTGCTTAACACAATCCTTGCATTGTTGTGTATCATCAACAATGTTATCATCATCAATCTATCATCACCTTGGGATATCCATCCCAATCCTTGTGTTGCTTAACACTATCCTTACATTGTTGTGCATCCTCAATAATGTTATCATCATCAATCCTGATCAATCAATCCTTGCATTGTTGTGCATCCTCAACAATGTTATCATCATCTATCCTTGCATTGTTGTGTATCCTCAACAATGTTATCATCATCAATCCAATCGAAATCTCAATCCTTGTGCTGCTTAACACTATCCTTGCATTATTGTGTATCCTCGACAATGTTATCATGATCATCAATCCATTAATCTGATCAATCAACCTTAGCTTGGTTTTCAACAAACTCCCAAACATAGCATTGATATCGTATCCATATCCAAAACATCAAAATCATGCGAAAATCCAAAAAACATCCAAAACATCGAAAAATCCAAAAACACTCAAAAAATTAGAAAAATATCAAAAACATTGGAATCTGAACTACGTCATCTCTGAGCTTAAACGTAGGCAAGGATAATCTTTGATCATCCCCGAGACATCAAAATTCAAAACCATTCAAAAAACATAAAAATCCAAAACATCTATAAAATTAGAAAATCCAAAAACATTTGAAAATCAAAAATCAAAACATTTGAAAATCTCTCAAAAATACTAAAAACAACCTCAAAACATTGCAAAATGTCAAAAAAAATTCAAATATTTAAAAACCATCTCACTCATCTTCTTTCACCAAAATAATCAATCATCCATAAAAACAGAAACAATCACAACAATCAGCGGGCAAACTTCAAACACAAAATCAAAATCAGCAACAAACCATTAAATGCAAAATCAAACTCTTGATCAATCGCAAACATGTCAATCAACTTATCAACCCATCATCATCCTATACAATGCATGTCCTAGGATATATTGTTCCGACAATGGGCATCATTTTGGATATCACCTTGGATTCTTATCCTATCAAAACAAATCCCTTTGGCTAGAGGTATGAAGAACACTAACTTGTTTGTGTACTTGGTCTTTTCTTTTGATTTATCTTATTGCGCTCATTCCAAGGACCTCTCGATGATATCCGAACGAAGGATTTAGAGAGATAGGAATGGGGCAATGATCATTATCTTTTGTTTGCTGTGCTTGTTGGATGTTCCTGTAAAATAACTTGGCTAATACTTGCTTTATTAGGTACGTCCTAGCAAGGTTTCTCATATGTCAAGTGTGAACAAGAATACTTCTATCCGCTTGTCGATCAAAGTCCATTGCACTAGGTACAATGCCATCCTGGTTATTTATACCTTGACGATCGATCTATGTGTATTATCAAACATAAGGTAAGTAGCCCTTTAAAATCCCAATCCTTGATAAGAAAATCATCCATCTATCACATTTCTCATCATCATTTCTCATAATCATTTCTCATCATCATCTCTCATAATGTTGGCTTGTTGGATCCTCTTGTCATCACTCTAATTTCTTCATTTTCTGCACTAACATCACAGCATGAATAGTTAATCATCATCACCAATACATCCATCATGCATCCATCATGCATTCATCTTGCATCCACAAACCATCAGTATTTTGCATATCATCTCACATGCATAATCATCATCATAATATAGATCTGTTAGTCTAAGCATCTCCTAATCATCCATTGCATAATCACAGCATATCACATCATCCATCTCATACATCAAATCATCATTTAAGTTGTTTAAGATAATATAGATTTGTTATTCTAAGCATCTTAAAATCATCTCATTTGCATCATCATCCATAATCATCCATTTTGAACCTCTTTATCATGATCAATCTCAAATCGAATCTTTCGCCATTTCGAGGGGCAATGTAAGTTGTAATTCTTTCCATCAGCATCCAAAAATTAGAAATTTTTTGAATTTTGATCGCGGAAAGTTTATTCTTTGAACCAACGCAACAAGTACATTGCTTCAAAGAGGGGCAAAATGTAGACATCCAAAATTAGCATCATGCATTCAATTAGGTCCATTCAACCAAGTTCACATTCATTCGCTCATAAAATTAATCAAGTTCATTTAATCTCTAAGGATTATCCACTTAAATTGAATAAATTAACTTTATTTAATTTAAGCCTATCATTCCCTCTTTGATTAAATAAATCAGGACTTTATTTAATTGAAATCCAAGTCATATTTCTCCCTCTTGATTTAAATAAATCAAAATACCTAAGTCAAGGAGGTCAAAATCATCTAATCATCATTAAGCTTAGCTAATCCTGATTAACCTAACCTAACTACCCATCACATCCTCTAGATAATCCCACTTGCACAAATAAGTCAATTTATTGATTTATTAAAATCATCATTTTCACTCAACATGGCATCTTTGAGGAATATTCCCTCAAGTTTGAATTCAAAACCAAGTGGGCATGTACATCCAACAAAGCAATTAATAAACTCTTACATGTACCCCCACTCAGCATTTACTCTCAAATTTGAATTTGAAATCTCCCTCTCTTGGGAACATTTCCCAAATCTTGCACATCCTCAAGCCTATGACATGATGACAAGTGGCCTATTTTCATTGGCTTGTTTTTGATCCCACATTGCTCTTTTATGAGCACTCTTAGCAATTGAAAATCTATAAATAAAAGGCTTCTTTCTTCATCAAATCCTCCAGAATCACTCATGTAAAGTCACTCTCTTTAGGAGAACTGATTTTTCTCATCATCACTCCACCATCTTCATAGCATTTTCATCATGGAGCTTATCTATCAAGGATTGGGAAAGGGCTATTTTCAACAATAGCACCAATCCACTATGAGATAAGGTTGGATCATGTCTTTTATAGGTTTTATTTAGTTTCCATTGTTTCATTTTATTGCATGATGGACATGTTTCATTATTTCATAGGGATGTTGATAATTTTATTTGCTTTAAATGCTAACCATGTTAACGTGTGTTGGAGGTTTTAACCAATTTGTAGATTTCACCATCTACAATACTAAATAATCATAAAAATCCATTAATAATTTTAGCATATAATTTTGATTATACATCCTATTTTATAATTGAGTTCTATTTATAAGATTAATTTTGTTATAATTTATTTTAATTTTTATATAAAGGGTATGTGTAGGATCATGATGGGCCAAAAAGTGGCAATATGATGGGTATGTGGCTGATGACTATTTTTTCACCCAAAATTGATGAAATGAAAAGGGTTTTTAAAGGAGATTCTCAGCTTTCCACCGATATAAATTATGCTTTATTTTGAATTTAATAAGTAATTATTATTCATTTTCTATTGAAATTATGACTAAAGTCCTAATTGATAGGCTTATTGAAAAAAATCTATAGCTTTCAAATGGTATCACATTTTTTTAATCCAAAACATGTGTCACATTCTATGCTTCACATACTATACGATTAAAAAAAGAAAATTTGAATTTCATGAAGTTTTAACCAATTTAAGGTGCTCAGACATATGAGTTTTTATATTTTTTAAAAAATTGTAATAAAAAAATCATAATTAATTATTTACTTGGAAAAAAATTACAAAAAAATATGCATCACATCAGGGCATGAGTCCTCTACTTATATGTAAAATATTATAAAAATAGATTATTATTTTATTGTGGTTAGGGTGGTCAGACAAACACCTACTTCTTATTTTTTCCCTACAATTTAAGTACCATTGCATTGAAATTTCAAATTTTCACCAAATAGATTTATTTTTTTTAAAACAAACCTAGTAGTTTAGAAACTACATTCAATTTGCTACAGATTCTATTTTTACATATTTTTGAAATAATATAGAAAAATCATTCAATTTTTTACGTCAAGTTGCCTAACTCTGATTTTTCTGAATTTTTTGCCACTTAAGGGCCCGTTTTTTCCATGATGATCATGCACATACCCTAAATGTAATCTTTATTTTTACTTTTTAGATTCAATTTAGTAAAAATATATTCTAACTATGTGGTCATTCCTTTTTCTTTCCATTTTCCCCCTCTCTTCTTTAAGCCCCTTTCTAGTGCATCGAACATATAAAATTGGATAGAATTTCCATCTTATATCCCAGGAAGTGAGGCTATAGTGGTTTATTTGAGGAATATATAAGATGAATAAATAAAGGGATTGAAAAATAATTTCCCTATAGTTATATGTCATTTGGATATTTTTTTACTCTTCTTTTAGACCTATATCATTAATACTTCTCATCTAGAATTTTTATTCTTCTAGGAACTTTCATATTTTATTTAAGCTAGTTTCACCATAAAGATTATAGTAATGTGGGGAGGGATTATAGTCCAAGTACCACATATTAGATAAACCCAGGATATTTTTAGTATCATTTCTCTTAGTTCCAATCTACTCCATTCCACGGTTTAATTTTTAGGTATATCAAGAGGAAAGACTAAGATTTTCACTCATAAGAGACCCTTGCAAGAGACATAAGGATACAAATTAATAACTTATAGTTTATAAGGTGTCTAGAATATATGATTTTATAGGGTTTTAGGTTTCCATAGATGACTTGGGGTCAAGATTAACATTATCACTAACATTATCAAAGGGGCATACATAGTCACTAACATTATCTTGTTTGATATTTGATATATCTTGCACGTCAAAAGATACTCATATAATTATTTGTCCTTATCCAATATAAATTCATGGGACAAAACTAATGCAAAAGAAAATAACATAAAAAAATAATCTTCATGTTCATTAGGACCACAAGTTCATTTGTGTATTGTAATCATCTTATGTATGTTTCAGAATGATCATACTCAAATATGCAAGATTCATAATTAGTGAAACGTATGCACCTCAAACTATGGTCAAAATGCAATGGTGAAAAATGCACACGATTTATTTTATATTTAGTTTTATGCCTACCTTAGGGTAATCTCTTAATACATTTATGTAGCTATAAATGACACACTTTTGTGCAAATTTCCCTATATATATCCTTTTTTGTACTGATCCCTATGTGTATTACTTATGCCCATGATTATGTACATCTAGGTCTTCTTGTCTTATCTATTTGTTGTTGATCAATAATTTAATCTCTATAAATAATCCAATCATAGAAATCCTAAATACATCCTACATGTTTGACCTAGTTCATGTATTTTTGAGTGATTTCATTTTTGTAGGAAGGATCTAGACCTATTTCTATAAAAAAATAAAAGTTAAAAAATTATCCATCTAGCCCATCTTACACTTTTCTTTGAAGCTAAAATTTAATACATTATTGTGCTTTAAATAATGTTATGTTTTTATATAAAAAATTCATTTAAATTATATTCCATTTTAATCACATAAAATTGCATAACTTTGCTCGATCACTCAAGAAGAATCATTTGCATTTTCAATAAAATTCTAAAATCGAAAAAGGATTCTAGAATATGGAATCATACTCATCCTAACATATGTTAATTTCTTAGAAATTATTATAAAATTTATGTCCATGTTTAAAGTTTTTTTATTTGCACAGGGAATTTTTTTCAAATATTTTCATATAGACTTATTATAAAAATTATATATTAAAATCAACACCATATATATGTATGATCCTTTTTCATTAGTTCATGCTGACAAGTTACTATTGCAATGGTTTGATTTTATTTTTTTTGGCTGGGTTAACCAATCACATTTAATAATTTTAATATATATTTTTTATTTCTAGAGTTTGTATTTTAGAACATATTTTTTATATTTAAAAGTTATTATTTATCTCTTTTTCATTGGTTAGAGTAGCTATGTAATTCACCTTTCTTTTAAAATAATGTGAGAAATTAAGTGATCATAATATCCTTGGAACATTATAGTTAGTGGAGAAGCTGCTAGAAGGAGAAACTTCTGGAAGGAGAAGCTGCTAGAGAAATTTTCACAACACCAACCAAGATCCTAGACAATAATGACAATGGAAGAACCGATAGTATAGCTCAGCTGGTGACAATGCAAATATGGTGAAGAACAAACAACAACATTACACAATGAGCATGGCAGCTGGACATTAGACATCATGGGAACCGGTAGAGTTGTATCAACTTTTTCCTTCCTTTGGCCTTTTCATTAAAATATTTGCCAGTTATTGGTCTGTTTGACCTTCTGGTTAGCATCTTGAAACATTTTTAATGGGTTTATTATATGGCCCATTTTTTTAGTCGTGATAACTCTTTCACGAACCCTTGAAGCAAAAGCGGCTTTCGATCCTCCGTCCATCTGGCTTTACTTTTCCTAGACCTAGTACTATCCTAGGGGCATTGTCCTGTGTCTCACCTTCCCCTTTTGCTTGAGGTGCCCATTTGGACCACCATTTCCTGCCAATGCTAGCCTCTGCTGACCAAGAAGGTTCACTTCCTTGAGTAGTTTCAGCTAGGCAAGAATCCTTGCCTCCATTATCTGTGGTCTCAAACAAATCAATTTAAATCTTTTGTTAATTTATTTAATGATAATTCTCATTGATATTGAAGAAATGAAGTTGAATGCTAGAATAATTATTGTATATAATATATTTTACTAGCAAGATGTTCCTAAATCCCTTACACGGGCTGACAATGATAATTTTCTAATACTAAAGCTTTACATCTTTTGTTTATGGTAGATTTCATGAAATTTTAGTTTTTTTTTAATCTACGTTAGTGCTTAGGGGATTTGGGGCATCTGCAAACCCTAGAATTCAACAGAAGAAATTCAATATTAGCCCCCTAACACAAATTAATAGTTTCAGTTGATGAGCTTCTAATTTTATTTTTCATGACATGCCAAAAACTCTGAGCAATTGGATCTCTTTGCATATAGTGAGAAATTGGGAATAGATTTAAACTATGAATGATGATTCAAAAAGGAATTATGATTCCCTCAACTGGTCTTGTTGTGGTGTACCTCATCCCCATTTTTGGAAGGGCACATTCCACTATTGTTCTTGTCACTCCTTCAAATGATTTGATTCCTTTTTCTCGTCATATCAAGGAGAGTAAACCGATATCTCTTTTTTCTTTTGGCAACAGTAGCACTTGTCTGGCCTTTACTCCTTTATTGTGCAAAATAAGTGATTTGGCAGCCCATTCTATTGTCTTTGTTTCACAAATATGTTAATATATCTATATAATTTCTTTATCTCATTTTTTGAGGGGATATGGAGCATTGAAGGTATCTATTTATTGACTTTTAGTTGGATATATATTGTTAATTATCTATCCAAACAGTGTATATACAAATTCAGAATTCTCTAATAAATAATTACCAATGTAACATTTTATTGGTTGTACTATAGTAGGAGATTCACTGTGATTGTTAACATTTCACATAACTATTATTAACTCTATATGCAACTAGCTATTTAAATTGTAAAAAATATGATTTAGAGGCATCACTAAGAGTATAATTGGGGAATTCTCTGCCATTGAAAAAAATACAATGCTTCTTTATTAATAAATGATCTATTTGTTGCAGATTAAAAGAGATTCAATGGTCAAATTATATTTTTTTATGGGGTGATCCCACAATAGTGGTTTACAAATTTTGGCCAAACTGGACACTGAAATATTCTTTTTTAACTAAATCTTCACTTTCGGGCACCTATAGCAGCTAAACCGTGAGGAATTTGAAGATGATGCAAACTAGAGTTTCGTGAAATTTTGTCTATAGATTCTAAATATATTTTTTTCAAAAATCATATTGCACTTCATTTTCCATCTCCCTCGAAAACTAGTTTTTTTCAGAAAACAACATTTTTAAAAAGTGACGCTCACCGTATAACGCATAACTTTTTTTCCATGAAGGATAAAATTATATTTCTTTTGAATTTAGATTCATAACTCTAATATCTAGTGCTTCCACTTGGTTAGATACGTTTTTATTGAATATTTTTTCTTGAATCAAGTTTCGAATTCAAACATAGCGCAACCGTATAACGCATAAATTTTTTTGTATGTATCGAAATTCATTTTTTTTTCTTTCTTGGATCAAGGACTTTAATATCTGGTTCACTAATATTTTTAGTTTTTATTTTCTAATAATCTGCTATTTTTCCACATGTGTAGAACAGAGAGTTTGATTTTCGGTGAAAAACCTACATTCACGAGAAATAAAAAATAAATATAATAATAAAATTAAATTTATTTAAAATTACACTTTTTGGGAAGCTTATAATAAGGACTACATACTTACAAAAAATAAATTTTAAATGAATTCATTTGATCCCCCAAAAGGTAAATCAAAAGTGGTTTTTTATCAGCATTTTGATAAGTGTAAAGGAGACTCCATTATAGGTATGGTTTAAAAGTAGAAGGATTATATCCAAGGGGGTTTGATTTAAGGTAGTTTGATCAAACCCTCTTCAATTGGAATTCTTTAAATGGAACCTTTTAAGGCTTAAATCATTATATTTTCAAAAAATATGTGATTTCAGCAAAAATCAGTTCCTCCCAGAAATTGTAAACCAACTTTGTGGGATCACCCTATGTATCAGATGCACGACTACAGAGCTAAATTCATCGTAAGTTAATATATCTCATTTTTTTAGATTTGATTTGAGTTGTACAAAAGGAATTCTTTGGGAGTGGTTCACACTTTTATACATGTGTTCTCATTTACTAGATTGTATCTCTTTGGAGCTTTTCTAATTTTGATTACTACATGATAAGATAGATTTAGAAGCCACTCATTCTGTGATAGCTATATTTTCGTTTTTTGCACTCCTTTTTCCCATGACATTTTTTCATCTTTTCAAGTCATAAAATTCATTTTTTTTGTCATACGTAAATGTTTTAACTATTTAATATAAATAATAAAATATTTGTTGTGGGTTTATTGGTTCTTGTATATTATGATGGTGAGTTGTTATATTTCAATACGGTTTACACAATTTCTTTAGTTCTTGTGTATTATAATGTAAAGCTGTACAATTTTGAGATGGTTTAAGAAATATCTCCATCTTATACTGACAACTAGCAATGGTCTAAAATGGATTGTTAAAAAAAATCCCTTTTTTTAAGTGCTTTAGATAAACTAGATAAAGAATTGAAATGTTGCATAGCACTTCTGATTGTTTATTCCACAATATTTCTTTAGAAGCCTCAATTACATTATTTCTAATAGCATAATCTCTTGGTGCAGATCTGACTATTTTTTACAGACCCCACTTCAGGGTTGGATGATGGATATTGTAAGCTAATTAATTTATTTAGAGTTTTAATCATCCGTGTAACTCAAGGATAATGAAAGCATCTCAAGCTTCGTTTCATTTTGCTACATTTAGTAGAGCTATTTTCTGTTTAAATTACATGATGTTGGTTTGTTGCAAGTGATGGCACTATTGAGTGGCTTTGCTGGTGTTTACACTGAGGTATAGGGAAAACCTTGTACTGGAAAATTTTGTCATTGTATAGACAAAATATAACCATCCAACTTACTATAATGTTTCTAGACAAATTTGTTGGTTGGTGGCTTGTAGTATATTTGTTTTTATTTTTAATAAACACTGAGCATGATAGGCCTATTATGAAAATTTTACTCCTAGGAATTTGAAGGTCCATAGATTTTAACGTGTTGATGAAAGTTTGTTTTAAGAGAATAAGTTAACATGACCATTATCTCCTCTTGTATCTTATTAGCTGATCATTAAAAAGTGACCTTCAAGAAATATCAATGTGCAAAATTTTTGGTTGTATATCTTTGGCATGATTTTCAATGTTGGAGCTATGCTTACACAAGATCACGATGAGATTATGAACAAGTATGGCAGTGTCTTTTGCACTCCAATTTATTAACATTATATAGTACTTTGTGCATGTGTTAAGTATATGTTTAAATTTAATGCTTTTCTTTCTATAGAATATGGATCTGTCGTAGATATCAACTAAAATAGTGTTGGTTCTATTGTCACAAAGAAAATGCCCTTTTCTTTTGCATTCTTTGGAGGACCAACCGTACCGTTTATAAAAATATAATCATATCTCATATGAAGTAAAGTTGGGTGTTTTCAAGGGATCTTTCCATGGTTATTCACTCATCACTGTATGCATGATTATCAACCATGCTCTTAGGTACATTATTTTTTTTGGGTTTCATACCTATTACATTTCTCAATGTGGATGCCTAACAAAATAATCTATTTTTCATTTCCTCAATTATATGATTACATTTGATCTTGTATCACTTCTCTACACTGTGATTGCGATATCCATGGTACTGAAATATGCAGATAATATTGTTAAGGTACATTTTCTATTACATTTAACCTATTATTATTATTTTTTGCATATGACTTCCCTTTGATGTTGTATCTAACATCCACCAATTTTTTATAGGTTTACTCAACTTCCGTTAGAATGCTTCTTACAAAAATTATATCAATGGTTATTTTTGGATTTTAGTTGACTCTTCCCTTTTTCTTTGGTTCCATGTAAGTATTACATTTAATGGTTTGTTGCTTCCATTATTCAAGGCTTCACTACACTTATTATAATTTGTCCTCAGCTAGTATGAATTGATCCTTTATTTTAGAAAAATAAAAAGTTTAATGATGTGCATGTCTCAGTTTATTAGCATTCTAAGGGAAAGGCACCAAGGTGGTATCCAACTATTGAATGAAGTTAGGGATAAATATTCTCAAGAGTTACAAAAATGATTTTTCTTTAAGGTTATCTCTCAAGTGAGGGTATCTCTTAATTTAGAACTATTGTGGATAGACCTCCAATGTCATAATGTACCAAAGAAGTTCAACTTTGTTCCCTTTTTATTCAAGGATGGTGTACCCATTTAGCATTTTAGATATTACTTCCTTATCTAAGTCACATTTAAGGAAGCAAAAGAACTCACAACTTCCCCTGAGTAGAAGAGCTTCATAGTCATTCAGTTGATATTTATATCAAATATGGCTAATTGATAAGCGTCTTAAAAATGTTTGGACCTTGTACATATAAGATGCTTCATATTATCTAATTCAATTTAATTGTTTTTGGGTTGTTTAGCTTGGGTTTCATACTAGTATCTTCCCTACTGAACATTTTAATTGTGCAGACGTAGATCAATTTATATATATTTCAAATGTTAGTTCTATTGTGGAATTTGTTTAAGTGATAAAAATAAGAAAAATGTTTTTCATAAACGTCGGCATAGTAGATTTTGTTAAGTTATTCTTTTATAAGTCAAATTGTTGATCATAAATTCACAATTTTGATAGTTCTAGATATCATATGCATAATTATTGTACTTGTGAAAGAAGGAAAATGAAATCTTAAATTAGGAAAAGTAAGTAAACTAAGGATTTCTTTCTTAATGCATGTATGCTAATATAGATCAAATTTAGAACTTTCTACATTTGAAAAAATCCTAAATTTTGGGGATGGGGGCAGCCGACTACATTCACACATGCACACTCAAACACTCCATAATTGACACAAATTGTAAAAAGTTTAATAATGAATACAGAATATGCTTCAGCCATTGGACTTTCTACATCTGAAAAATATCATAGGGTTGATAACAATTTCTACAAAACCCATGATGGTGAAAGTGTTGTCTTCAACTCTGCAATACATAAATAGGGAACTCTTGAGATTTTTTACCTAATCCATGAAAGTAAAAAATGTTGGCCTAAAAAAATGAGGATTTCCATCGTCATCTGGATAAACAAGAAAAATAGGTTTATTTCTTAACACTTTCTCATAGAATAGTAACTGATACAAATAATACAATCCCATCATCACATTTTTTGGGTAGCCACCAGTCTAAGCTGGTGCATATAAAATCATCGGTCATCTCAGCTATGGGTTTTTCTTCATTGATTAAAACGGTGGCAACCATAGAAGCAGTCACGTTAAATCCATGTGAGATTTAGCAGTGAAAGAATACATTCCAATAGGCAGTCAAAATCCAAATCCATAAACAACAGAAATCCATGGATATTATAAGCATAATCCCTTCAACAAAAACTACATAAGATATAGTGCCACAACTAGCAATTATAATGTAGGAAATATACTAGTTATATTACATTCTTTGACCAAAAGATATAAGTACCTCAATAGCATTTGGGCCTGTGCATTATGTACCACCACTTACCCTTCGGCCAACATATACCTAACCACACCCACCTTTTTCCAACTTCCTTTCACTCTTGTAGATTGGGGAACTTCCTACTCAAAACCATTGTTCTTATGCATATACAAGCTATTAGGACTTCTTTTAACCTTTTCCCTCTTCTTTTGGCTTGACAATTAAAGAGCTGGAAGTTTATTTTTCCCTTTTGCAAGTACTTTTATGTCATATCAGACATAAGGTAAGGCTCCCTAAAGATTTTATGTCATATGAGACATAAGGTAAGGCTCCCTAAAGACCTATCAGACAATTCTAACCTAATAAAATCTCTCGAAGTGGTACAAAAAATGTTAACAAAACCTTTGTCTGATTGATCTTACTGTAAGATTATAATTATATGAAGTAGAGAATTAATATATCTAGTATTTATTTGTATCATAAGCCTATATGTTATAATGTGGGTTTCCAAATGACTAGAAAGAGTGATTAATTCTTTATGCATAGATATTTGTAAACCTGATAACATATAATATGCAGTTTGCTTACTTTTGAAAGGCCTTTAAACTCCCAATACCTGAAATTCAAATGATAAAAATACAATGCAACCCATGGAACTTGAATTCTTCAATATGATGGTAATTTAAATGATAAATATACAATGGTTCAAATTTTTCCTTGAGGATTTTAAGTCTACAACTCTACCATTCATGTTAGAGAAAAGATTTTATAGTTGGTAAAACGTGGAGATGGATCCTTAAGGAGAGCATATGGTAACTTTATATATTTGGTTAGATCGTAAGAAGCTAGGAACAATATGGATGGTAACTCCATTATGTGCACTGAACCTTAAAATTCATGTATCATTAACGACATCAAATGCAGTGATAAGGGTATTCCTCTTTGGACCTTTCCTAGCATCAGGTTTTGTCTTGAACCATGCTCCTATTATTGCATCTTGGGATAATTTATTTTCAATGTGCTAAAGATATTGAATGTCATTGGTGCAAAGAGTATCAAACAGTAACTGAATGTATTGGAAGTCATTATGGATGTAACATTAGAATTGTTGAAGGTTTTGTTTCTCATGTTCAAATATTGTAATATTATTTACTCTTTTATTAGGAAGCTTTATGATGATGTTTAAATTACACAAATAAGTTATGCTTGAATGTGAAATTGTGTTGCAACTTGTTAGAAAATTATACCAATAACCTTCTTTAACATTTAACCAATGCTACAGTCATATCAAAGTCAAGTTTTAATGTATTTCATTATGTGAAATTGCTAATAGGTGAATCACAAGTCCACCTCTTGGATACAACAATTATCAATCCGGTGCTCTAATAGATATTGTGACAAGAGAGAAGCATTATTCTATGGTTACACCTTTAATGTCTAAACTTTCTTGATGAAGCTAAAATTTATTGCAATATTGCAAGTCATGATGGATGTAATTTCATTAAACGTGTTGGAGGTTCCAGTTTTCTTGTTTAGATATTGTAGTATTCTTTACTCTTTTCATTAGAAATATTTATGATGATGTTTAAAGTACACAAGAAAATTATGATTGAGGGTGAAACTATACTATAACGTGCCAGCAAATTACACTAGTAGCATTCTTTAACATTAAGGAAATGCTATAGCCATATCAGAGTTATTTTAATGCATAAAAGACTATAGATATGCCTATATATTGCCTCTAGAATGATAATAGGACATGTTTTCTCAATGAGTTTGAACTAGAATATGACTCCTGGTGGTGTAGGATAAGGATTTTTATGCCATTCACAAATGCATACTTCCTTGTTTGACTACCCATGTACTCTACATGTCTGCAATTTGTAGAATTTCTTTTCTAGTCTTTCCAACAATTGCCATATATAAGTCCTTATTGTCCAATTGATAGCTTGCTTTTTACTACTTTTTCCATAATTTTCATCATTCAGCCTTGTGTAAGTTGAGATATGAAGCTTTCGACCATTATCTGGCATCTTGTCTGAAGGTTTCTTGACCTCTTGAATATTGTTGTTTCTAAAAAAAGCAATAGGTATATGAATAGTCATAGCATGCCATATTCCTTCTTTGCTTATCCATTTATCATAAGCTTAAAAGATTCTTCTAAATTTCCTCCTTTAGTATACATGTCAAGAGGTGCCCTGACTATTCTATCATCAGGAACAAGATTTATTTTTAACATAATATTTAATAATTGAGTTGATTATTGTTATCCACTTCTATATGCCTTAGAACCCTTTCCAGAAAAAAATTTGACATGACCATAAAAAACTATATTTAAATAAAACTAAAAGCAGTTGAAATTCTAAGTTTGGTCACTACTTTTTCATCTGCTTTCTCCTTTAAATCAAAATTCATAACGCTCTCCGGCAGGAACTCGACACTTGCGTCACTTGTATATAAGAGGAAACAAAATTCCAATCAGTCATATTACATATAAGTTTGTTATTTTTTGAAAATATATGATAAGATTTTCAAGAACATATGCAAAATGGATTTTTTGAAAGGCTTAGGAACTTTCAAGAGATTGCAACTACAGTTGTAAAGCCAGACTCCGCAACATTTTCCAGCAGCCTCCCTCCCTATGCGAAAATGGGAGCTTCAGAACAGGGTATGGAATCCGATCGAGGCATTTTTTCACAAGTTGCGGTTGCAACTACATTGGTACACATGTATGCAAAATGTGGAAGCGTAGCCAAGGAATGTGAACTATTTGACAAAATGCCTCAAAGAAATGTGGTCAAATGGATTGCCATGATTGCAGGATATGCAGAATCTGGAAGCATAGACTAGGCACGTGAACTGTTTAACAGAACGCCTCGATGAAACGTGTTATCTTGGAACGCCCTGATTGTAGATTATTAACGAATTTGACTTTTTTAAAAGGATTTAGGAACTTTCAGGAAAATGCAGTTGGTAGGTAGGTGTCGTTGCATGGGCTCTTCAGTAAATTGGCTTTCATTATTCTGTTCCTCGCTGCACAGCGGAAGTATCTGTTCTGCTATGTGTTGAAAATTTGCTGAATAATGTAGTGTAATTGAGAGGGAAATAAATTTGGAAATTTATTATTAAGAATGTATAGTGCGTTTGATGGCATCAGCTAAGGTCTCTTTTCTCTCAATGAAAATGAAGAAATATGAAACTTAAAGTTGTCTCGACAAGTTGCTTATTCTGCGGTTCACAATTTTGATGAGTCTCTGCTATAGATCGATCGACAATAATCTTGGAGATCAAGTACACAAAATGAATTTCATAAAGTTCATAGGTTAATCAAATTTGAAGAAATAAATTTATCTCTATATGAAAGTTCACCAGAGAGTTAAAAGGTGTAAGTACAAGCACATTGTTTAACCAAAAAGAATTTTATTGTGGTGACGTTTAACAAGTGAGACCTTTCTTTGGGTGGGAATTATTTTCCTATCTATATAATCATGCTTAAAGAAATTAGTTTGTTATACTTGAGATGCTGAGGAGAATACGAATCTTCGGAATAATGTATGGACATCTATCAAATTATTAAGGATAGAGCAATTATGTTTGATGTAGTTGCAATCACTTTGGTAAAAATGTATGCAAAATGTTGGAAATATAGACAAGGGGTGGGAACTATTTTGGGATCAGAATTCAATATCTTTATTCTAATCTTCATTTCTCGAATCATTTAGCAATCTTTTGTTTGTTGTTATCTATCTTATCTTTTTTTTTTAAACTTCATGTAATAAAGGCATGGTTGTACTCTACACATGTGCGCCATTCTTATACTAAAATTGGACTTTGTTATTCCTATTAGCAACCTCAATTATCCATTAGACCCTCTTATTATTTTCCATCAAATGTTTATCTAGTTTCTACCTAAATTCATTCTTATTACCTTTTCAAAGTCTTTCAACAATCTTGTCATTCATAAAAACTTTAGTAAACTAATCAATTTCTTATTTTTTTATCATTTCCCAACTAAGTCCCATTTAGATTAAGAATTTAGTTTTAGGAATACATGTTAACCAATCTAACTAGAAAAAAAAAAATTCTATTTAGTTCGTAGATAATTTGTATGTTTGTGTTAAGTAAGCTCGTTTATTATAGATTGTTAGTTGAATCCTAAGATAGATAATTGAAAAGGATTTCCTACATTTAAACTATGTAGGTTATCTATCTCCTATCTATATTTGTAGTGAGCTTGATGTCAGTCCTAACCTTCATTGTTTATTCCTTTCTTCATCTTCAAAAGAATATTTGTCTATAAACAACAAATTTTCATTGTAATGTTTGAAATTTAGTTAATTCTACTTTGACTTCTTAATTTTTCATCATTCAACAATACTTTCCTTTTGAGTAAACATAAACATAGTCGCAGCATATAGACCTTATCACAATTAGGTTGGTGTCCATTTAATACACTATTGTCTTTGTCTTTTATTTTCACCTAAAAAATTAAACACTCTACATTTTTCTACTCAAATTTTGTATGTTATATGAGAATGAATCATTTTTATGTTCTTTGATATAAATTATTAGCCTTCCTTCTTTGACTATCCCTTCCTGACACATTATCTCTTATAAGAATTCCAATCTAAATATATCCATGCATTTTCCTTCCTCTATTGTCATCCACCCCACATGTTGTCCCACTCTATATGTCTCACAAGAATGAGCACTTTGATAATCAATCCCTATTAGATGATTTTGAATTTGTCACTCACAAAAATTGAGCACCACCTATCTCTCCTCCGAAGTAGCCTACTTGATGATGCCACCTACTCCTTAAAAAATATCATCATCACCCATCTTGAGGGGCTAGCAATATTACAAGGTATAGGATATACTGCCCACACTTGTGTCCCTTCATAGTCGAGTTCTCCTAGCTTCATCCCTCTCTTCTAGCAAAATTATTTTCTTTTTTCTACATCTCCATATTCCTTCACCTGAATTTCCATGCCTACTCCTTATCCAACACACATTACAACCATTATGTCTCCCTCGTCATTCCTCCTTTTAACTATGATTATGTCGGGCTTTAGGAAACCACTTTACCTCCTACCCCTAGATGTGCCACCCTTTTAACCCTTACCCTTCACTTATCTTGCTTGATCCTCTCTTACCACTATTGTCACTCCCTCTCCTATCCTACAACTAACCTCACAACCCTTGCCATACTCTTACTGAAACATGATTTCTTTTACATCTCTTGCCCTCAATGTCCCAACCTATGCCCCTAGTCCTATCATTTACCACCTACTTCAAGAATTTTCATTAATGGAATGCTAGCCAACTCTTATCATATCATCTTATACATTGGGGGAT
The DNA here is from genome assembly GCA_007258455.2 of Sequoia sempervirens. Lineage (NCBI taxonomy): Eukaryota > Viridiplantae > Streptophyta > Pinopsida > Cupressales > Cupressaceae > Sequoia > Sequoia sempervirens. The sequence continues at coordinate 255,957 of VDFB02360264.1, forward strand.
GAAACCTTAAACCTCTTTCACAACATAATGTATTTGGCTATAATAGATCACCCACAAGAACCATAATTCATCTTGTTAAACATTGGCATACATGTATGATTGGATAAGCAATCCTAAGATGAATGTTCAATCCTTTATAGATCAATGTGCATTGATTATTACTTTGATGATCTATTCATAGCGAAGATTTATCTATTCATTAAGGAAAAATAACATAAAGTGTTCTACTCTTTATCTACCTATTCTTTGGGTTCCTTCCTGTATCTAACTTATCTTTTCATGGCACACATTCAATTCAACATGGGATTGCAGGTTAGTTTCATCAAAATTATACATTGTAATCAAGACTTAAATAAGAAAGTGATGGATTTTATCTTATATCATCAATGCATTATTTCATAAATCTCCTATCTTCTTCTTGACTCTAATATCAAGAAGGTGTTTATTAGGAATATTTTCCAAAGCATCGGAATCAAAATCTCTTGCACAAGTATTCAACATTTACAACACTTTTTACCACTTTGTATAATTGTAGATGGGTGATATCTATCATTTTAAGGTCATCTCCTCATTGGCCTCTAATGTCTCTATTTGTTTAGCCTCTTTCTCTTCTTAGGAAACCAACAATTCTACAAAGAACACCAATAACTTATAATTTTATCCTTAACGCAACCTTAATCAAACATTTAACTAAAGTGACTAAAACTATCTTACTCCTCTAAACTTACTATCTCTCTTTTTCAACAAGCTAATACTAATTGGATGAAGCTAGAAAAACCAGCAATTACATCTTTCAAGAGTTTCTTTCCAATAACCATAAGCAACTTCATATTATCCAACCATTGAACCCTAACCTCTTCTTAATACACCTATAAGCTTTGATTAATTACCACTATTATTGAGAAGGGTAAGTCTCAAATGAAAATAGATGTAGGTCTTACAAAAAATAAATATCTTCTCTAATTATAATAATTAATAAAAAAAACAAAAAGCATCCAAATAATCCAATTTTAAGTAATATTTTTTAATATTTTTTAATATATAAATATCTCTACCAACAAACTCCCCTAATAGTCACTACTAAAAATTAATGATCACCCATAGACATCTTAAAAATGGATATGAAGGGTGCAATTCCTATAAATGGTGGGGACAATGGAGGGGAGGCTTTGGAGATTTTGTAGATGGCGGCGAGGGAAATGATAAGTCGAAAGATGGAGAAGGTGTTGGTGAACAAGAGTTGGCTTCCTACCTATGGGTTTTTTCCATTTTGAATCCCCTTACCCCTATGGTGGTGGTGATAGCCTCTACATTTGTTCCTAAGACTAAATACCTCACCATTGTGTATGTTTCCTTCCCTTGTGTTGTGATCCTAGGCTCCTGCGCTAGCCTTGGCACGCTTATTGAGGTTGATGTGAGGGGTGACTCTCTTGAGGATTATTTCACTTAGGGGATCTCTTTGGCTCAGAAGGAGGAAGAATCTCTCCTTGATATTCTTATGGATGCTCGTATTCCAAAGAAGTGTATGGGGTCCATGTCTTCTACAAGTGATCTTGTGGATTCCAATGAGTATGTTCCTCTTCTCGCTATCTCCATAGAGTCTTAATGTTCAATTGTTGATAAGCATGGTGATTCTGGGTTGGGGTCTATTAAGCCTTCTCTAATTGTGAATAGGTTATCTTTCAAGAGGGTGTTTCTTCTAGCCCTCCCAAGAATCCTTTTCTTGAGGTGGGTTTGCAAATAAATCTTCTTGCCTCATCATCCTTGTCGATGCCTTGTATTACTGATATGTATGAAGTGGAGATTGTGCCCTCTCTCTATCCCTATCGAGACCTATGTTCCATATCACCTTCATTGGATGAAGCCACCATTCTTATGATTACTAAGGGAGTGCCTTATACTCCCTATAGTAAACTGGAGAGTAGTGTTGAGGAGGTCATTCCTCAACCTCCTCCTATCCTTTTTTAGCATGATGAGTGGGTGGACAGAGCCTTTGCTTTCCTACAACATGCTCTCATTGGAAAATTATCTAGTTAGAGACCAAACATTGATATTATTCGTTGATGGGTGTCTTCTTGTTGGTGTGGTTTTGTTTTGCTGAGGGAGTAGGATTTGAGTAATGAAAATTTTATCTATTATCCTCCAACTCTAGTGTGGACTACTCTCATGTTCTATTAGGTGGGCCCTAGTTTCTAGTAAATCCCATTTTTATATTCAAAATTAGTTTCTTCACATTATCCTACTACCCTAAAGGAATTGAGATGCACGTCTAATTGGCTCACCTTTGAGATTCAAAGTTAATCTCTAGTCCTTGTGATCTCTTTTCTAATTAAATTCCCCTAGGGAAAGGCACCTATTTTGGATATTTAAAATCGTATTTAGGAACCCCTTTTCCCCACATTTCAACTTTATATTTGATTGTAATGACCTAATTGTATTTTAAAACTATCTTATTTTTAATTATAGGCTTTGATATATACTAAAACAGGTGGTTTGTATTACCATGTTTGCCACTAGCTAAGTTAGCAAAATTTCATTCAATAAAAACCTTGTTTCAACTAAAATAATTTTTTATCGAAACCATAATCGGAACACAATTGGTTGAACCTAAAAAATTTGCTGGGATAAATGAATTTTGACTAAAGTATATTAAGTGGAATATGTGCTATCATAATGCATGTGTTGTATTTTACACAAGACTGTATTTTTTTGTCAAATGAAGTCTTTTATCTAGTGTCATTGATTTATACTAAATAATCATAATAATCCATTAATAATTTTAGCATATAATTGCTATTATACATCCTATGTTTATAATTGAGTTCTATTTATAATTTTAATTTTGTTTTAATTTATTTTAATTTTTATATAAATTTAATATTTCTTTTTTCTTTTTAGATTCAATTTATTAAAACTATATTCTAACTATGTGGTCATTCCTTTTTCTTTCTATTTCCCCGCTCTTCTTTAAGCCCCTTTCTAGTGCATCGAACATGTAAAATTTGGATAGAATTGCCCTCTTATATCCCAAAAAGTGATACTATAGTGGTTTATTTGAGGAATATATAAGATGAATAAATAAAGGGATTGAAAAATAATTTCCCTATAGTTATATGTCATTTGGATATGTTTTTTACACTCTTCTTTTAGACCTATATCATTAATACTTCTCATCTAGGATTTTTATTCTTCTAGGAACTTTCATATTTTATTTAAGTTAGTTTCACCATAAAGATTATAGTAATGTGGGGAGGGATTATAGTCCAAGTGCCACATATTAGATAAACCCAGGATATTTTTAGTATCATTTCTCTTAGTTCCAATCTACTCTATTCCACGGTTTAATTTTTAGGTATATCAAGAGGAAAGACTGAAATTTTGACTCATAAGAGACCCTTCAAAGAGACATAAGGATACAAATCAATAACTTATAGTTTATAAGGTGTCTAGAATATAGGATTTTATAGGGTTTTAGCTTTCCATAGATGACTTGGGGTCAAGATTAACATTATCACTAACATTATCAAAGGGGCATACATAGTCACTAACATTGTCTTGTTTGATATTTGATATATCTTGCACTTCAAAAGATACTCATATAATTATTTGTTCTTATCCTATATAAATTCATGGGACAACACTAATACGAAAGAAAATAACATAAAAAAAATAATCTTCATGTTCATTATGACCACAAGTTCATTTGTGTATTGTAATCATCTTATGTATGTTTCGAAACGATCATACTCAAATATGCAAGATTCATAATTAGTGAAACGTATGCACCTCAAACTATAAGGTCAAAATGCAATGGTGAAAAATGCACACGATTTATATTATATTTAGTTTTATGCCTACTATAGGATAATCTCTTAATACATTTATGTAGCTATAAATGACACACTTTTGAGCAAATTTCCCCATATATATCATTTCTTGTACCGATCCCTATGTGTATTACTTATGCCCATGATTATGTACATCTAGTAATTGTCTTATTGTCTTATCTATTTGTTGTTGATCAATAATTTAATCTCTATTAATAATCCAATCAAAGAAAGCCTAAATACATCCTACATGTTTGACCTAGTTCATTTATTTTTGAGTGATTTCATTTTTGTAGGAAGGATCTAGAGCTATTTCTATGAAAAAATAAATGTTAAAAAATTATCCATCTAGCCCATCTTACACTTTTCTTTGAAGCTAAATTTTAATACATTATTGCACTTTAAATAATGTTATGTTTTTATATAAAAATTTCATTTAAATTATATTCGATTTTAGTCACATAAAATTGCATAACTTTGCTCAATCACTCAAGAAGAATCATTTGCATTTTCAATCAAATTCTAAAATCGGAAAGGGATTCTAAAATATGGAATCACACTCATCCTAACATATGTGAATTTCTTAGAAATTATTATAGAATTTATGTCCATGTTTAAAGTTTGTTGTTTGTCAAGATATATTTAATATTACAAACTTTGTAGAAAACCCCTAAGAGTGACAAAAATAATAATCATCTACCAATCCAATTTTTAAATAATTTATAAGGTAGAATCTAGAGAAAATCGTATGTTCAATTTGTAGTAAACCTAAACAATCTCTTAAATTTCAATATTTTCCTATATGCATGTAACCGAGGGATTACATATTGTTAGATCAAATCTAAAGTAGATGAAAAATAAATTGAGACATTGATGGATCGTATTCAACAAATCCTTTGAAATAATTTATTTTCTATAAATAACAAGTACCTCATTTGTAAACATAAATTGGGCACTCTCAGTCAATGCAGCATAGTAAAAGGCAATACAAAATCAAATATTAATTCCAAAGGTTGAACCAATCTAAGCTTACCAGATGTAATCAAATCTCAACAACAATTAGACTTTTTTTGCACAAGGAATTTTTTTCAAACATTCTCATATAGACTTATTATAAAAATTATATATTAAAACCAACACCATATAGATGTATGATTTTTTTATTAGTTCCTGCTGGCAAGTTACTATTGCAATGGTTTGATTTTTATTTTTTTGGTTGGGTTAACCAATCACATTTAATAATTTTAATATATATTTTTTATTTCTAGAGTTTGTATTTTAGAACATATTTTTTATATTTAAAAGTTATTATTTATCTCTTTTTTCATTGGTCAGAGTAGCTATGTAATTCACCTTTCTTTTAAAATAATGTGAGAAATTAAGTGATCATAATATCCTTGGAACATTATAGTTAATGGAGAAGCTGCTAGAAGGAGAAACTTCTGGAAGCAGAAGTTGCTAGAGAAATTTTCACAACACCAACAAAGAGACAATAATGACAATGGAAGCAACGACAGTACAACTCGGCTGGTGACAGTGCAAATATGGTGAAGAAAAAATAGCAACATTACACCATGAGCATGGAAGTTGGACATAAGACATCATGGGAACCGGTAGAGTTGTATCGACTTTTTCCTTCCTTTGGCCTTTTCGTTAAAATATTTGCCAGTTATTGGTCTGTTTGACCTTCTGGTTAGCATCTTGAAACATTTTTAACGGGTTTATTATTTGGCCCATTTTGTCAGTCGTGATAACTATTTCACAAACCCTGGAAGCAAAAGCAGCTTTGGCTCCTCTGTCCATCTGGCTTTCCTTTTCCTAGACCCAGTGTTGTCCTAGGGGCGTTGTCCTGTGTCTCGCCTTCCCCTTCTACTTGAGGTGCCCATCTGGACCACTGTTTCCTACCAATGCTAGCCTCTGCTGACCAAGAAGGTTCACTTCCTTGAGTAGTTTCAGCTAGGCCAAAATCCTTGCCTCTCTTATCTATGGTCTTAGACAAATCAATTCAAGTCTTTTGTTAATTTGTTTAATGATAATTCTCATTGATATTGAAGAAATGCAGTTGAATTCTAGAAAAAATATTGTATATAAGATATTTTACTAGCAAGATGTTCCTAAATCCCTTGCACAGGATGAAAGCGATAATTTTCTAATACTAAAGCTTTACATCTTTTGTTTATGGCAGATTTTATGAAATTTTAGATTTTTCTTTTTATCTATGTTAGTGCTTAGAGGATTTGGGGCATCTACGAACCCTAGAATTCAGTAGAAAAAATTCAATATTAGCCCCCTAACACAAATTAATAGTTTCAGTTGATACTTCTAATTTTATTTTTCATGGCATGCCAAAAACTCTGAGGAATTGCATCTCTTGGCATACAGTGAGAAATTGGCAATAGCTTTAAACTGTGAATGATGATTCAAAAATGAATTATAATTCCCTCAACTGGCCTTTCTGTGGTGTACGTCATAGCCATTTTCGGAAGGGAACATTCCACTATTGTTCTTGTCACTCATTCAAAGAGTCGATTCATTTTTCTCGTCATATCAAGGAGAGTAAACCCATCTCTTTTTTCTTTTGACAACAATAGCGCTTGTCTAGACTTTACTCCTTTGTTCTGCAAACATAGTGATTTGGTAGCCCATTTTATTGTCTTTGTTTCACAAATATGTTAATATATTTGTAAACCTGATAACATATAATATGCAGTTTGCTTACTTTTGAAAGGCCTTTAAACTCCCAATACCTGAAATTCAAATGATAAAAATACAATGGTTCAAATTTTTACTTGAGGATTTTAAGTCTACAGCTCTACCGTTCATGTTAGAGAAAAGATTTTATAGTTGGTAAAACATGGAGGTGGATCCTTAAAAAGAGCTTATGGTAATTTTATATATTTGGTTAGATCGTAAGCAGCTAGGAACGATATGGATGGTAACTCCATTATGTGCATTGAACCTTAAAATTCATGTATCATTAACGCCATCAAATGCAATGATAAGGGTATTGCTCTTTGGATCTTTCCTAGCATAAGGTTTTGTCTTGAACCATGCTCCTATTATTGCATCTTGGGATAATTTATTTTCAATGTGCTAAAGATATTGAATGTCATTGGTGCAAAGAGTATCAAACAACAACTGAATGTATTGGAAGTCATTATGGATGTAACATTAAAATTGTTGAAGGTTTCGTTTTCATGTTCAAATATTGTAATATTATTTACTCTTTTATTAGGAAGATTTATGATGATGTTTAAATTACACAAACGAGTTATGCTTGAATGTGAAATTGTGTTGCAACATGTTAGAAAATTATACCACTAACCTTCTTTAACATTTAACCAATGCTACAGTCATATCAAAGTCAAGTTTTAATGTATTTCATTATGTGAAATTGCTAATAGGAGAATCACAAGTCCACCTCTTGGATACAAAAATTATCAATTTGGTGCTCTAATAGATTTTGGGACAAGAGAGAAGCATTATTCTATTGTTACACCTTTATTGTCTAAACTTTCTTCATGAAGCTAAAATTTATTGCAATAGTGCAAGTCATGATGGATGTAATTTCATTAAACATGTTGGAGGTTCCAGTTTTCATGTTTAGATATTGTAGTATTATTTACTCTTTTCATTAGAAATATTTATGATGATGTTTAAAGTACACAAGAAAATTATGATTGAGGGTGAAACTATACTGTAACGTGCCAGCAAATTACACTAGTAGCATTCTTTAACATTAAGGCAATGCTATAGCCATATCAGAGTTATTTTAATGCATAAAAGACTATAGATATGCCTATATATTGCCTCTAGAATGATAATAGGACATGTTTTCTCAATGAGTTTGAACTAGAATATGACTACTTTTGGTGTAGGATAAGGATTTTTATGCCATGCACAGATGCATACTTCCTTGTTTGACTACCCATGTACTCTACATGTCTGCAATTTGTAGAATTTCTTTTCTAGTCTTTCCAAGAATTGTCATATATAAGTCCTTATCGTCCAATTAATAGCTTTCTTTTTACTACTTTTTAAATAATTTTCATCATTCAGCCATGTGTAAGTTGAGATATGAAGCTTTCGACCATTATCTGGCATCCTGTCTGAAGGTTTCTTGACCTCTTGAATATTGTTGTTTCTAACACAAGAAATAGGTATATGAACAGTCATAGCATGCCGTATTCCTTCTTTTCTTATCCATTTATCATATGCTTAAAAGATTCTTGTAAATTTCCTCCTTTAGTATACATGTCAAGAGGTGCCCTGACTATTCTATCATCAGGAACAAGATTTATTTTTAAAATAATATTTAATAATTGAGTTGACTATTGTTATCCACTTCTATATGCCTTAGAACCCTTTCCATAATTTTTTTTGATATGACCATAAAAAACTATATTTAAACAAAACTAAAAGCAGTTGAAATTCTAAGTTTGGTCACTACTTTTTCATCTGCTTTCTCCTTTAAATCAAAATGCATAATGCTCTCCGGTAGAAACTCGACGCTTGCGTCACTTGTTTATAAGAGGAAACATTCCAATCATTCATACAATTGCATATAAGTTTGTTAATTTTTGAAAATATATGATAAGATTTTCAAGAACATAAATTACCCCAAATTATAAAAAATTAATAATACACTATCTAACAACAAATATAGATATTCTGAAGCCAAACTGCCACCTCAAGAGTTACAATGCAGTCCACAATAAAACACTTTTCAACAACAATTTTAATTTGTTGGAAAGCAGTGACATCAAACCAAACCTTATAACAATTGGGTAAATGAAGGGGGGAGGATTGTAAACATCCTGCTCAAAAACATAAACAAACACAAATGAAACACAACAAACTGATCTGGATTACTTTTTGAGGTGAGAGAAGGCATAAGAGCAGTTGGTAATTAGCATGTAGCATCGCAATATCCAATTCCACTCCCGCAGTCGCCGATGTTGCAGCACTTAGGGGTGGCTGGATATCCTGAACAACCACCATTGTTGACGCACAGGTATTTAGAGCATGGTCCTGCCTGTGCTGAAGCCACGCTAATACTCACCATTATTATTATTGCCACTAACAATATAACCACCTTTCTAGCCAATTCTACGCTACCCATTTTCATTGCCATTTATCCTTCCTCTTTAGCTTTTTTCCAAAACAAATCACACAAGATGGTGTAGCTCAGATGAGAATCCTTCTTTCATGCAACGTCATTAAATAGCTGAGATGAGATTGTCCTACTCATTCTCATCGTCTGTGTTTTCATTGCCAACTCCGCCTTTTCAATTTAATCTTTCATTTCTATGTGAAAACAAAAGCAATACGTGGAAGCTAATTTAATGGTTAAGACAAATTGTTCATCGGGAAACTGCGAGACTTTACTGTTCTTGCTCAAACAGATGAAACACTGCAAATAAAAATACAACCGAAAAAGAACTTTCGAGTCCCTGTCCCTGCTGCAGGCCGGCCTTGGCAAATTAGCTAATAAAATATGTCATTGAACATTTTGGCAGAAACAAAATCTATCCCATGCCTATCCAATAGCTGATTAAAAAGCCATTCGTATGGATAAAATCGCCACCATTTCTTTCACTTATTGTTTTTTCACTCGTTTTGTGTTGAGCGAATTGCTCGTTTCGATAATAGTACAAGCAATTTTGCAAGTAAGCCATATTTGTTTTGGATTCTTCCCTTTCCAGTCGTCTTAGCTTTGATTTCCCAAGAAATATCAATCCGGCTATTTCAAATATGTTAACCGTTTCCATCCGTTTGTTTCACCTGCCTCCCTTTCCCTTTACCTTACCAGTTCTGTTAACCGCTGCAGTCAGCAGTCAGCCGCCCAGTTCCCGCTTATGATTCAAACCAAACTCAAAACTGTTCCCCTTGCAAACTTTGGTCGATGCTCGTACAGAGTTATTGCAGTGGAAGGCACGTGAAAATGCTCTGATAGACATACAAAATGTGGAAGCACAGACAACGGACGTTCTGAATGCCTGAAATGAATGCGGTCTCATGGAATGCCATGATAGCAGGACATACGCAAAATGGATTTTTTGAAAGGCTTAGGAACTTTCAAGCAATTGCAACTGCAGTTGTAAAGCCAGACTCTGCAACCTTTGCCAGCAGCCTCCCTGCCTGTGCAAAAATGGGAGCTTCGGAACAGGGTATGGAATCCGGTCGAGACATTTTTTCAGATGTTGTGGTTGCAACTACCTTGGTACATGTGTATGCAAAATGTGGTAGCGTAGCCAAGGCATGTGAACTGTTTGACAAAATGCCTCAAAGAAATTTGGTCAAATGGATTGCCATGATTGCAGGATATGCAGAATCTGGAAGCATAGACTAGGCACGTGAACTGTTTAACAGAATGCCTCGATGAATCGTGTTATCTTGGAACGCCCTCATTGCAGATTATTCATGAATTTGAACTTTTTAAAAGGATTTAGGAACTTTCAAGCAAATGCAGCTGGCAGGTAGGCGTCGTTGCATGGGCTCTTCAGTAAATTGGCTTTCATTATTCTGTTCCTCGCTGCACAGCGGAAGTATCTGTTCTGCTATGTGTTGAAAATTTGCTGAATAATGTAGTGTAATTGAGAGGGAAATAAATTTGGAAATTTATTATTAAGAATGTATAGTGCGTTTGATGGCATCAGCTGAGGTCTCTTTTCTCTCAATGAAAATGAAGAAATATGAAACTTAAAGTTGTCTCGACAAGTTGCTTATTTTGCGGTTCACAATTTTGATGAGTCTCTGCAATAGATCGATCGACAATAATCTTGGAGATCAAATGCACAAAATGACTTTCATTAATTTCATAGGTTAATCAAATTTGAAGAAATAAATTTATCTCTATATGACAGTTCACCAAAGAGTTAAAAGGTGTAAGTACAAGCACATTGTTTAACCAAAAAGAATTTTATTTTGGTGACGTTAAACAAGTGAGACCTTTCTTTGGGTGGGAATTATTTTCCTATCTATATAATCATGCTCAAAGAAATTAGTTTGTTATACTTGAGATGGTGAGAAGAATAAGGAGCTTTGGAATAATGTATGGACATCTATCAAATTATTAAGGATAGAACAATTATGTTTGATGTAGTTGCAATCACTTTGGTAAAGATGTATGCAAAATGTTGGAAGTATAGACAAGGGGTGGGAACTGTTTTGGGATCAGAATTCAATATCTTTATTCTAATCTTCATTTCTCGAATCATTTAGCAATCTTATGTTTTTTGTTATCTATCTTATCTTTTTTTTTTAAACTTCATGTAATAAAGGCATAGTTGCACTCTACACATGTGCGACATTCTTATACTAAAATTGGACTTTGTTATTCCTATTAGCAACCTCAATTATCCAATAGACCCTCTTATTATTTTCCATCAAATGGTTTATCTAGTTTCTACCTAAGTTCATTCTTATTACCTTTTCAAAGTCTTTCAACAATCTTGTTATTCATAAAAACTTTAGTAAACTAATCAATTTCTTATTTTTTTATCATTTCCCAACTAAGTCCCATTTAGATTAAGAATTTAGTTTAAGTAAGAAATGTTAAGCAATCTAACTAGAAAATAAAATAAAATTGCTATTTAGTTCTTAGAGAATTTGTCTGTTTGTGTTAAGTAAGCTCATTTATTATAGATTGTTAGTTGAATCCTAAGACAGATAATTGAAAAGGCTTTCCTACATTTAAACTATGTAGGTTATCTATCTCCTATCTATATTTGTAGTGAACTTGATGTCAGTCCTAACCTTCATTGTTTATTCCTTTCTTCATCTTCAAAAGAATATTTGTCTATAAACAACAAATTTTCATGGTAATGTTTGAAATTTAGTTAATTCTACTTTGACTTCTTAATTTTTCATCATTCAACAATACTTTCCTTTTGAGTAAACATAAACATAGTCGCAGCATATATCACAATTAGGTTGGTGTCCATTTAATACACTATTGTCTTTGTCTTTTATTTTCACCTAAAAAATTAAACACTCTACATTTTTCTACTCAAATTTTGTATGGTATATGAGAATGAATCATTTTGATTTTCCTTCATATAAATTATTAGCCTTCCTTCTTTGACTATCCCTTCCTAACACATTATCTCTTATAATAATTCCCATCTAAATATATCCATGCATTTTCCTCCCTCTATTGTCATCCACCCCAAATGTTCTCCCACTCTATATGTCTCACAAGAATGACCACTTTGATAATCAATCCCTATTAGATGATTTTGAATTTTTCACTCACAAAAATTGAGCACCACCTGTCTCTCCTCCGAAGTAGCCTACTTGATGATGCCACCTACTCCTTAACAAATATCATCATCACCCATCTTGAGGTGCTAGCGATATTACAAGGTATAGGATATACTGTCCACACTTGTGTCCCTTCATAGTCGAGTTCTCCTAGCTACATCCCTCTCTTCTAGCAAACTTATTTTCTTTTTTCTGCATCTCCATATTCCTTCACCTAAATTTCCATGCCTACTCCTTATCCAACACACATTACTACCATTATGTCTCCCTCTTCATTCCTCCTTTTAACTATGATCATGTCGGGCTTTAGGAAACCACTTTACCTCCTACCCCTTGATGTGCCACCCTTTTAACCCTTACCCTTCACTTATCTTGCTTGATCCTCTCTTACCACTATTGTCACTCCCTCTCCTATCCTACCACTAACCTCGCAACCCTTGCCATACTCTTACTGAAACATGATTTCTTTTACATCTCTTTCCCTCAATGTCCCAACCTATGCCCCTAGTCCTATCATTTACCACCTACTTCAAGAATTTTCATTAATGCAATGCTAGCCAACTCTTATCATATCATTTTATACATTGGAGGATGAAGCCTTAAACCTCTTTCACAGCATAATATATTTGGCTATAATAGATCACCCACAAGAACAACAATTCATCTTGTTAAACATTGACATACATGTATGATTGGACAAGCAATCCTAAGATGCATGTTCAATCCTTTATATAGATCAATGTGCATTGATTATTACTTTGATGATCTATTCATAGCTAAGATTTATCTATTCATTAAGGAAAAACAACATAAAGTGTTCTACTCTTTATCTACCTATTCTTTGGGCTCCTTCCTCTATCTCACTTATCTTTTCATGGAACACATTCAATTCAACATGGGATTGCAGGTTAGTTACATCAAAATTATACATTGTAATCAAGACTTAAATAAGAAAGGGATGGATTTTATCTTATATCATCAATGCATTATTTCATAAATCTCCTATCTTCTTCTTGACTCTAATATCAAGAAGGTGTTTATTAGGAATATTTTCCAAAGCATCGGAATCAAAATCTCTTGCACAAGTATTCAACATTTACAACACTTTTTACCACTTTGTATAATTGTAGATGGGTGATATCTATCAGTTTAAGGCCATCTCCTCATTGGCCTCTAATGTCTCTATTTGTTTAGCCTCTTTCTCTTCTTAGGAAACCAACAATTCTACAAAGAACACCAATATATTATAATTTTATCCTTAACCCAACCTTAATCAAACATTTAACTAAAGTGACTAAAACTATCTTACTCCTCTAAACTTACTATCTCCCTTTTTCAACAAGCTACTACTAATTGGATGAAGCTAGAAAAACCACCAATTACATCTTTCAAGAGTTTCTTTCCAATAACCTTATGCAGCTTCATATTATCCAGCCATTGAACCCTAACCTCTTCTTAATACACCTATAAGCTTCGATTAATTACCACTATTATTGAGAAGGGTAAGTCTCAAATGAAAATACATGTAGGTCTTACAAAAAATAAATATCTTCTCTAATTATAATAATTAATAAAAAAACAAAAAGCATCCAAATAATCCAATTTTAAGTAATATTTTTTCATTATTTTTAATATATAAATATCTCTACCAACAAACTCCCCTAATAGTCACTACTCAAAATTAATGATCACCCATAGACATCTTAAAAATGGATATGAAGGGTGCAAAACCCATAAATGGTGGGGAAAATGGAGGGGAGGCTCTGGAGATTTTGCAGATGGCGGCGAGGGAAATGATAAGTCGAAAGATGGAGAAGGTGTTGGTGAACAAGAGTTGGCTTCCTACCTATGGGTTGGTGCCCTTTTGAATCTCCTTACCCCTATGGTGGTGGTGATAGCCTCTAAATTTGTTCCTAAGACTAAAGACCTCACCATTGTGTCTGGTTCCTTCCCTTGTGTTGTGATCTTGGGCTCCTGTGCTAGCCTTGGCACCCTTATTGAGGTTGATGTGAGGGGTGACTCTCTTGAGGATTATTTCACTTAGGGGATCTCTTTGGCTCAGGAGGAGGAAGAATGTCTCCTTGATATTCTTATGGATGCTCGTATTCCAAAGAAGTGTATGGGGTCCATGTCTTCTACAAGTGATCTTGTGGATGCCAATGAGTATGTTCCTCTTATGGCTATTTCCATAGAGTCCTAATGTTCAATTGTTGATAATCATGGTGATTCTGGGTTGGGGTCTATTAAGCCTTCTCTAGTTGTGAATAGGTTATCTTAAAAGAGGGTGTTTCTTCTAGCCCTCCCAAGAATCCTTTTCTTGAGGTGGGTTTGCAGATAAATCTTCTTGCCTCATCATCCTTGTCGATTCCTTCTATTACTGATATGTATGAAGTGGAGATTGTGCCCTCTCTCTATCCCTATCGAGACCTCTGTTCCATATCGCCTTCTTTGGATGAAGCCGCCATTCTTATGATTACTAAGGGAGTGCCTTATCCTCCCTATAGTAAAATGGAGAGTAGTGTTGAGGAGGTCATTCCTCAACCTCCTCCTATCCTTTTTTAGCCTGGTGAGTGGGTGGACAGAGCCTTTTCTTTCCTACAACATGCTCTCATTGGGAAATTCTTGTGTTAGATACCAAACATTGATATTATTCGTTGATGGGTGTCTTCTTGTTGGTGTGGTTTTGTTTTGCTGAGGGAGTAGGATTTGAGTAATGAAAATTTCATCTATTATCCTTCACCTCTAGTGTGGACTACTCTCATGTTCTATTAGGTGGGCCCTAGTTTCTAGTTAAGTCCCATTTTTATATTCAAAATTAGTTTCTTCACATTATCCTACTGCCCTAAAGGAACTGAGATCCAAGTCTAATTGGCTCACCTTTGAGGTTCAAAGTCAATCTCTAGTCCTTGTGATCTCTTTTCTAATTAAATTCCCCTTGGGAAAGGCACCTATTTTGGATATTTAAAATCCTATTTAGGAACCCTTTTCCCCACATTTCAACTTTATATTTGATTTTAATGACCTAATTGTATTTTAAAACTATCTTACTTTTAATTATAGGCTTTGATTTATACTAAAACGGGTGGTTTGTATTACCATGTTTGCCACTAGCTAAGCTAGCAAAATTTGGTTCAATAAAAACCTTGTTTCAACTAAAATAATTTTTTATTGAAACCATAATTGGAGCACAAATGGTTCAACTAAACAAATTTGTTGGGATAAATGAATTTTGACTAAAGTGTATTAAGTGGAATATGTGCTATCATAATGCATGTGTTGTATTTTACACAAGACTATATTATTTTGTCAAATGAAGTCTTTTATCTAGTGTCATTGATTTATACTAAATAATCATAATAATCCATTAATAATTTTAGCATATAATTGCGATTATACATCCTATTTTTATAATTGAGTTCTATTTATAAGTTTAATTTTGTTATAATTTATTTTAATTTTTATATAAATGCAATCTTTATTTTTTCTTTTTAGATTCAATTTATTAAAAATATATTCTAACTATGTGGTCATTCCTTTTTCTTTCTATTTCCCCCCTCTTCTTTAAGCCCCTTTCTAGTGCACCGAACATGTAAAATTGGATAGAATTGCCCTCTTATATCCCAAAAAGTGATGCTATAGTGGTTTATTTGAGGAATATATAAGATGAATAAATAAAGGGATTGAAAAATAATTTCCCTATAGTTATATGTCATTTGGATATGTTTTTTACACTCTTCTTTTAGACCTATATCATTAATACTTCTCATCTAGGATTATTATTCTTCTAGGAACTTTCATATTTTATTTAAGTTAGTTTCACCATAAAGATTATAGTAATGTGGGGAGGGATTATAGTCCAAGCGCCACATATTAGATAAACCCGGGGTATTTTTAGTATCATTTCTCTTAGTTCCAATCTACTCTATTCCACGGTTTAATTTTTAGGTATATCAAGAGGAAAGACTTAAATTTTGACTCATAAGAGACCCTTCCAAGAGACATAAGGATACAAATTAATAACTTATAGTTTATAAGGTGTCTAGAATATAGGATTTTATAGGTTTTTAGGTTTCCATAGATGACTTGGGGTCAAGATTAACATTATCACTAACATTATCAAAGGGGCATACATAGTCACTAACATTGTCTTGTTTGATATTTGATATATCTTGCATGTCAAAAGATACTCATATAAAATTTATTTGTTCTTATCCAATATAAATTCATGGGACAACACTAATGCGAAAGAAAATAACATAAAAAAATAAATCTTCATGTTCATTATGACCACAAGTTCATTTGTGTATTGTAATCATCTTATGCATGTTTCAAAATGATCATACTCAAATATGCAAGATTCATAACTAGTGAAACGTATGCACCTCAAACTATATGGTCAAAATGCAATCGTGAAAAATGCACACGATTTATATTATATTTAGTTTTATGCCTACCGTAGGGTACTCTCTTAATACATTTATGTAGCTATAAATGACACACTTTTGAGCAAATTTCCCCATATATATCATTTCTTCTACCGATCCCTATGTGTATTACTTATGCCCATGAATATGTACATCTAGTAATTGTCTTATTGTCTTATCTATTTGTTGTTGATCAATAATTTAATCTCTATTAATAATCCAATCATAGAAAGCCTACATACGTCCTACATGTTTGATCTAGTTCATGTATTTTTGAGTGATTTCATTTTTGTAGGAAGGATCTAGAGCTATTTCTATGAAAAACTAAATGTTAAAAAATTATCCATCTAGCCCATCTTACACTTTGCTTTGAAGCTAAACTTTAATAAATTATTGCACTTTAGATAATGTTATGTTTTTATATAAAAAATTTCATTTAAATTATATTCGATTTTAGTCACATAAAATTACATAACTTTGCTCAATCACTCAAGAAGAATCATTTGCATTTTCAATCAAATTCTAAAATCGGAAAGGGATTCTAGAATATGGAATCACCCTCATCCTAACATATGTGAATTTCTTAGAAATTATTATAGAATTTATGTCCATGTTTAAAGTTTGTTGTTTGCCAAGATATATTTAATATTACAAACTTTGTAGAAAACCCCTAAGAGTGACAAAAATAATAATCATCTACCAATCCAATTTTTAAAGAATTTATAAGGTAGAATCTAGAGAAAATAATAGGTTCAATTTGTAGTGAATCTAAACAATCTCTTAAATTTCAATATTCTCCTATATGCATGTAACTGAGGGATTACATATTGTTACATCATATCTAAAGTAGATGAAAAATAAATTGAGACATTGATGGATTGTATTCAACAAATCCTTTGAAATAATTTATTTTCTATAAATAACAAGTACCTCATTTGTAAAGAGAAATTGGGCACTCTCAGTCAATGCAGCATAGTAAAAGAAAATACAAAATCAAATATTAATTCCAAAGGTTGAACCAATCTAAGCTTACTAGATGTAATCAAATCTCAACAACAATTAGACTTTTTTTTGCACCAGGATTTTTTTTCAAACATTCTCATATAGACTTATTATAAAAATTATATATTAAAACCAACACCATATAGATGTATGATGCTTTTTTATTAGTTCCTGCTGGCAAGTTACTATTGCAATGGTTTGATTTTTATTTTTTTGGTTGGGTTAACCAATCACATTTAATAATTTTAATATATATTTTTTATTTCTAGAGTTTGTATTTTAGAACATATTTTTTATATTTAAAAGTTATTATTTATCTCTTTTTTCATTGGTCAGAGTAGCTATGTAATTCACCTTTCTTTTAAAATAATGTGAGAAATTAAGTGATCATAATATCCTTGGAACATTATAGTTAATGGAGAAGCTGCTAGAAGGAGAAACTTCTAGAAGGAGAAGTTGCTAGAGAAATTTTCACAGCACCAACAAAGAGACAATAATGACAATGGAAACAATGATAGTACAGCTCAGTTGGTGACAGTGGAAATATGGTTAAGAACAAACAACAACATTACACCATGAGCATAGAAGTTGGACATCAAACATCGTGGGAACCGGTAGAGTTGTATCGACTTTTTCGTTCCTTTGGACTTTTTCATTAAAATATTTCCCATTTATTGGTCTGTTTGACCTTCTGGTTAGCATCTTGAAACATTTTTAACGGGTTTATTATTTGGCCCATTTTGTCAGTCGTGATAACTCTTTCACGAACCCTGGAAGCAAAAGCAGCTTTGGATCCTCCATCCATCTGGATTTCCTTTTCCTAGACCCAGTGTTGTCCTAGGAGCGTTGTCCTGTGTCTCGCCTTCCCTTTCTACTTGAGGTGCCCATCTGGACCACCGTTTCCTACCAATGCTAGCCTCTGCTGACCAAGAAGGTTCACTTCCTTGAGTAGTTTCAGCTAGGTCAGAATCCTTGCCTCTATTATCTGTGGTCTCAGACAAATCAATTCACCTTTCTTTTAAAATAATGTGAGAAATTAAGTGATGATAATATGCTTGGAACATTATAGTTAATGGAGAAGCTGCTAGAAGGAGAAACTTCTGGAAGGAGAAGTTGCTAGAGAAATTTCCACAGCACCAACAAAGAGACAATAATGACAATGGAAGCAACGACAGTACAGCTCGGCTAGTGAAAGTGCAAATATGGTGAAGAACAAACAGCAACATTACACCATCAGCATGGAAGTTGGACATCAAACATCGTGGGAACCGATAGAGTTGTATCGACTTTTTCCTTTGGCCTTTTCGTTAAAATATTTGCCAGTTATTGGTCTGTTTGACCTTCTGGTTAGCATCTTGAAACATTTTTAATGGGTTTATTATTTGGCTCATTTTGTAAGTCGTGATAACTCTTTCACGAACCCTGGAAGAAAAAGCGGCTTTGGATCCTCCATCCATCTGGCTTTCCTTTTCCTAGACCCAGTGTTGTCCTAGGGGCGTTGTCTTGTGTCTCGCCTTCCCCTTCTGCTTGAGGTGCCCATCTGGACCACCATTTCCTACCAATGCTAGCCTTTGTTGACCAAGAAGGTTCACTTCCTTGAGTAGTTCCAGCTAGGCCAGAAACCTTGCCTCTATTATCTGTTGTCTTAGACAAATCAATTTAAATCTTTTGTTAATTTTTTTAATGACAATTCTCATTGATATTGAAGAAATGCAGTTGAATACTAGAAAAAATATTGTATATAAGATATTTTACTAGCAAGATGTTCCTAAATCCCTTACACAGGATGAAAGCGATAATTTTCTAATACTAAAGCTTTACATCTTTTGTTTATGGCAGATTTCATGAAATTTTAGATTTTTCTTTTTATCTATGTTAGTCCTTAGGCGATTTGGGGCATCTACGAACCCTTGAATTCAGCAAAAGAAATTTAGTATTAGCCCCCTAACACAAATTAATAGTTTTAGTTGATACTTCTAATTTTATTTTTCATGGCATGCCAAAAACAATGAGGAATTGGATCTCTTTGCATACAGTGAGAAATTGGAAATAGCTTTAAACTATGAATGATGATTCAAAAAGGAATTATAATTCCCTCAACTGGCCTTGATGTGGTGTACCTCATCGCTAGTTTTGGAAGGGCACATTCCACTATTGTTCTTGTCACTCATTCAAAGAGTCGATTCATTTTTCTCGTCATATCAAGGAGAGTAAGCCCATATCTCTTTTTTCTTTTGACAACAGTAGCACTTGTCTATCCTTTACTCCTTTTTTGTGCAAACATAGTGATTTGGTAGCCCATTCTATTGTCTTTGTTTCACAAATATGTTAATATACCTATAATGTAACGTGCCAGCAAATTACATAATGATTGAGGGTGAAACTATACTGTAACGTGCCAGCAAATTACACTAGTAGCATTCTTTAACATTAAGGCAATGCTATAGCCATATCAGAGTTATTTTAATTCATAAATGACTATAGATATGCCTATATATTGCCTGAAGAATGATAATAGGACATGTTTTCTCAATGAGTTTGAACTAGAATATGACTCCTTGTCGTGTAGGATAAGGATTTTTATGCCATGCACAGATGCATACTTCCTTGTTTGACTACCCATGTACTCTACATGTCTGCAATTTGTAGAATTTCTTTTCTACTCTTTCCAAGAATTGCCATATTTAAGTCCTTATTGTCCAATGTATAGCTTCCATTTTACTACATTTCCCATAATTTTCATCATTCAACCATGTGTAAGTTGAGATATGAAGCTTTCAACCATTATTTGGCATCTTGTCTGAAGGTTTCTTGACCTCTTGAATATTGTTGTTTCTAACACAAGCAATAGGTATATGAACAGTCATAGCATGCTGTATTCCTTCTTTGCTTATCCATTTATCATAAGCTTAAAAGATTCTTGTAAATTTCCTCCTTTAGTATACATGTCAAGAGGTGCCCTGACTATTCTATCATCAAGAACAAGATTTATTTTTAACATAATATTTAATAATTGAATTGATTATTGTTATCCACTTCTATATGCCTTAGAACCCTTTCTAGAAAAAACTTTGATATGACCATAAAAAACTATATTTAAACAAAACTAAAAGCAGTTGAAATTCTAAGATTGGTCACTACTTTTTCATCTGCTTTCTCCTTTAAATCAAAATGCATAATGCTCTCCGACAGGAACTCAACGCTTGGGTCACTTGTTTATAAGAGGAAACATTCCAATCATTCATATTGCATGTAAGTTTGTTAATTTTTTAAAATATATGATAAGATTTTCAAGAACATAAATTACCCCAAATTATAAAAAATTACTTAGAAAATTAATTATTATAGGAAAAATTAATAATACACTATCTAACAACAAATATAGATATTCTGAAGCCAAACTATCACCTCAAGAGTTACAATGCAGTCCATAATAAAACACTTTTCAACAACAATTTTAATTTGTTGGATAGCAGTGACATCAAACCAAACCTTATAACAATTGGGTAAACGAAGGGGGGAGGATTGTAAACATCCTGCTCAAACACATAAACAAACACAAATGAAACACAGCAAACTGATCTGGATTATTTTTTGAGGTGAGAGAAGGCATAAGAGAAGTTGGTAATTAGCATGTAGCGTCACAATATCCAATTCCACTCCCGCAGTCGCCGATGTTGCAGCACTTAGGGGTGGCTGGATATCCTGAACAACCACCATCGTTGACGCACAGGTATTTAGAGCATGGTCCTGCTTGTGCTGAAGCCACGCTAATACTCACCATTATTATTATTGCCACTAACAGTATAACCACCTTTCTAGCCAATTCTGCGCTACCCATTTTCATTGCCATTTATCCTTCCTCTTTAGCTTTTTTCCAAAACAAATCACACAAGATGGTGTAGCTCAGATGAGAATCCTTCTTTCATGCAACGTTATTAAATAGCTGAGATGAGATTGTCCTACTCATTCTCATCGTCTATGTTTTCATCGCCAACTCCGCCTTTTCAATTTAATCTTTCATTTCTATGTGAAAACAAAAGCAATACATCACTACTACATCAAGGGGGTATTTAAGACAGTTTTTAAGACAATATTTGAGTATATTGTCTTAAATTGAGAAAGAAAAAAAGTTGTTTATTGTCTCAAGTATTGTCTTTAAAGGGGTGTCTCTATAAAGACAATATAAAATTGTCTCTATAAAGACAATATGACATAGAAGTATTTTTGTCTCTTTAAAGACAATATGAAATTGTCTCTATAAAGACAATATGACATAAAAGTATTTTTGTCTCTTTAGAGACAATCTATAAAGACAATATGACGTTTGTCTCTTTAGAGACAATTTCACGTTTGTCTCTTTAGAGACAATTTCACTTTTGTCTCTTTAAAGACAATAGTTGGGATTAAAGACATTGTCTCTACAGAGACAATATGTAAAAATTGTTTCTTTAGAGACAATATGTAAAAATGTATTAAAAAAATAAACAATTCAATGTTTTCAAATTCTCGTCGTCCTCCTATTTGTTGGAGTTTTTATTTTTTATTTTTCAAATGCGATGGAAAATTATAATAGAAATTATCAATGATTTTGAAGTTGGAACAATGAACAGTTGTCGAATACACAAAGCATAATGTTCATAAAAAACAAAGAAAATAATGCATCCTAATCCAAATTCATAAAGTAAATGCCAATAAGTATTTTTTTATTTATAGTTTATAAACTTGTTCATACAATCATAAGCAACACGTACGTCATAACATGACATACACAAATGATTCATTTCTAGGAAAGAGAAAATGTTAATATTTTCCTAAAAGCCATTGGAATATACCCAACTACCAGCATAACTCTTTCGAGCATGGCAAGGTAGCTTGACAAAGAGTTGACTCAATTGTCTGGACTGGACAATTTTGCTTCAGAACGGGAACTTTCTTCTTGCATGCTTATGTATGGTCCTCTCAAAGGTTGATAACTTTTCATTGTAAAAATCCACTAAATCATGTACTTTGTTATTGATGAACGACAAGATTTCCATATTGTCTTTGAGCATAACATAGCCTTTCAAGATTTTGATATGATTTTGGAGAGAGTTGAATTCTTCCTTTAAGATAATCAATACGGTGAAAGCAAAATTTTCCTGCAAGCAAACAATATTAGATTTAACAAGTAAATCCATTTGCATTATTCATTTAAAGAACCACAATCCACAAGTCTCTACACATTAACTGAAAATAATAAATCTGCAAATCAAACCCCAAAAAAATATCCAATTATAAGCAACCACTACACTAGTCATTTGATAGCCCAAAAGTGAAAATATGTGATCCCAAAAAACTTTCACAAATATTTTATTTCATAAACTTACTGCTCAAGCTGGGCTGCAAACTGTGCAATTTTAAGTTGGCACTGGTTAGCCGTACTAGTAACTTCTTCACCTTGATAGAGCCCTGCAACTTGCTCAAACTATTCCAAAGCCTAGTTCCAAAGTTTCTTTAGCTTCATATATTTCACCGAATTCCTGTAGAAAACAATATTTTGAAGTACATTGGAAATCTAAATTATGGAAATTGACTTCTAAATTTCCAAATCAAAATCTGGTTGATAGCTGGTACCCACCTATAAATTGTCAAAATCTACTGTTCCATTTGATGGCCAATCACAGTTTAGCCGACTTTCTTCGATGAGTAATGGCTCCTCACTTGGAATTTTACAATATTGCAAGATTCTCTCCATAGAAATCATTGTGTTTTCCACATTGCATAGGTTGTGTATCACCCCAAATTGCAATGTTGTCAGATTCAATCCATATGTTATAGCTAGCCCTGCAACACCTGCAAAGTGCAAACCCCTGATGAAAATTAGTCTTCATATGCAAGCAACTAGTTTTCTTCTCTTGCACATTGAAAATATTTGTACTCGGTAATAACGCTTACTTGGATCAACAACGCCATTGGGAATGTTCAATAGAAATACCAAACAAGAAGAAAATATAAAGTTTGATAGCAAGTTCATTCGAAGACCAAGCCATTCCTGAGATGCAAAGCTGTGGAAACAGACTCGTGAATAGTCATCAAGTAAAGTGAGATTGGTATTTATGAAGTAACTTTCTCGATCAAATGCTCTTACAATGGATGCCCCAGAGATGGACTCTACAAAATGGTTTATAATTGGAGCTTTTTGAACACCTATCAGATGGGCCAACTCTCTTGCTATCACTATATAGTATTTCTGCATGCATACCAATAAATAACAGTCCATTAGATGTTCAACTACATCCATGCTATCTGATTTAATATGCAATAACTTTGGAAGAGTAGACATAATCAAATATATTTTGGTTTTGGCTCTTGCATCCCGTTGAAGATTAGAAAACAGGTATTGCAAGTGATGGAAAGCCATTCTATTGCCATGCAACTTAGGACGTTTATGAGAGTTAGAGACAAACCTTTTATCTCCCAGATTTAATAGAAAATTAGGTCATGATCTTGAGGAACGACAATTTCTCAGGTTAACTAGTATTCGGGACTGCCTTCAAGAAGAAATTATTGGGTGATCTCTACTCCAAACACTCTCCATTCAAGATGAGATTGTCTAAGGTAAGTTTCATTCACTATTGTGTAAAATCAGCAAGAAGACTGTTATTAAATTATACATGCTTGGGCAATGTTAAATAGATGAATCTTCAAGGTAGTAGAACCAGGAGGATATAACATTTTTTTGGGCCTCTTCCCACTTCTAGGAGACTCTTGAATGATTAGAAATTGTAGGAAAGTTTAAGGGACAATTGTTTGCTTATTTGCAATCTCCTTTCCAGGAGACAGGAGATACAAATCAGCATTTCAAGGATATTATTTTATTCCTTAGTCTAGATAATAAATTTAAGAAATGTATAAGGAAACATGTCATAACTAAATTGGATGCATTTGGAAAGAAGGTTGGTTTTTTTTGTTTTTCTGCCTATGGGTGAAAAGGACCAGATTCTCTGATCTACAATAAGGTGCATGTTTCAAATAAAAGGAAAGATTAACCACAATGAAATAATCCTTTTGATCTATTTTTGATTCCACCATACAATGATAAGCCTAACACTTGAGGGCAAGGTTGTTCATCTCAATCAGAAAATTTCTTGCTAGAGGAAAAGTGGACAATATGTAAGAGAAGCATACCTGGTACCATACAATAATTTCCAAGACTAGTATGGATATGGCAAACACCTCCCATGAAACTTGAGACATAACAGTAATTATCCCCAATAAATCTATCACTGAGAAAACTAACTTCCCCAAGTCAAAAGGAAGTATCCTGTCCACTACGGTTTGATCCATGGATACCTGTCAATTCCAATGATGTGCTTTGAATTAGCTGAATTCGCACTTCTGTGTTTGACACTGTAGCATTATATGTTAACTGATTTTTATGTGAAGCCAAACTACAGCCTCTTAACGAAAGTACAAATTACAGACAATAATCTCAATGGAATGAACGATACCAATAACAGATAGGGGATGCATAGAATGAAAGACCAAAGATTTATGTCAAAGCAAGTATAGCTATATTACTACATAACAACAAAATGCAAACTGCTAAAGTGCTACTGAACTGACCCGATTTAATATGCGACCAGTTGGAGTTGCATCAAAGAAGGCCATTGGTGCATGGAAGATACTACTAAGCATTCTCACAAAATATATTTGTGCTGTCTGAAGAGCAACTTTTGACAGAACTACAGAGTGCAATATTGCACAAAAAACACTGCCCACTGCCAGTGAAATATACACAAAAATGAGAAAATAACTGCCAATGATTTGTTTGTTATCTATCCTTGTGGGAGATTTAGATGCCATCCAACAGTTACTATAGATTTCCAATATTTGGAATAACACGTGAGCCAGTAATATCACAATGATTAGGAGGCCCTTGTATACTGCAGTTAGATAGGAACAATAAATCTAAAAACTAACCCTCCCTTGCAGCTTCTCTTCATCCTGTACAATCTGTTCTTTCTTGAGCCTGGGATCCTCTGCACCATTTTGATTACCATTCTTTTCTATATTTTGTACTGAATTATGGATATTCAGGGTATCGGCTAGCTTGCAAGAGTTTTCAGGTGCTATCTATCCCTTACTCATATGTTCATTCAATTGCTCCTGTTCACTACTTCTAAAATCGTATTCATTTTTTATTGCATTAACAGCCCCCAAAGCTTGATCGTATGAACCAACCATTCTTATAAAATCCATGCCTTCTTGGAGAAGATTGTTGTATTGACCAACCTGAGTAACCATGCCATCACACATTACCTGTTTGAGGATTTGAGATAAATTTTGATTACAACTATTTTTAAAGATAAGACAAAACTACTAACAGGCATGCATTTCTGTATATGCAGATGAGGCTTACTAGAATGAGATATGCAGGAAGTAAGAATCCAACATGGTGAGTCACATATAATATGGTCTTTGATCTCAAAATTCCTTGTATGCATTCCTATAATCAACACATTCCATTCAATACATTAGAACAAAAAACTCTAGGATTGTGTGCATTACTGTCTATAAGAGCTTCCAACTCAGTACCATTTCCAATAGGTGAACAAACACTTACCCAAATGCATATTGGAAAAAAGATTATAATTCTAGATTAATGTTCTTCTGTCATAGAGTTGCTACGAGCTTTTATATTTTATTCCATGTTTCTGAGACAACTGAAATGTGTAGGCATTAAGTATGAGTGTTTGGTGTTTTCCAAGTTTCTAATACTACCTTGAAGAGGTGAGTCCCAGTGTCTGCATCGACAGGACTGAAAGGGTCATCAAGAAGTTGGCCATTAGCTTGTTGCCTTAAAGTCATAAGATAGTGCACCTGTGAGATTATTAGAGCCAAGATTCAAATATTTTAAAGATTTGAGTTGTCCAATGGCCCTTGGAATTGCCCCTGTCAAATATAATGACGTATTAATTAGAATAATTTTAGAATAGTCATTGAGGGAGGGAACCAGTTAGCACGTTGCCTTCAAAGTAAATATGTGAGAGTAGTATACCTGTGAGATAGTTAAAGCCAAGATTCAAATATTCTAAAGACTTGAGTTGTCCCATGGCGTCTGGAATTGCCTCTGTCAAAGATAATGAAATATAATTAAAAATAATTAGTAAGAGAAGGGATGGAACTAGTTAGCACATTGTCTTCAAAGTTAAGACATGAGAATAGTGCACCTGTGAAATGGTTATCGTAAAGGGACAAAATAAGTAGAGATTTGCAGTTTCCTAATTCAAGTGGTATAGATCCACTTAAATTGTTTCCACTCGAATACAAAACTTTCAAGGACTTGAGCTTCCCAATGGTCTTTGGAATAGTTCCTGTCAAATTCAATAAAATATAATTCAGAACAATTACTAAGATGAGGGGGGATTGAAACAAATAGCATATTCCCTTCAAAGTTTAGAGATGAGAGTAGCGCACCTGTAAGATGGTTAGAGTAAATGAGCAAATGAATGAGAGACGTGCAATTTCCTAGTTCAAGTGGTATAGTTCCATTCAGATTGTTTTCATACAAATTCAATCTTTCCAAAGATTTGAGCTGTCCTATGGACTTTGGTATTGCCCCTCGGAAATTCAATGAAGTCTAATTTAAAACAATTACTAAACGGATGAATTGAAGTAGATTGCATGCACCTTCAAAGTACAAAAATAAGAATAGCGCACCTGTGAGATAGTTAGAGACAAGTTTGAAATATAGTAGAGACGTGCAATTTCCTAGGGTTTAAAAAAAGCAGCAGTCTCACATGTGGGCAAGGTTCAAGCTAAAACCCTGAACAACATTCGAGAGTCACAGTCTAAAAGGTTTCAAGGAGCATTCCAAATGAAAGTTTGGATGCAAGGGTCACCAAGAGATAGTAGCCATTATTGAAATGCATATGTGTGAGACAGGGGCAGCATTCTTTGAGAGACACTGACTTGTTATCTAGTACACCTATGCAGTGGCAAGGATAGTAATCTCATGAATGAATTTGATGCATAGTTACAAACCCTGTTTAAAGCCTTTGTAATGTGTGCAGCTTGTGTAGGGTTAAATGTGACTATAGAAAGTACTTTGAACTTTTCTCTTGTACCAGCGATTAGACTTCACAAAATGAATTGTACATGAAACACTATATACATTATATATATATAAAGTAGGCAATGAACAATGTATTGTATAAAGCTAGGGAACTTTTTTCATCTGAATGAAAACTAGGCAAGTTGCTTGCAATAATTGATGTAAGGAACATAAAAGATCTTGCAAAAAATCATTTTGTTAAGTTCTTCTTTTCTTCCAATAAGTCCTAAGAGCTAAAAAAAGAATTCTAATCTATATATTCTATTGTTTTCTTATCCACGATCAATCCCACATGATTAGACAACAATAGACTCAAACATAAGAAGCAAACATGTCTTTTGTTAATTTGTTTCTATCCATCCTCTTCCTTTATGTCCTCTTTCTACGAGGAACTATACTAATACGAGGCACTATTCTAATTGTGGGTGTCAATTGTTCATCACATTGGACACCCTCCTCATTATTCTCTTCTCCCACTTGCTCCTCATGTTCCTCTAGCTCCTCTTCATGCTCACTACCTGATGAGTTGGATTGTTGGGCTTCCTATACACAACAAAATTTAACTCATTAAAATAACATATCAAATCACAGTTTTAGCTTTGCTTGTTTCATTTCTCTATGCAAAAAAGAAACTATTATAATTCTAGGTGTATCTATCTATTTCAATATCTATATCATTTGTTTTGCAATGGAAATGAAAGCAAAATATGAAATTTTATTATATCCCATCATGCAAAGAACTTACCTCAGATTCATGACTAGTGACTAATTTCTCCCCTTGATCTAGCATATGTTGTCGAAGGCCTTTGGAACCATGTAGTAAAGCATATTTTAGGAGGTCCTCTGAAGCTTCCTTTTGAAATTGGTGAACCTACATAAAAAATTATAACCAAATTTATAAGGTATAATGACTCATAAGATACAATTAACTCACATGTTAATCATGACTTTTTTATGAAATAAAGAATACAATAGATGAAAATATTGACTTACCAAGCCACCACAAATGCTATTGTACCCACCAGATCCTAATTTATGAGATCCAATACTTGACACCCTAGCTTGGGTTGCTTTTGTTGTATCTCGAAGGCATCTTTTAGATCCTAGCCATGCATATGGCCTATAGTTTGGATTATTATGGGCCTTCCTCTTAAATTTGGCATCTTTCATAAGCTCATCCCATGTCACTTGGTCTGTGATCCAAGCTGGACGTGGATATCTTAAGTCTTTTGTTAGCTTTGACCTTAGATTGTCTCGTTTAGAGTGAATGTATTTCCGAGCAATATCTAAAAAAAAATTCCTTATTAAAACCAGGATTTCCAAATGCTACTATGACATCCTTAAATAGTTCATCTTTCTTAGCATTGGCTTGCTTACTCCAATCCATTTGAATGGTATTGCCAAATAATTGTTCTGTACGATGAAAAATGAAGTGAAAGAATTTCAACCCCATTTCATCCTTCAAGACATTCCCTTCTGAGGTGAGCAAGATTGTAACTTCTTGCGTTCCTTTTGTGGTCACCGAAGATATTGTTGTAGTTATAGGGGTTGAGGTAGATGCCCCTATAGGTACATCAGTCACATTGTCATTTATTTCCTGTATTTACAATGAGATCATCAAACAACCATTTAATCACAAATTAGAATCACAAAGCAACCATGTAATCATCAATACTGCTTTTACTAGTCAACATGTTATGACATTGATAAAAGTAAAATATGAACTAGAAAAGAATAATAAGATAATATTTCCATATAATTATACCTGTTCATCTGAAGTAAGCCCTACACTCCCCAACAATGTCCTCTCCCATAACTCAATTTGCTTAGATATTTCTCTCCTAATTTCAACATTTTCAGGAGTATCTGGTAGGATCCTTAGTATTCTTGATTGTGACTCTATAAGACTCCTCAAGGAAACTTGTTCAGGTGTTGGTGGAAGAACTCTAACTGAACCTAGACTTGATGTAGAGGGCATGCTATGAGGTATTGTGCTTGATGCCACACTTGTGATAGGTGTTTCCGGTCTAGATGTAAAGGGCATGACACATATTTTTGAAACATCCTGCAAGGCACAAATATAAATATTAAAGTGGTATTATGGCAGAAATAACATAATCAAACCCACACAAACATATGATTGAATCTTACTTTTTGCACAACATTGGGTGTATCGGATGGCATAATTGGATCTTGCATGCCAACAAGATGCATTCTTGGGGGAATTACTCTAGAAATGTCCTATAGCAAAAACACAAATATTAAAAAAATATAAAAGGTGAAATAAGTTAATTAAATGCACAAGAATCTAGATCAAATCTTACCCCTGGCATAATACTAGATGTATTAAAGGGCGTGATAGGTGTCGACACGACTTTAGAGATGGCCTGCATTCCACAAACATAAATTAACATAATATAATACGAAACATAAGATAATTGAACCTATAAAAGATAATTTTCAAACTTACCTCATTCACCATCATAGCAATGTTTTGCCCTTGCCCGTTCCTTAGCATTTCAATTAGCCCATTTAAGATCAATGGATCCCCCATAGTAGAATCGGGAGTACCCATTGGCACATTCTTAAAGAAACACATAATGTCATAAAATGACAAAATATTAATTAAAGAACATATGCAATTGATATTAGTAATATAAGTCAAATTCACTAGCACATGAACAATAAAATACATAATTTTCATTATGTTTCCATACATAAGAAAAACATAAACAATCCTCAACTTCCAAAGTTTTTTCAGCTTTAAGGTATTGTGTTTCTCTTGCTTAGGTGTCAATTGCATAAAGTTCATAGGTGTTGATTGTGTAAAGCTTCCAAAAAAAAAAATGTCTTTCAGGTTAATTGTTAAAAGTAAAAAAATAAAATGAAACAACTTTGCCAATTGAAAAAAAATTGCAAGCTATATTCATTGACGTTACAAACATCCAGTAATAGAACACTAAAAATATTCAAATTACTTAATTTCCATTACATTTTGTGTACAATTAAAAACACAGCTACTTCTGAAGTTAGTTCGCTGCCCATGGACTAAGCACCATAATCTGTTAATCCTGCAGGGGCTAGGCATGACACCTTACTCAGGGTTTCTCCATACTGATTTTGCTGACATACACATACAACCTCATCTTTTTAGACTGGGCGCTTCAATCTCTGAGATCAGGGCATATACCAAACCAGGAGGCTTTTAACGGGTATCTTATTTAAATTTTTGTATGTAGTTGTGTTATAACTGTTGTAGCATTGGCTCTGAAACTGCTGCTAGTTCATGCATTAGATGTATGCAAAGGGGGTAGCAAATATGATGTTATGAAATTCACTAATCAGGACTGAAGTGCCATTTTCTTAATTTGAGTATTTCCTTGAAAAAGAATCCACATGATAGTTTTCCAGTGGAGTCAAGAAGGTTATTTAAACCTACACACCCTTCTATGTTCAATGTTACAGCTGTGATAGGTTGCCAATATATTTATACTGATATTGGCTTTACAAAAACATTGGATGAAACATAAATAAAAAAGCTAACTATAACTTCTATGCTAAAAATAGTTTGCCTTCATGCAAAACAAGCTAATTATATTTTTTTTGTCCTCCAACCAAATCTTAACTTAGGAAATCTTTAGATAGATTACTAGTAAGGATAACTATCAACTATCAATAGACCTTCTAGAAGATCATCTAAAAATAACCAATCTGTAAATGATTACTAAAAATAGATTTATCAGAATATGACTATTTCCTTGAAAATGGTGACAACTAGAAATAGCATGGTCTAAGAATAGCTTGGATCCTTAAGCTTTATTCCACTCTGCTCACGATTAATCCTTTGAATATGGTTTGAAACTCCAATAATTCACTAGTCAATCTTAGTGACTATAATCTGAAAAGCCTAGATTTTCAGCAAACTCTGGCTGAAAATATACAACTTTGGATAGCCTGAAAACTCCCTCGAATTTGATAGCAAACCATTGTTGTGTGTTTTGATTGATTCAATTGTTGAACAAACCTTCACTTTACTGTTGTAGGAATGACACGAGAATGAACAAATCTTTACCCTCAGAAATCCATCACAAAACACAAGAAAATACATCTCATAAAGTGAATGTTTTTTATTTCAGGGATTGATACCTGCTTACAAACATGATGGAATTATAATTGAACTTTATGAAAAATTTGAAAGGGTAATAGCCAAGGGGTTGGCAGGTGACAGACTGAAAATCGACCCTCAAAACCCTAGATGCTGCTTATGAATTTGAAAATTTGAGCTTTTTGGAAGTAGACACTCTCCCTAAAATGGCTGAAACTGCTTAGAAAATGATAAAGATTTTCTCAAATCAGGCATTTGAATAGATGTTTTGTGAAGAACACTGTTGTAATTCACTGAATGACTGAATTTTATCACAAATCTTCTTCAAAGGCTGCCAAAATTATTGAAAGCACCTGCTAAACTCCTCTTATCCTGATATAGATCACTGCTAGAATAATTGATACTCTGCTGATATGCTACAATTTAAGTGAAGATAATTGCTTAAGATTCCTAATGTTCCGCTCTTCTACCGAGCGGGCCTCATACTCTGATTGCACACTTTTATTTGAAACTTTGTGTCTGCTATTGAAGGGCATGCCTGATAATGCTGCCTACAAATTTGACTTGACATCAAAATTCTCCTCTTGATTGGTTTTGTTGAACAAACAAGAGAGACTACTTGATGACCCCACAAATTTTGATTGGAGACAAAGATTCTTTATTGATTCTAAAATTTCCATTTGTAGATGAATTAGTACCTAAAATATGGAGTGCCATTTAGGCACCAACTCTTTTGAGGAACCCAAAGAACAAGTACTCGACATCAGAAGTTGCAAATTATAGGTGACTTAAAATTGTAATATTTTGCTAGTAGCTAACTATTTGGTTGTTAGTTGTTGGCATTGGTTAGTTGTTATGATTAGTTGTAACTGTTCCTAATGGCTTGCTCTTAACTGACAACATTTGGCACCCCTTTAAATTGAATTCTTGTATATAGGGAATACATTTGATCCTTTGCTGATCATCCCTGGTCTACTTCTATGCATAGTTTAAAAAATTGGCGAGTACTTGCTGGACTTGTGGGTACTCACTAATGAAAAACCCAAATGAGTAGTCACATGTATACCTTGGGACCAAGTTTCAGACAAAAATTGTTGCAAGTTTTTTCAAAAAAATCACTTGAATCACAGGAAACTCATGTTTTTCAAAAAACTCGACAAGTGTTTAAAACTTTAAATCACAATTTGAAGATTTTTCAATTGCTGCAAATGGCTAGGGCATGATTCAAAGATTTTCCAATTGCTGTAAATTAATTTAGGGCATGATTCAAAGATTTTTTAGACGTTGTGAACAGATTTATGGCATGATTCGAATTCTAGATGCTGCGAACAAATTTAGGCCATGATTTAAGGATTTTTCCCTTTTCGAATTTTCCACTACATAGACTTCATCTAACACTTAAAGCTTCCAAGTTGCAGTGTTCACCTTTACTTGTAATCTCTCATGTACTGGTTACAGACAATTAGCTTCACCAATGTGCTTTACTATAGATTAACACATGTTCACAATAAGACTACACACATAAACAAAAAAAGACATATTAAAGAAATAAGTACACATAATAAATATATCCATTCTCAATATAATAATAAATAACTAATACTGAACCTGTAAAGAGTTAATTATATCAAGTATTGAATCCTCCCAACCATCTTAAAGTGAACATGATGATCAAACAATGTCATTCTCACATGAAATATCCTCATCTGATGGTATAAATGCACCATCATTAATGGGCCCTAAATCCACAAATAAATTAATACCATAGTTTTCATGGTCTTCTTCACCTTCAACTACAGGTAAATGAAAATCAATAAATTCATCATCTTCATGGACTTGATGCTCATGTGGTTGCTCATATCCTTCAGAAACTTCAGTAAACTCATCATGATCTTCATCTTGGTCATATGCATCATTACCAATAAATTTTTCATCATCTCCATCTTGGCCATCTATGTCTTCAAGGGGGACTTCTGCATCTTCAAGAAAATCATGGTCCTCTACATCTTGAACAAATGTTACTCTTCGTCCTCTTGGATCATAATCAATCATGAATGACCAACCAGGTTGTTCTAAATTGGGAATGCGAAATATCTGCTCACATTGATTTGGAAACACATAAGGTTTAGAAGAGGCTTCAAACCTAGATGTATTGATCATATGGAATCCATTCTTGTGCAGAAATATAGTTTTGTCTTCACCCACTTTGATAAGCTTGTACCATTGAACACAAAAAATAACTTTTTTGAAAGATATAAAATCAAGCTCTATAATATCCTCCAACACTCCATAATAGTGAAGTGTGTTTGTGATTGGTTGTCTATCATTTTCATGTGAATGACATTCCACCTCAAATGATCCTGAAATTCCACAATCATAAGTTTGTCTCTTGTCATCAACCTTTTTGATGCGAAAATGATGACCAAAATTCCACATTCCTTTGTAATATGTTACTTGTATTCATATAAATATTAACTAATTAGATTCAAGGATGAAAAAGTTAAAAGGAAAATCACTAAATACCTCAAATATGTTAGTATATATGCATCACCTCCCCATTTCTAGATCCTTTAACAAAATTTAGTTGTTGTTGTGTCACTCTATTCTTCCCCTTTGTTGCCTCATGTTCAATATTGGTCTTTAGCCAATTCCATGAGCATCTATCTGGCCATTTTCTTTTATGGGCTGCAGGAAGTCCTCGAGCAGTGTTTTGACCATGTCTATTATATACATTGGTCCATGCCTTTTCATCCTCTAAGTTCTTTTGTTCAGTGTACTTCTCCATCCATTCCAACATAAAGTCATAATTGTATGCAACATACAAATGTAATGACTCCCACTCCTTAGCATCTACAATGAAAAATAGAATTTTTCAATAAATTAATAATGATTTAAAGCTATGTCCTATAAAATTTAAGATAAAAACAATTACTTCAAACATTTTTGTATACCTTTTATCCTCTTTGAAGTCCCTTGACCCTCTAATTTTTCTCCTTCAAATGATTGAGGTTGGTTACCATCCCATAATCGAGGAGCTTCAAGATGTAATTCAGGTAAGTACTCACTCAAATAAACCATTGTCTAGAAAACCATGTACCCCTCAACCATGGACCCTTCCGGTCGAGCCTTTTGCCTCACAAATTGTTTTAGAACCTTCATATATCTCTCCACGAGCCACATTGTCTGAATATGGATAGGACCACACTGTTCAATCTCTTCTACTAGGTGTACAAGGTAGTGCTCTTGAGAATTGAAGAAGCTCGGAGGGAAGTACATTTAAATATCACACATCAAAAGTGGAACATTCCTCTTCCAATAATTCAATTCATCCTGATGTATCTCTTTAGATGAAACCCACCTATAAATATTAATGTGTATTATAATAAAGACTTATTATTTGTTCAAAACTAAAGGAATAAATGTATATAAAGGTATTACCAATAATGCACTTCAAAGGATAAGAATCATGGAAGAGTATGCATGATGGATTCAAAATACCTCAAATATTTGGATAATTTGTAAATAGTTAACGTGACATCACGATCAAAGGTGCTCGGTATTGCTGGGGGCAACACATACTACATGACCATTAACAAAAACAATGTTAAAATATGCATGAAATTATGTTATCACTAAGATATACAAATTTCTAATTATGTTGCCAACAAATGTGACATTCTAAAAAGTTACCTTAATCCAATTGTGCCAATCATATGTTTTTAGCCCTAAGAACTCTGACCCATCTCTTGTGAATAAGTTTTTTAATGTCGCACCAAAACCAGAAGGAAATCTTATGCTTTTCATTGTATCAATGATGTTTTCTTTCTCCCTTGGCGTAAAAATCCATGGAGCATGAAAAAATGTGTTGTTTTCATGCAACCACATGTTTGGCATGATATTGGCAACTTGGAGGTCCTTTTGTAACTTCATTTGTGATTCAAGGTTGGTTCCATTTAGATGTTTCCACAAACACTCTACCACATTTTTCCCGATGTGCATAGTATCAAATAGGTGGGCTATTGGCAAGTTCTCATAATATTGTAATTTGTAAAAAATAGATAGTCTTTTC
This sequence comes from Sequoia sempervirens, assembly GCA_007258455.2. Lineage (NCBI taxonomy): Eukaryota > Viridiplantae > Streptophyta > Pinopsida > Cupressales > Cupressaceae > Sequoia > Sequoia sempervirens. The sequence goes on from VDFB02360264.1 coordinate 291,748, forward strand.
AATCCCAGTGGAAAGCCTGTCCCTTCTTTTCTGTCATATAGTGCTTTCCACCTAGCAGGGTTCATCTTTCTTGGCTTCCTCATTTCCACCTCCTTTCCATTGAACTTTTTTTTGTCACGCACTCGATAGCGATGATTTTGTGATAAAAATTGTTTGTACTCATCATACACAGTTTTATTCAGATCCTTTGACTGCCTATACAAGTTTTCGGCCCACATGATGGACAACCATGTTTCCCCTTTGTTTGTAGCCCTGAAATAAGAATGGAAACGATATTTAGTAAAATGGTAAAATGAATAAAATAATTAAAAATGTAATTTATAATATATTACCACAACAAACAGAGAGTCCCGGGGCATCATGGATTGTCCATATAAGGATTGCATGAAAGAGGAAGTTTCTATCATTGATAGGTCTTGATACATCGTACATATTTACACCATCCCATAATTCATGAAGCTCATCAATGAGGGGCTCCATGTATACATCCATATCCTTTACCTGATACTTCCCTAAATAAACAAAAAGTTTTTTATTAGAATTTAACTAAGTTGAATTTTTCTTTTATATAATTTTTAAGAAACCATTGCAGTAATATGCTCTAGTACCTGGTATGATAAGAGTTAACATTGCATGCTCCTTTTTCATTGCCATTCAAGGGGGGAGATTGTTGTTAATAATGAAAATGGCCAAACAGAATATATTGTTCTGGCCAAACAGAATATGTTGTTCTAAGATCTCCAAAAGGATTGACACCATCCATTGCTAGAGAAATTCTTGCATTCCTTGGCTCATTTCTTAAATGTGGCCATTTTTCCTCAATCTCTTTCCATTGTTTGCTATCTGCAACCATAAGCATGACACCATCTTGGCTCCTCCCTTGTGCATGATAATGCATATATTTTTCCAACTCCTTGCATTTGAACATCCTCTCAAATCTTGGCTTTAGTGGAATGTGTCGTAGTACTTTATAAGGAACCTTCTTGGATACTTGATCTTGACGATACCTGTTTGTGTGACAAACTGGGCACTGTTGCAAATTTTCATTATTTCCATAGTATAGTATATGGTCACTTGGACATGCATCATATGTATTGTACTCCATTCCAATGTCTTTCATCACTGAAGATACTTCTCTATGAGAATGAGGCAACTTATTGTCCTTTGGAAGTATTTTGTTTGCCAAAAGTCTACATGAAGCAACAAATGATTTTTATAAGATAAGTATACACAATATTCGAAACTTTCAAGACATTTAGATCATTAATTTATAAGAATATTGAATCCTACCTTAATATATCGGTAAAGCATGTGTTTGTCAATCCATGTGTAACCTTCAAGTTCAACAACAACATAAGTGTCACCAATATAGAACTATCTGCATTTGGGAAAAGAGGTGTCCTAGCCAACTGAGCTAGGGGTGAATCAATAACTTCTTCAGAAGATGTATAGAAGTCTTGGATAAATTCATTGATATCAGCCTCATTTATTTGCGAAGTGCTTTCATCCATAAATGTGTCTTGTTCTTCATCTTGAGAGTGGCTATCATCAGTGACATCCATTGGTTCTTCAAGAATATCGGGAACTGGAAGTGGCTTTTCACCAAAAAATCAATTGAAATGATCAATAATAATTTATTAAATAATATGCATATTTATTTATGATAAGAATAACAATTTGTTAATTATAGTGTACCTCTTCTATATAAACTCCATACTTCAATTTATGGATACCAACAAGTCGTCGCTTCTTTAGTTTCCTATTTTGGCACCTTTTACAAGTGCAATATATCATTTCATTAAAGTATTCATCTGTCCCTAGAGCAGGTCTTGCTGCCCGTTCATCTGAATATTCAGATGATGATGATGTACTATTTCCCTGAATGCACCATGTACCATCAACAATAAGAGTACAACTTTTAACTTGAGTATTACTTCTTTTTGAAAAGAACATGACTCTTAGGTGCATGATATGATACAGCTTAAGAAATTTGAAACTTTGAAAATGTGGTTTTAAGGTTACTAAGTTACCGGGTTATTCAAAAACGGACTTTGTGCCCGCTCTGGGAGCATTTGGGTATGGGAGCAGCCTGGGGAGCACCTGGGAGCGCCCAGGCGGCCCAGGGTTGCAACCTATCATTGATTTGATGCATCTAAACACCTTTGTACAACTTATTTGTCAGTTTTTTCAGGCCATACTTATACTAAGTTTGACCCATATATCAATCATGATCATCATTTTTTGTTGCAGCAGTTTGTGATCTATTTTAGCTTTGGGTTTCAAATTAATTTCAAAGGTTTTTTTTTCAAGGTGTTTTCTAATTTGGAGGGTTTTATTGATGTCACATAGTTTCATAATTCATGTAAATTACTCTAAAACATATGTTTTTTCATCACTAACTAGTCCAATCTTTCAATCATAAAAATTATATGAAACATTACTCTATGTTCTACCAATTAAATCCTAGGTTAGTGTTTCATTTCACTAAAATGATATTGCAAATACCAAAAACAACAACATAAATACCTGGTCTGCCATTTCGTATAGACACCCAAAAAATAGCCTAATAGAAAGCTACAAAGCAAAGTGTGTGGATGCTAGTTAGGATCATTACATAAATAGCTGCTGAAATATATGAAAACATGTATCCCAAAAAAACCTATAAATTATACTAAAATATAGCTTGAGCGACTAAAAAATATGAAGATTCAATTAAAACTTACATAGAAATTGATTATAAATTGCTGATGTAGAATAACCTGAAATACATGGATTTAAATTAATTATAACAGTCCACATACAATTACCATATACAATAATTTAGAATTACCATATACAATTTATTTAGAATTAGCCCAACTGACTCTGATCAAAAGATAATCAGTCTTTTACTTGCCTACTTAATGGATGTAAATCACTAACAAATACAAAATGAATGATAAATACAAAATCTTTTATTTTATTAAATTTATCTCTGTTATGTGTACACTTCATTAAAGACAGTTGTTGAGCAGATCTAAACTATGTATACATATCTCCCTACTTGTACTAATCCCACAACAACTTGCCTTACAATAATATATCCAGTTCAACTTCTTGTTTTTCTCAATATGATTCTACTACTCAATGACCTTGGAATTGTTTGTCTCATGGTTTCATTGCTGAGTTTGCTCAAGCTGGGTTTAGTCAAAGCTTTACACAAAGATTTAAATTGTCGAGAGTAACTTGCAATATTCAGCCTCCAAAAACTGTATATATTTTTACCATAAACCAGGTGTTTTGCAAATCACATTAAGTTTTTTAGATGGCGAGTTAAGACAAATAATAGAAGCCTTAAATAGAGATTGCTCAAAAACCTCCACTTAGCTTCACCAATCAACTCACCTACTACACTTTTTAATAGTATAGGTGCTCATATAGTAAATCTAAATGCCTAGTTAGATTCCCTTGATAAATATTATTTACTTTAGCCAAAGTTTATTTGTTTTACAGAATTGTAATTATCGGCCTAAATTTGAAATCTTTAATCAGAGAGATTTAAGCATTCATGATGAATTATATTAATCATTCAGACATCTTAAATCGGGGACCATCTGGCCTTAACCGAAACTAAATAAACATGTTATAATATATTGAAATTAGATTTTTTCTTGATCGGTTCAATGCCCATGGTTTTCTATTCTAACTAGCCTCTTGGCTAGGTCTCTACAGCTCTCCCAAGGCTAGACCAAGGGGGATATGGCAGGTTGGATGTTATCTCCATATTAGGCTGTATTTTCTAGTCCATTTGAAAGAGTTTACAGAGGAGGTTTTGTTATAATTTGAAAAGTTATTTT
>VDFB02360265.1:0-37691 GCA_007258455.2 Sequoia sempervirens
TAGTATCCTCCCATTGTTAATGCTTTCATTCCTGTCCCAACCACATCTTTATTTACAATATTAGGGCTTCCTAATAGAGCCACAATGCACTGGCGGACTGATTCCTGGCTATGTCATATGTTCAAAAATCAAGGTAATTTGCAGATTAAGATTCAAAAGAGTCAAAAAAATCAAATTGAATCTTCTGCGTAGACCTGAAGATGGAAGAGGAATTCAAAGTCAAGGATGAAAGCCAAGCTAAGATTAAAGGAGAGGAGGAAACTGAAGGCAAAAGAGCAGATAGTGAGGCTGACAAAGAAGATGGTGCATAAAGAATAATGAGTGATGCACAAGAATATCATAGAATAATATTATATTAAGCTCTCAAAAACAAAAACATATTGGAAAGTGCAGAAACAATGAAGACACATCACGATCAAAAAGAGACAAGAATAAGAACAAGCAAACATTATGCAAGTCAAAATAAAGTTAACTTCTACGAGGAAGAAATGCATTAAGTTGAGCACAGGGAGAATCTTGAGCTTCAACTTTGTCATATTCAGGATGTCCTACGAAAGATATGTAGTCATTAAACCCATTGTTCTTCATGAATAAGAGGTTCGAGGATCAAGCTGATGTCTACTTAGAGGGTGCATATCTAGAGGGTCCAAGCTTAATTTGCTACACTCTCTATCTCAAAAATGCCTTTGGGTCATTTTCAACCTTCACAAACTTGAGCTCCTAGGGGATTCATCCTCGGTACAGGAAAGATATCCATATACAGCTCTTTCTTCTTCAAAGAGTGTTGCCTGCTTGAATATTCCTGGACAACAAGATGGTTGGTACTCCAAGATCTTTTTGCTTCTTGCATCTCCAAAGAGAATATTCCATTCATATAGTCCTTTGGTACCCTCCTCACCTCCTCCTCACAAAGGTGTGATCAATAGAGCTGTCAAAATGGGACCATTAATTGGCAACAAATTCAGACCACTTTGCCTTTCTCCCTTGCTTCTCAGCACCAATGTGGATGTCTATGCGTTTGGATTGTTAATGGCACCATCGCCATTCACTACTATCTCCAACATTGTTGATAGAATGGCCTAAGGATTCCCCTTGATCAATTAAGAGTTTTTGTTCCAACTGGTTAGAAATTGAGACATACCAGCTTATTCCGCAAGGTAATAGAATTTCTCATCTTTGTTCTCTCCAAGGCAGATATCATTGTTTAAATGAAGTGTCAAAAGCCTACCTAGCCATCTCCTTGCTGCAATATTTATAGGCAAAGAGACCTTATCTAAAAGGACTAGTCTTTGCTTCATAACAAAGCAATTCAAAATTTCTTATAACAAAACTATCTATAGTGATCTTGGGATGTTTTGTTTGCTGGTTGTGATCAAAATAGAGTTATTCCTAGCATAAAGTTAACTTCTTAAATCTGTTTTCTTTCACATTTCAACAATTAGACTTCAGAATTCAACAAACAAATTTGTTTTTGATAATGTTGCAAATTCAGTTCAAATTTATCTAGGCTCATAACAGTAAGCATCAAAGAGACAATCTCACAAGCCTGTGAAGTTATATAGGCATATCCAAAATGGCTTATGAGGCATAACCTAACAATCCAACTACTACTCTACAACATGAGTAGAGATGTAAGAAGAACAACCCAAACAATACAGCTACTACATACAGCATGAGAGATTTAAGAAAATGACCCAAACCATACAACTACTACTTTACAACATGAGTAGAGATGTAGAAAAAATGACCCAAACAATGAATTTACTACCATAGAACATGACCAATAGACAGTCTTCATCACATCATTTCACCCACAGGGCTAAAATATCACATAGCCATCAGACTAGTTCTACAAGGGAGCCTTTGACTGAGCAGATAGACTATCCAATTCCTAAACAAATTAATCCAAGAAGAGTGGCATGTTAAACTTTCAGACAGAAAAGAATTACATTGCACCAGATCTGAGTGTGCTAAGCAGATTCTGCGCTCAAAAAATTAACCCTAACTGCAAAGTAGCTTAAAATGAAATACTACAAACAAAACAGCAGATCTGAGTGTGCTAATCTACAAACTCATATTGCTGAAAATATTAACAGCCAATACTCATATATCTAAACCCTGCTGCATCTATCTTCTATTAAAAGTAAAACAGAAAAGAATTACATTGCACCAGCTCAACACTCAAAGATGTTCTCTATATATGTTTCAATGGTGTGCCCTAGGTCTCTTTTATAGAACAAGAGAACTCTAGAACCTGGGGTGTCTAATGAAAAATCCTTATCTTGGTGGAGTGCGTAGGCTAGGAGAGAGGAACCTTAACCTAAAACACTAAAGCAGAAAAAAAAAGGTGTCTTTTCTAAAATAAGAACAGCAGTTAACTGACATAACTCAATCTAAAAATAAGAAAAGCAAACAGCATGCATTTACCAAAAAAGACAAGAGACCTGCGCCCAGCTAAAGAAAGGAAAAGCTTGAAAAACTGATCGCACACTGTAGAAGGAGAACAATTACCGAGCAACAGCTACAGAAAACTAGCAAGGCAAGATACTTTAATAAAGACCCTACCAGAAAGTTATAGAGAGCATATAGAGCCAAATGATGATAACTTCATATTAAATTATTACTTTCAGGCATACAGTGATATTGGAGAGCTGATGGACATTGACCTGAATAAAAAAAACCATTCTAGAGCTGAAACCCATCCTCGGATGCCAAAAATTGATATCCTCAGATTTAATAGATCAAAGAAAATAAGAGCAACAGGTATGGATCCATAAATTTGCTCATTTTTTAGTTTTAACATGCATTTGATGACTGATTTGGGAAAAAAAAAGTTTACATCACTACAATAGAGGGGACTGCATATGATTGGTGGCATCATCATGACTTGGATGTTCCATATGCTCTCAAGGATGAGATCCTTAACGAGTGTGATTTCTCTTCTCTTCTCTCTGAAGTGTTTGATAAAAAGACTAGAACATGCGGAAGTCTGTTGATAATTATAATAAAATTTATCAATAGAAATTTTAGAAGACTTTGCATGTAGGTTCATTGTATCTCAACAGCTAGGCAATCTTACATGCTTGTTGATGGTCTGAAAGATAATTGAAGAAATGTGTTGTCTTTAAAACCAGCTGACTTAGATCACATAAAAAATTACTCAAAAGCAAGACCCAATGCAAGAAAGCAAAAATATACACTTCCTAAGAACTATCCGTCCAAATAGAACATCTAATATCAATACAGATGGCCACCTCAAGTTGGAATTAATGTTACTAAAGCACCTAAGGAAGAGGGCCATTGTTTCTCATGCAAGAAGTGAGCTCTAGACCACAGATGTTGGTTGTGGATATTGTTGATGGAACCACCATGACTTGTAAGTAGTATGTTGGCTGTGGATATTGCTGATGAGACCAATATGACTTGTAAGAAGTTAAGGCATGACCATCAGACTGATTTTATTCAATGAACTCTGATTTTCAGATGATACCTTTGGGCAATACTGGTGATATTACACACACAATGGCTTCATGGACTCTATGTGATTTTTTACATCAACGTCCATGATCCATCATCAGGATATTATGCAGATAGAGAGAAGAGAATGAAAATGGAGTAGCAGACATGGTAAGATAGATAGGTCTGCTACTCCATTTTTATTCTCTTCTCTCTATCTGCATAACATTCTGATGATGGATCATGGAGCATGATCCGAAACGTTGATGTAAAAAATCACACAGTTTCAATCCAGAAACCTCTGCAATTTAATCATGGACTGTGGAAATTTATGGCTTTTAATTCATGGAGTCTATTAAGTCTGCATGGAATTGAAAGAGTTGTACTTGAAATTTATGTCAGACGATGCCAGATGATAAAGATATTGAATTAAGATTTCGGCTACTTAAACATTCCATCTATCAGCCCATAAAATGCAAATGCAAATCAGTAAAAGCAACCCATGTTATATAATCAGTTGTGACAATTTAAAGTGCTTGCATCCTTCAGCTAGTTCAAGAAAACAGGCATATATCCAGCCAATACAAAAGATATTATTGCGGTACCAAGTGGTTTTGATGACCTTTCTAAGGATCTTCCAATTGATAGTCATATAGAGAACGTCAATGAACTGGTATAAAGCACAATAGCCATAATAATTACCCTTTACTTGCACTCCAAGATAAAAAGTGAAAAGATGGTATACAAAGTTCAAATCACTACATGCAAGACGTGTCATTCCAAGTTGCACCACTAGTATTGGATACAAACAAAGGATAGTTCTTTTTACACGTGCATTGATTATCATGACTTATATAAAAAGCAGGCTATAAATAACCAATTTTTTGTTCCTAGAGTAGACTGGTCAATTGATGAGTTGCATGTAGGTTCTCCAAAATTGACCTAAGATGTAATTACAATCAGATCAGAATGAGACCAGGGGATACAGACAAAATGTTATTTAGACACATCATAGCGGATATGAAGTTTTTTAACATGCCTCTCTTTCTTACTTCCAGGCCACCATCAATAAGGTATTTCAACCTCGCCTCAAGAAATTGACTAACAGAATGAAGATTAACAATTTATTACCACAAAAAAGGTGTTTTCTTGCTTGCACCTGAACTGCTATATTTGGGAGATGTTATCTCTAGATATGGAATCAATGTGGATGAATCAAGATTAGATTGGTGTGTTGATTGTTTCTATGACCTAAATGCATTATAGACTTTGAGTTATTTGAAATTTCTCTATTTGCAGAGTTAGAATATTTCAATTTTCATAATGTAATTGGGGACAATTCGATGATTATTCACAAGATTGGTTAAATGAAAATCAAGTTGTTTTAGTTGCTACCCCTAGTAATCCTTTTACATGCATCCTTCTGAATGAATGTTCTTTCTACTTTCAATGCATATCTGCTAGTTGCTTTCTTCTAAATTTTACTACCGGAATCTTTTACCACCTCTATCCTCTCATTCTTACATCTAAAGGTTAGCAATGTACAAGATTTCAAGTTGGCGTCATTTAAGGATTCTTTGAATGCCTTAACTTAACAAGGGAGCAGATAAATATAATCCAGATTGAAACAATTTTGTCCAAGGGCTTGAAAAATCAGGCTTTGGTAACACAACAATCTAAGAACTCCAAGAAAGGTAAGCCTTAATCCACAAGTTTGCAAGGTAAACAAAGTAGAGATTCCTCTTCTTTTCTAAGACTTTAAATCTGACAAAGAAGAAAAATGCTATGCATTGATAATTTTGTGACAAGGATAGACACTTCAAATGGAAGAAGATGGCAGTTTTTATTGAGAATGGCGAATGCTCACATGATTGCAAAGTAACAAAAATAATATTATTCATTTGGAATTACAACAGATGATCAATACATTTCAAAGAATGGCTTTATAAAGTCGTTTTACCTTACAACCAACTTACCCGACCAACCACAAACTAACTTTCAATTAATCTACTAACATGTTTATTTATTTACCTAATAAGATGGCATTATTATATTAACATATAACCTATAGATGTAATAATTCCAACAGTTTTCAAAGAGGCAATGAAAAAGCACCAGATTCAAATCAATAAGGCTTCCTCTTCAACCACTTCTTCTTGTTCTGCTGATGAGAAGGGCTCTAGTCCTTCTTCCTTATATGCATTGTAATAAACTCCTTCTGGTTTATCTTTAAATTCAATTTGCATAATAATTTTCTGTATCTAATTTTTTGTAGTTTAAGAAAAGTAAACTACTAAAATTCAAGAATAATAACCTTCACCTATTATTTTAATATTTATATTTAATTTCAAGTAAATCTTTTTTATTTCTTTTGCAGTTAGAATGAAAAGAGCAATGAGAGCATTTTTTATTGTGGCAGCATCGTGATAGCATTTCAGGGGCCAAATGGACTGGTGAAAAAGCCACTATCGTGTGTGAATTTTGTGCAACAAAATTTCAGGATATTTACATGGGTGACAAATCACTTTTTCACATAAAGATTAAAGGTGTCAACATCTGTTCAAATGAAGAATGGATGAAGCTATCAAGGCATAAGAAAGGGATCAACCCGTGTTCAAATGAAGAATGGTATGAAGCCCTCGGGCACAAGAAAGGGCTCAAGGAAAAGTGCCTCATTTAAGCTCCATGATTCAACATCAGCTGCACTCAGAATCAACCTAGAATTATCTGTAGGAAGTTTCAAAACATCAGCTTAGATATTTCAGACAACCAAATTTTTGAATGTTTTGATCATGTGAGTTGATATGTCCTCAAAAATTTATGTTTTAATCAACTTATCATGGTTTACATGTTTTGTTTTCATATGTTATCAAACTTTTGAGATTTAATCAATTTATCATGGTTTACAAGTTTTGAAATTTTCTTCTCTGAATATCAACAATATTTAAATATTTTTTTTTATTTAGCATTTTTTATTGTTTAGAAATCTAAACAATTTAAAAAATGAATTTATCCATTACTCAACCTGAATCACAGTTTTTTTCTCATATTTGATCTGCTCGCTATTTTTTTATTGAATTTATTCCTAGCTAAACACAAACTTGAACCTCATGACTTAAATGCCATGTAAGCATTGTATGACTATGTAAAAATATCAGCTCCAATTTCAGTGATCCTTGGTTCCAATAATTTTATTTCTTTATTTTAGTGCTGAAAATCTAATTAATGAAATGCAACCATGTTCCTATGTTTCAGTTTCTCGTCTTTGCTTCAGAATGTTTTTGTACTCTTTTGATTTCTCCTGAAATTTGGATTCTGTAACAAACCACTAAAATGGCTGTCACGGTGGATGTCTTTGACTCAAAAAATTTCAAAGCAAAGCTTAAACCTTGTGAACTTTAAAATCTGTTTATCAGATGAACCACTAGAATACAAATATGCCATAAATTCAATTGATTGAAATATGATGACAACCACAAGATGTTAACAAATGGCAGTACATTATTTATTCCAACACTAAAAACTTACAGCAAATTGCAGGACTGGAGTGTTCTATAGTGCTACCAATCATCAAATGTGCTTGTGCCACTAAAGCATGTTTGAAGCATTAGGCACAAACCGCATCATGCAATTTGCATCATATGGAGAAACAACAGGGTGCAAAATGCCATCACAAACTAGATGAATAACAAAACTTTTAAAAACCATTGCAAGTTTTATCAAACGCTTTAATAGAACTGACAAAACCTAAACTTCATAAGTGCACAAAGTTTTTCAATTCATAAGCTTTAACAGAGATCCACAAAAAAATTACTGGAACTTATAAGGACTCTGCCTTTTAGAGAAAGATAAATAAACTAAGAAAAACTAAGATGTTTTCTAAGATGAGTATTCTATTGAAATCTCATTCCAGATGTCCTAAAAGCAGCTTATGGTTGAGCGAACATGGAAAACTTGAAACTTGTTCATTATGAGGAAATCACTAAGTGACAGCAAACTGTCTTTCCAAATAAACAACACTGCATATACCTTCAATATCATGTCTGCTTCAGGTCGTGTAGATTGCAATGGAGATCCAGCGTTCTGGGTCAAGTCACCGACAGCATTTGGTTGACCATCCTTGCCTGCAACAGGATTCCTACTACTCAGAAGTAACCGAAGTCTTCTGCTATCATCATTAACATTTGAACCTGAAGGTGATGTCAGATTTCCTTGTGCTTGTGCTTGCATTAATAGTTGTTGTTGCTGTGGAGTCAGCATTTGAAGTTGGTGATACTGCTGCTGTTGAGAGTGAATAAATGATTTTTGTGTCTGTAGAAGACTTGGTCGGAGTTGGTCAAGACCCTGGATATAAACACAGTTAGAAATGATGAATGTCAAAAAATGTGCTTAAGAAAGGAAATACAAAGAAAGCATTTGCAAGTGAAGTGATGAATAGCATAAGAACATGAGAACTAAAGTACAGTCTATCAACCATCATATATAATAGGTATTCAGCTTTTCATTAACAATTTGACTTTTCCAACAAATGCAAAAAAATCCATCATGTAAATAACCCATTAATGGAATCTCCATTACAAATTACTGTGAATGTATGCATCTGTTCAATGAAGAAGATTATCAACTCTTCAAAGGGGTCAATAAGAAGCAAAAAAATCAACTAAAAGAAATTTGTGAATAAGAGAAATCTAGGGTCAATGACAGAAAGAAAAGATTGTCACCCGGAGAAGCTAACTTGTATTCACTTCTTCTGGATAACCAAATAGAAGAGTAAATATAGGTCGTTTTTTAAATATATATTATTGGGGTTCTATTTGGGGGGCCCAGCCCTACTATATCAAGAATAACAGCTAGATATATCCAAGAAACCACAAACAATATAGCAAATAAAAATCTTTAAACCAAACACAGTAATAGAAACCCTAAACAAAAGTTGCTACTATATACACCCAGCTATCCATGCACCATACAGTCAATGAGAGCCATATTGGCACAAACATAACCCTCCCAAAATACAACAACAGCAAATTAACAAAAAGAATCAAACAATTCTTCAGACACCACCAGGAACCACCAACCAGACTACATTGGCTCACATGCATTGCCACTTCCAGGAGGCACCATTCTCCAGCATTCTAATACATGATCATATACACCATTTCAAGAAACAGGTGTAATTTCCAACATCACAGCAGACATCCCTGAAGCAAGCACAGCATTATGCACCTTCAGCCCTTTAATTATCTCTATTCTACGCACCACATAAGTCAACAAACCATTATCCAAAAGCAGCATCATAGAGCCATGGGTTAACTCCAAGGTGCCATTATGGAAAGAAATGACCATGTGCCACATAGCCAAAAGAAGATTCTGACAAAATTCCTCAAAAACCTTAATATCCACTCTTAACTCATGTAATTCTTCTTGCAGCTGAGAAGTGGAAGCTTCGACCTAGATAAAAGAGTTGCCTATGCTTTCTGCCTGTGATGTATTGCAGCTCCCCCTCAAAAATATCACCACTCTTGACTATTTCCTCTTCATCTCCCTCAACAAGGAGCTCCACCAGAAATTACTTCACATTCTCACTCACTACAAACTTAGATAGATTCTCCTTAAGTTCAGCTAAAATCATAGCACACGACCAAAACCATCCAGCGTCCACCAAGCCCTCTGGCCCCAAAATGGCCTTTACCAACTGCATTAGCTCCAAATCATCACAGTTAAAAATCTTCTTGAGTCAATGGTCTAGAACCAATCCTTGCCAAAGTGGGTCCCAGGAGGATTCACCACTCATAATCTTAACAGACAAACCAAAATAGCACAGCCACAAGACACCTGCTCCTAACCACACTTCTCCCAAAGCGCCAGCTGTATCACTTGGACATTTGCAACCCAAACAATCAAAATAAAAAAAAGCCACCACCAAGCATAATTGTCTTGTGCTTCCCCATTCTTCTCCCATGATCCACCGCATACAAACTGCCCCAAGCAATTAAAGCTTCTACACTTGCTTGTTGCACCCCAACTTGCCGTAATTGCTCATCAAGGTGTTGAAAAACATTAATCCAATGCTTTTCAGTTATAGAATTCAAATTATCCCAATCACTTGTCTTTACTCTCCACCGTAGAAAAATCCTAAAGTAAGACCCCTTGATTTGCCATATAATCCACCATCTTATTTTGATTCCCAAAGCAATGTGCTATCTTGAAGAAATGGAATTTCTTGTGCCATAAATTCACCTCATCTAGAATCACCTTCAACTTCCAATTAGGTCAAGTACCCTTTAATACTGCATTTACCACTATGTGAGAATCACCTTCTACTTCAATCTCCCTATACACAGCCATGAATGTGCCCTTAGTACTTGCTAACAAAGCTACCCATTCCACATAGTTATCAGTTTGCTCCCAGAAGAACATGGAGCCTCCCAAGACAAAGCATCCATCTTGGTTGCAAAGCACATAACCAATTCCAGCCTTGCCTAGATTCCTCTTTGGCAGCCCCACCAGAGTTCAACTTTTAAGTCTCCAACAGAAGCCAGCCATCTTAATTCCTTATTACACTTCTTTTTACTTATTTGCCCATGAACAGGAGTAAATACAGGTAGTTAGTACCATCTAATAACAACAATTCTAAGGAATAAGTAAGGTGCTAACAATGCTCATCACCAAGAGAAAAACCACACCTTTATGAAATGAACAGCACAAATTGCTGAGGAAACTAGATACTCAACATAAAACCAAAATTTGATTGCTGGAAGGGTCAAGGGTGCAAAGCTTGATCAGGGCAGGATTAAGTGATCTTTTTGCAAAGCCTTGAGATTTTTTTCTGGGCGAACCACTCTAGATGAGAGTAGAGATGGTAAGAATTATATGAATGAGCATGTATTGTGCATCTCCAAAAACTTGACTGCAGCTCAACATGTTATCTATATCACCATCATTTCCAATGGGTATAAAAGAAAATTCAACAAGCTGGAGGAATCCTTTGAATTGGAGGTATAGCAAATATTATAGACCACCGGAGAAAATTATAGCAAGATCATGAATGAAGAAGCAAAAGGTTGAGGCTCAAAATCAATCAAATAAAAAAAAATGCAGAAATAAGTGAATGAACAAAGCAATCCCATATGCAAGGAGTCAAAAGTTATAGTAAATCTTAATGAGTTGCCATTCAGAAATTTAAACCTTCACAATCCATAGTATTAAGAAACATTAATTTCAGGAATAACTGCAGCCAAGAAGATTACTTCATGCATCCAAAACGAAGTCATTACTGTGGATTCTACGGCTTTTCTCCCTTTTAGCAAGGGCATATGTCCATAGTATTAAGAAACATTAATTTCAGGGATAATTGCAGCCAAGAAGATTACTTCATGCATCCAACACAAAGTCATTACTGTGGATTCTAAGGCTTTTCTCCCTTTCAGCAAGCGCATATCCTTCAAAATTGAAAGAATTCTTAGAAAAAACAATATGAAAGCAGTTTTCATCCCATTAAATAAAATTGGAAGCATGAGAGAATTGACCAAAGAGCCTCTTGATATGAAATTAGGTTGCAGGGTTTACCAGATTCATTATCTGCGTAGCAAATCATACATTGGAGAGACAGGATGATCCTTTCATTTAAAGGATTGAAGAACATAGTTCAGTTGACTATCATAATTGAATTTGTTTTTTGGGAAAAGCAATTATTCTGGTTAGAGAAGATCATTGTCTGAAAAGAAAGCTAAGAGAAGCCATTGAAATTGGAAAACATCCAAACAACATCAACAGAGATGAAGCGCAAAAATTAAGTAATTCATGGAAAGTTGGAAACATATAATTCATCTACCCAAAGAAAATTAATTAATTATTGAACAATAATTATTTAGTCATAGAGGTGATGGCGTTTGCGTGCTCTGCAAGCCGAGCTAGGGCGATCGTGCCCTAGCTCGTTCTCTGTGTGTTGCTCGCTTCTGCGTTGTGGGGGGGGTTTTTTGAAGCTATCGGGGCTGTGGTGGTGGGGTTTTTTTCTTTTCTGGAGGCCTTCTTGCTACTGTTTGGGTGGCTTGTGGGTGAAAGGGTTTTGATCCTGCCCTTGGGGTCTTTTCTTTTTTCCATTTCTTGCTAAAGTGTCCTGGGGGTTTGCATGCCTGCTGGGGATCTTGTTTTTTGCTATGCCGGGTGGGGAAACATCTGGGGTTAGCCCCAAATTGGATTTCCGTTCAGCATTTGGTTCGAAGCCTTCGGCGCATGGAGTGAATGTTTTTGATAATACGCTGTTTTCTTCAGAGATGGAGATGAATGATCTAGGATCGGTTAATGGTTCCCGAATTACGAAGATTAATGGGTGTTTGGAAAGATGCAAAGAGCGACCGAAGCTGATTATCCCGATGGAAATGCTTGCAGATGATATTGAATACTATTCAAGGCACTCTTTTTATTGCAAGTTCATGGGTTTGAGAGTCTCGCTGCATTTTTTGGAATCCTGGGCTCAACGGACTTGGATGCTGGAGGGGGAGATGGAGATTAGGCTCCTTGCAACAACTTTTTTATGGTCTCTTTTGATTGCATGGCAGATCGGAATAAGGTCTTCGAGGGTGGCCCCTATTTTTATAACCAGGTGGGTTTGTTTATCAAGCCATGGCATGCTGGCTTCAACCCGACTGAGGCAATACCGAGTCGGATTCCAGTTTGGGTTTGGTTGCCGTGGTTTCCAGTTGAGTGTTGGCGGGATGATGTGTTGCATTTGGTGGCTTCAATGCTCGGTAAACCTATTGGGTCTTCACAACAGACGCAGTATAAAAAGGTAATGAGTTTTGCTCGTATATGTGTAGAAATTGATTTAAGCAAGCCACTACCAGATTCTATTGAAGTGAGTGCTGGATCATATACTTGGGTTCAACAGCTAGATTACGAAACCCTACCTTTTCGGTGTCGTCTTTGTCATGAATATGGTCACTTGCAGCGTAGGTGCCCTAGGGCTAAGCCTGTGGGGCCCCAACCTTCTCAGCCTTCTCGTAATCCTCCTAGGACTGATAATGGTAAGGAGCCTATTCCGGGTGATGGTAATGGAGATGATGGTTTTGTCCCTGTTAAGGCTCGCAATAGGAATCGGGGCCAGAAGCGGACCTTGAGGGAGAGGCAGGATGATGAAACTTTTAATAGGTTTGAGGTGCTGGATGATCTCAGCCAGGAGGAAGTGAATCTGGGGTTGCTGAACTTGGATCAGGGAACTTTGGGTATAGGACAGGATGGGCCACCATTGGAGGCCATGCAGGATGTGCAGGAGATTGGGGTTGGGCAGATGGATACAGATCAACAATTGATTGTCCAGACTGAACAAGAATCTTCTATTGGAGCTTCGAAGAGTGGTGGAGGTGGCTCCCCATTGCCCATGAAAGGTGGCAAGGATGTGGGGAAGAGCTCTTTGGCCTCCTCTCGTTTAGGTATTCAGCAAAATGAACTGAAGAAAGGGGTTGGTGACAGGACTTCCAAGCTGGGAAGGAAAAAGGATATGGAGAAGATTAAATTAACTGGGGAAACTTTGGTGGAGTCAGGGTCAGTCAAGACTCTTGATTCACATTTTTCATGCCCCCAGAAATGATTGTTCTCTCATGGAATGTAAGGGGCTTGAACAGTGGCCCTCGACAAAAAGTTGTTCGTGATTTGGTTAGGAATCATTCTCCGGATGTTCTTTTTCTTCAGGAGACTAAATTATCTGTAGATAATATGTTGGCCATGGCTCCTAAGCTGTGGAAATATGGTGAATGCCAGTGTGTGGGGGCTCTTGGTGCTTCTGGAGGGGTGGCTTGCTTTTGGAACCCTCGGAAGATTTTCCCCCTATGGTGGATGTCCTCTAGATCCTCTATATCCCTTGTCGCCTCTTGGTATGAGACTGGTGAGTGTATTCTCCTCTCTAATGTGTATGCTCCTGTTGAGTTTTTGGGTAAACAACTTCTATGGTCCCATCTTCGTTTTGTTCGTAGCTTAGCTCCTTACCATCCGTGGGTTATGGCTGGCGATTTTAATGCTATTGTGGAATTGTCTGAGAAAAGAGGTGGAATTCCTAGGTTGGAGCCTTCTGCTCTGTTATTCAGAGATAGCATTTCTGAATTAAATCTTATTGATGTTCTACCTAGTAATGGTCGCTTCACTTGGAATAATAGGAGAATTGGTGAGAGTTGTGTTGCTGAGAGGCTAGATCGTTTCTTGGTTTCCTGTTATTGGGTTGGAAACTTATGGTCCACTCGATCTGAAATTCTTGATTGGAGAGGTTCTGATCATTGGCCTATTAAGCTTAGTATTATCTCTGCACGGGGGCCTCGGTCTCCCTCATTCAAGTTCCAGCTTATGTGGTTACGGGATCCCACTCTTCATGATTATGTGGCTGAGTGGTGGCGGATTGGTAGACCAACTTTTGGTACGGCAATGTACACATTCTCCAAGCTTCTTCAGTTTGTCAAATATCAGCTTAAAAGGTGGAATCAGCGATGTTTTGGTAATATCTTTCATACTAAGGTTGCCGCACAGGAGGAGTTGAATAATATTACGCGGTTGATTCGTGAGAATGGGGCCTCTGAGGATCTTCTAAGGGAGGAGGCTAAGACTTTGAAAGTGGTTGAGGAATTTGAATTGCGGGAAGAAATCTATTGGAAGCAAAAGGCCCGGGTTGAATGGTTACAGGAAGGTGATAAAAACACCGCCTTCTTCTTCAATTCTGTGAAGGATAGGAGGCATGGTAATTCCATTCCTTTTCTGGTGAATGATAGGGGTGAACGTCTTGCCTCGTTTCAAGAAATCTCTGCTGAGGCATCTCAGTATTTTGCTACTTTATTTAGGGAGGATTCACAAGGGGGCTCTGTTGAGGAAGCACAGGTTCTTTCTTGTATTCCTCAGTTGGTCTCCAGGGCGGCGAATGAGTATTTGATGAAAGATATCTCTCTTGATGAGCTGGAGGGGATTGTGTTTCAGATGAAGAAGGGTAAAGCTCCTGGTCCCGATGGTTTCCCGATTGAATTTTTTCAGGAATTCTGGGATATCATAAAGTTGGATCTTCTGGCTGTTGTCCTTGAGTCCCAAAGGAATAAACAGATGCTTCGTGCTCTGAACTCCACCTTCCTTGCTCTCATACCCAAGTGTGAAGGGGCTGATAGGTTATCTCAGTTTCGGCCTATCTCTCTTTGCAATGTGGCTTATAAAATCATCTCAAAGTTATTGGCTGAGAGACTGAAGAAGTGGCCTAAAGTGTTGATTTCGGAGGAACAGAGTGGATTTGTGGCAGGTCGGCAGATTCTTGATGGGGTTGTCATTGCTACGGAGACCATCCACTCCATGGACAACTCCCATGAGAAGGCTATGTTCATTAAGCTGGATATGGCTAAGGCTTATGACAGGGTTAGATGGTCTTTTTTGCAGAAGATCCTTGTTGCTTTTGGTTTTGGTGAGGAGTGGATCCAATGGGTCATGAGCTGTGTCACATCTGTTTCCTTCTCAGTTTTGATAAATGGAGATCATTCTGAACTTTTTGGTGCCTCTAGGGGTTTGCGCCAAGGGGATCCTCTTTCTCCGTATCTTTTTCTGCTTCTTGTGGAAGGCCTTGGTCGTTTGTTGAAAAGAAGGGTGGAGCTTGGCATCATTCAAGGTTGGCGATGGGGTGGAGACTTGCCTCCATAATCTCATTTGCAGTTTGTTGATGATACTGCCCTGATGGGGATGGCTACTGTTAGGGAAGCTACTAACTTGAGGCAGGTGTGGGACATATATCTTGTTGCTTCAGGACAATTGATTAATGAGGAGAAGTCTTCCATATTCTTCTTCAACACGCCGAGCCCCATACAGAGAAGAATTGCTAATATCTTAAGGTTTCAGATAGGGGTTCTCCCTTTGACTTATCTGGGTTTCCCAATTTCTGTTCGCCATCTTCCCAAGGGTTCTTGGCAGAATATTATTGATAAGCTCCGTGCAAAAGTTAATCATTGGACCCACAGATGGTTGTCTTTTGCGGGGCGGGTTCAGCTTCTCAAGTCGGTGGTGCAGGCTCTCCCTACCTACAGATGTATGCTTCAGGTGGCTCCGATGGGTTTTCTGAGGGAGTTGGATTCTCTTGAAAGGCAGTTCTTATGGGCGGGTAGTTTGGCTTCTTCCAAGTGGAGCCTGGTTAGGTGGGATGTTGTGTGCAGCCCAAAGCAATTTGGTGGTCTTGGTCTTCGACAGTCTGCGTTATCTGGAGTGGCTGTGGCTGCTAAGCTATTTTGGAGATGGTGTGTGGAACAGGATCAGCCGTGGGCCAGGATATTATCTCATAAGTATTTCCCGGGGATTCCACGGCAGGATCTTCCTCGTTACCCTCTTGAGGGGAAAGGTTCAGTGATTTGGAATACTCTTCAGAAGGGTGCAAAGCTTATTAAGGAAGGTTTATTTTGGATCTGTAGACGAGGAACTGAGGCTCTCTTCTGGTCGGATTCTTGGGATGGATTCCCTCCACTTACTTCTCAGTTTCCCAATCTACTTCCTTTGTGCCAAAGATTTCTCGAGGCTGGCTGGGCTAGGGTGAGTGACTTCAAGTCTGTTGCTTCTTTTGGTCAGTTGGAGGTAGCTCATTGGAAGGATCCCGCAGAGTGGCCACATTTGGGACTTGCGGAAGAAAGTGCTGAGCTTCACAAGATTCTTCATAGTAGGAGTTGTAGTTCTCTTATGGAAGAAGATATTCTTGCTTGGACCCATAATCCTAAGGGGGTTTACTCTGTTGCTTCTGGTTATCAGGTGTTATTGGCTCAGAAGCTAACTGGGGCAGAGGTTCATTGGTGGAAAAGGGTGTGGAATAAACTCTCGTGGCCTAAATGCAACTGCTTTGTTTGGACTTTGGCTTGGAATAGGTGCTTGACCTGGGATAACATTCGTAAACGGGGATTTCAAGGACCTTCAATTTGTGTTTTGTGTGGGGGAGCGGAAGAGGATTCTTCACATTTGTTCTTTCGGTGCCCCTTTGTTGTGCAACTTTGGCATTGGTGGTGGGAGGTGTGGAAGCTTCCCTGTATTCATGCGTGCTCTTTGGTTGAATTCTGGGATAGTATGGGAAGACCTCCTTCTATGGCTTCCTTTTTGCAGGAAGTTTGGTTCGTGGGCCCTACCTTTCTGCTTTGGCAGATTTGGTTGGAGCGGAACCGCAGAATTTTTCGTGATCAGAAGTTGGTGGGTCGGCAAGTTTGGATGCGTATGCTTGGAATGGTGCAGGAGTCTGTTTTAGCTAAATGTGATGTGGTTTTCCCCTTGGAGAGAGGGGATGCTGAGTTGGTGGCCAGACTAGGTCTTCAAGAAATTCATTCATCTTTTGTCAGTTCTAGGAACTGTAGGCATGGGAAAAAGAGGGTCCAACGGGTTGGAAGGTGGTTACCTCCTCCCAATGGATTTTTAAAGATCAATACTGATGGTTCTTCTAGGGGAAATCCTGGGCCTGCTGGAATTGGTGGGGTTGGCAGGGACTCAGCTGGTTCGGTGATTTTTCTATTCTCTATACATGAGGGGGTGAAGACTGTTAACTTCATGGAGGGTCTAGCAATTCTTCATGCTATGGAGAGGGCCCTTGCTTTGGGATGGAGAAAGGTTATATGTGAAGCTGATTCACAGATTTTGATTAATCTCTTGAATGAGCGAAAGATATCTGATATAAATTGGCAGTTGGCTTCGGTGGTTCAACGGATTCTTCAAGTTAGTTCTCGGATGGAGGAGGCATCCTTTGTTCACATCCCAAGGGAGTGGAATCGCGCTGCTGACTGCTTGGCCAGATGGGCCTCTGAGCAAGATAGTGGTTGGAAGGTTGAGGATTGGGTTCAAGTTAACCCTGAGTTGCATCTGGATTTAGACCAGTTCTTGGAAGAGGATAGGAGGATACATGGGGATAGTTGATTTTGTTTTATGTTGTGGGGTTTTCGCCTTGTTTTCTGGGACTAGGTCCCGTGGTTATTATTGTAATGCTCTTTTCTGATTTCTAATAAAGTTTTTACCCCTTTGTTTTCAAAAAAAATTATTTAGTCATATTTGGACAAGTATTTAAGTGTCTTGATCATAATAAAAAAGTAATTAATTCTTAGCATTGATCTCTACCTCTTGTTTTGTACTGGTTCATCTATGTAAGGAGCCCCTTGTTTATAATCATATAACTCATCCTTACGGTAGCCCACAAAGTTGTGGGCTGATGTGTCAATTTTAAAAACTTTGCTCACAATTATTCCAGAAATTTCTCTTCTTAAGGTTACCATTTGTTAGTTCGTTTCTAATATTTAGAAACAATATTCAAGTTATCAGAACCATCTTTCCTACACACAATCTACCTAAAGATGACAAAATTTATTATCTCTTTAAATTTTTTAAGTACTTCCAAATATTTTTTCCAAATTTAATTAATCAACAAAAGAAAATATACAAGACAGAAAGAAAACAATAAGGCTTGGGAAAAACTCCATAACAGTAAATTACTAGACAGAGAGTACACACAACACCCACAGACAGAAATTTCAATATAAAACAGTCACTGGAATGTTATCTTAAAATATTAGGTTAAGCAAAACTATTTTAGTAGTATTTCCTAATGTGACTTTCTTAAGATAACATTACAAGTTGAAAATTGGGGTTCTTGTTATCATTAATAATGGACTCAGTATGGCAAGGATTGCATCATTCTACCTACCATACAGAGAAGTAAAGCAAAAAAAATCCTCTGCTACAATTACAAGGTAAAATAACCAAGAACTTACACCCAGCGGCCAGCCTTTCAAAGGTAAATTGTTTCCTCCTTGATTAGAACCTGACAAAACGAATTTGGAATACAAGTTAAACAATTTCTGGTCATTTTAAAAAATCTATGCACTTTGTAGATGGATCTACATTTGAAAGACATCACACCTGGGCTTAGCAAGCTCGTTTTTGAATGACCAGCTCCGGGTACCCCAAATAATGAAGCTTCTGAGGCACCAGATCTCTGACCAAGTACTGCATTCATCTCAGTTTTTATGTCCTGTGCCATTGTACATCCTTTAATACATCAATATCCTTGCAAAAGGGCCATATTATATGTCAATGTTAAAAGGATTGAACAAGAAAAGCATTTACACACCTGTGGGGCCACAGGTAGTTGCTGATTACGCACTTGCACCTGCTGAAGAGCAGCGGACATATTACCTGCAGTGCTATGTAAAACTTGCCTATACATGCAACATGCAAAATCACAAGAAACTAAGGCCATATAGTACATGGTGAGAAAGCAAATTTGGAAACCAAACTCTGTTCCAAATGACTGATCATCAAGCAAAAGTTTTGGCTCAAATGAAAACCATTAAACTACAACAAAACAATGAAGTTTAATTCATACTATCCAGTTGTAAATACAAGAATTCATATAAGCTTGATATAGGAGTTTGTGTCAGGAGATGATATACCCTGAAGGCTGCCCAGGGGTACTTGCTGCCTTTAGCATTGTTGTCTGGTTTGCATCCAATAACTGACCGACGTTATCTCCAAATCTCTGTGAAAATCAAGGTATCACCAACCATACAACCGTCTGTTAATGATGATTACAAAATGAAATGATTAATACAGGAAAACGTTTTATGTGTTAAAATTAAAAACATTGTTATAATCTACACAGTAGTTTGTGTAGAATGGGTGCTTAAACTAGTCAAGCACCTTAAGGGATCCATCATCCATGGAATCTCTCTGATGAGGTAGCTTTAGTCGTTCCTCGTACATCTTTGTTGCAATGGCATTTGCTGTCCCTGGATTCTGCCGGAGGAGAGGATCGTTACCCAACCCATTAGCAGAGCCATTTAACAAACCTTCTCTGCGTTGTTGCTGCTGCTGTGCTTGCCTCTGCAACATTTGCAGCTGCTGCATCTGTAGCTGTTGATGTTGCTGCTGTTGCTGCTGCTGCTGCTGTTGTTGCTGCTGCTGCTGCTGCTGCTGTTGCTGTTGCTGTTGAAGCTGTGGCTGTTGCTGCTGCTGCTGATGTTGTTGTTGTTGCTGTTGTTCCCGTGCCTTCAACAGCTGTGTCTGGATCAAACAAAAGCAGAGTGATCATAAAAACATGTCTTTTCAACATCTATTGCAAAAACAATACTGTCCAACTGTATGATAAGAACTTAAGAAGTACCACAGGAAGCTTATCTTAAAATGTTAACTTCGTAAAGGAAATTTCATGGGACGATAAACGAACAACTGCCTTTAAACCATTCCAAAAGAGCTTAAAAAATCATTTGCAAGGCAAGCAACTAGGCTTTTACCCGTTTACAATATTAAGAAGCGTAAACAATTCCAAAAGGTTAGCAAGTGCTAGGCAAAACAGCCACTTTAGACTTCTACGTACTGAGCCATTGGCGTGAGATACAGCTAGAATTTCATGTCTTGTCGTGATTAGAGAACAGAAGGGCTCTGCAACTGAATCAAGTATAATGGTGTACGTTATCCTCGTTACTCTACGTTCTCTATTATTACTCTGGCATCACTAAGGACATGATCCGATGGTTAAGTGGCATTGTTGTTGTTGCCACCACTAGCATGTGAGCTTGCAGGCTTTGTACCCTGCTGGGCCTCTGAGGTTGCAAGTATGGAACATTCCAGTTAATACTAGAGATAAGGTTCCCCATTTGTGGCCTTGACAGTCTCAGACTGGACTAAAAACTCCTGAGGTACCAAGCAAATGAAAATAATTTTGAGCATCAAATGCTATTTCCTAAAGGCAAGTTCACCAGTCCACAGTGAAAAGGCACCCTGGCATTGCACGAGATATCTTGTGGTAGAAGACCTCTTCCTAGGGCTAGATGCCTAATTTGGTATGGAAACCAGCTAATCCAACGTACATAAAGACAACAGCAGAGCGGTATTGGAAAACTGCTTCTTTTTTTAATTGATGAATGAATGGTTACGACCTGATTGATGAAGAATGGTTAAGGATATCGCCTAAATAGAAAATTTATTGGGGGAGTCATGGGTACAACCTCAACCTGTGACCAACAATGTGACATCCATCTTTGCCTAGCTGTGAACCACAGTGATTTAACCCAAACGTTTACCTGGACGAGAAAAGGAAAGCGGTCCATAGTTGTAGGAAGGAAGAAAAGAGTGAAAGGAGAGAGAGTGGAGACCTCAATGTAGGAAGCAGCAACTTCAGAGTGCTTCTCGTTGGTCCTCGCAATAAAGATGTCCCAAAATACAGACCACCACTCAAACAAGAACCCCCCGGGAGCGTCTATCGCTGCACGGTGTACATCACCATCGTCAAACAAACAAACGAAAAGGAGAGGGAAAGAGACGTGAAGAGAATACAGAAAGAGAAGAGCTTACCGACTGGCTCGGAAGAGACCTTGCCCTCTGCCTGAAATGCCTTGGCAGAGGCCTGCAAATTCCTCTTCACCAGATAATCATAAATGTACACGTCCAGCCTACAATCGACAAACCCCATTAACTCAGTTCAGCACACGCCTAACTAAAAAACACACAGACAAAGCAGTAGGTTTGCATGTTGTTGCTTACATTTTATCCGCCTCCCAGTTGTTGTTCTGCGACATAGCGGTGGAAATGGTGATCCACGGCAGAACAGAAGAGCACTGATTCTCCTGGCCCCTCACCTCATTCCTCGCATATCTTCTGCATCTCGCGATTCATCGTTGAGCAGACACGCCAAACGAATTGAGATCTACGTGGATGCAGAGCAGCTCAAGGCGTGGGCAAAATGCTTCTGTCTCTCACCTCGGATTCCACGCAATTCAAAACTAGATTAGATGAACAATTGAAGATCGTTGACGCCAGCGAATGGGGAAATCCAAAGCTAAATCCCATCCTTCCTCTCTAAAGCTGCTTTCGCACGTGTTCGAGACCACGCAGCTCAGCCTCGGACTTAGCTTCGGATCTTTCCGAACCTACCAGCTTTGGAATTTCATTCAGACAATCGGATAACTGCTGTACGGGACGGCGCAGATGTAATCCAAGCACTCTGGGATGAATCTTAACCTTACACTTCCCAGGTATTTCAGCTTTACCTCCCATTCCGCTTCCTGGTTGGGTTTTCCAATCTTACACTCATTGGAAGGGAAGCGTCCAATTGGTATCTTTAGCATTCCCATGGTTTTTTTTTATTTCTTAATTTTTTATTTTCGAGTGAAAAGATGTTGCGGGCCTGCAAAGTGCACCTCATCATTCCTAGACAAGGATGAAAATTGCATACCTTGCATTTTTCCCATGTGTTTTGGGCGACCCTTTATTATTAGTTTTGTTTTAACTAGAATGATGTAAGTAGTCTAACTAGTAATCGCACCTTCGTGTGCAATGGGTACGCCGAAGATTTGTGGACATCAATATTTTAATTTATGGTATTCTATGTGAAAGATAGAAATTGTAAAATGGGTAGTGTCAAACTTTTTTAAATAAATGAAGGTATGCATATATATTTTATTGTTACTTCATTTTAATTAATAAAATATGATTTGGAACTACAGGGTATTTTCGCAAAGTACAATAGTCAGTATAATGGCAGAAAATTTGAAGGAAATATTCACTGCATAATTCATAAGCTCTACTGTTCATTGCATTCAACAGTGTAGCAGCATCTGCTATACAGTTTTGACATTTTGTCTTTGAAGAACAAAAACCAGTATAATTGGTATTTTTGCAAAGGACAATAAACAGTAAAATGGCTGAAAAATGTGAGGAAATATCTACTGTATAATTCATAAGCTCTGTAAAGAACAGTGTATTAAGATTAACATGTAAAATGGCTGAAAAATGCGAGGAAATATCTACTGTAAAATTCATAAGCTCTGTAAAGAACAGTGTATTAAGATTAACATGTGAAGATGATTTGATCTGTACTGTAGCTATTGTGAAAATAGCTCTAGCAACCATTGCATTTGCAGCTTCAGTAGCAGCTGTTATACATTCAATAGTAAATAAAGTTGAGAGGAAAGCTGTCAGCAGAATAGTGTAAAGAATAAGGAAAATAAAGTTTCCCAAAAATGTATACAATGAAATGAACATAAAAAATTTCACATAAATAATGGCAAGTGAGTTACCTCAAGTTGAATTACCAGGAAAGGTCTGGCAACCATTGCATTTACAGCTGCTATACATTCAATAGTAAAAGAAGATGTCAGGAAAGTTGTAATTAAAACACAAGAAAAGTGATCTGGCTATGTATAGATTCTCAAGAAAAGATGTTGTGCAGTCAATGAAGTGGTATTTAGAAATAAGACATTGCAAGAAGTTCTATCTAAATTGTTTCTACTTAATTATATTTCAATCACAAATTACTCACTATCGTATGATGACCTTGATTAGCTTCTGTTAAATTTGATAGAACCTTGACACTTTAAGCACATTAATCCAAGATCTTGTACCTCAAGGCAACACTTCCAGATAGTAGGCAAGGCTCTTGATCAAATAATGCCTTCCAATCATTTCTAGTTTCACAATGATGAGAAGCACATTAGCTAGACAACATTTTCCTGAACCCTCGTTTAATTCTCTCAAACTTTCAAGCGTGGTTTTTTTGGGGCAAGAATGACTCAGGACGTAGAAATGAAGACGGAGACGGAGAAAAAATTATATATAAAAGAAATACCCCCTAAATTTGTACCGCTCTACCTGTATACAAGTGAAGTTGAAAGGGGTTTGCCACCAAAACTATAGCGTGAAAACAATTACCCATAACATCTTTATAGATCAAATAAAATATAGAAAGAATTGCAGAGAATTCAAACCAGAGCAAATGACTTACCTCAAGATTCTGCAAAATATTCTCAATGCTCTCTTCCTGTCAACAATCCAAGATATTTTTGACCAACTGCCATCCCGAGTAAATGCATCTAAGAAGGCAGAAGGTGGATGCAACACACAGGGTACACCAACTGCCATCCATAGTAAATGTGTGGCAATTGCAACTTGTGCGTGCAATGGGTACGCCGAAGAGTTGTGGAAGGTCAATTACGAAAAAAATTTGGTCTATTTTTTGCATACATTTGTGTAATACATGAAGCCAATTGGTAGGCCATTTAGAATTTTTTTTTTGTTGGAGAATTGACAGCTTCAAATCAACTATGCATCCACTTATAGGGATCCAAACATGACTAAAATAAAATCTCTCAATCAGGATGATAAATCCAGTGTCTCACTCATAACAGTGATCCATACATGTCATAACAGGAGAGGAGAGAAAGAGAGATATAGATAGAAAGAGAGGAGGATAAAGGGGACGAGAGAGGATATATGGAAAGATAAAGAAGATGGATGGATGGAGGACAGAGATGGATAGAAATAGAGGAAATGGAAGGATGGAATGATAATGGAATAGTGGAAGGAAGGAGGAGGAAATGGAGGAATAACGGAGTGTGTACATATGAACCAGACTGAAAGATGCTTAAGAGAGAGAGAGGGTGAGGGAGAAGGGGAGAGATTTGACAGAGAGGAGAGAGAAGTAGGGAGATATTGAAAGAGGGAGAGATAGGGAGAGGGGAGGGAGAGAGAGGGAGAGGAGAAGGAATGGAGAGATAAGGAGGAAATGGGAGGGGGACAGGAGATGGGAAGGATAGAGGGATGGATGGAAGAGAGATAATGGAAGGGACAAGGAATGGAGATAGAGAGACCTGAGGAAGAGGTAGAGAGATAGATAAAGAGATAGGGAGAGTGTGTGTGAGTGAGAGAGAGATATAGAGATATAGTGAGAGATATATATAGAGAAAGAGCTCAAAGGAATAGAGAGAGAGATAGAAGGCATAAGAGAGAAATAAGAGGTATACAGGGAAACTTAGATAGAAAAACGATAGTCTAGTTTTTAACCAAGTGTTTTGTGCTAACAATCCAAAGATGACATGTATCTATGGGGATATATCTCTCTACCCATCTCTCTTTATATCACTCTATCTAACTCTCCCTCTTATATAAAGGGAAATGTAGATAGACAATTTATGATAGTCTAGTTTTTTACCAAGTGTTTTGTGCCAACAATCCAAAATGACATGTCTCTACCCATCTCTCTTTATGTCACTCTATCTAACTCTCCTTGATATCACTCTATCTCTTATACTCTATTTTCTCTCTCTCTCTCTCTCTCTCTCTCTGTGACTCTCTCTCTATGTGCCTCTCTCTCTCCCTCACTATTAACTTCTTTACCAACATTTACAAGTACATTTGACATGTCATTTAGTTGTACTAATTGGTAAGTTGGAAATTATAGAGAGAGCACCAATAAAGGAAGCCACTTGGAAATTACATAGGACGTCATTTTTCATCAAGCGTGTATACTAAGTTATAATGTTTTTGTTTGTTGGAGTCCCTCAGGATTGACCTTCTATATATTATTTCACTTCTCTTATTTGCACTTGTTTATCACCTTTGGGAAACATAAATTCCAATATGTCAATGTTCCACTTATACCCATACTTGATTTGCTTGAGTTTCATATACAACAAAATGACTTGTGTAGATATTATTTGATTATATGTTCTTGAATTTTGATATATTATGAGGTCAAGTTGTCTCAAGGCCCATACAACCTCACACCCATCTAATGAATTTTTGGTGTTTATAATCATATACTAAAATGAATTAACAATAGATTTGATTTTCTATATCTACATTCTTTACAAATTTCATTATTAAATTAAAAAGGAGTATTATTTCTATAATTATAAAATAATTTAAAAAATATAATAAAAATATTGTTAAAAAAAATTAAGAAGATAAATATATAATATTATTAAAAAATTATAAAATATCTCAAAAAAATTAAATAAATATCTTAGAAATTAAGATTAAAGTTAAAAATATGTTTTTTTCTACTTGTAATAGCTGAAATTTGAATAGAATAGAAATAATTATAAATTGAACTACTTCTACTAACCTTTATTATTATTTTAATTTGAAAAATAGACATAAATAATTCTAATAATTCTAAATTTAAATCTAAATTAAAAACTAAAATAGAGAAAAAAAATACAAAGTCAAAATATATGTAATCTAAATGTTAATAAAAATAATAATTTCAAGATTTTAAATTTAATAATAAAGTAAGCCTATTAAATTAATAAATAACTAAATAAAAATAATACTAATTATTTTGTTTATTTAATTATATGGCTCACTATCACTACTAATAAATAAAGAAAAGTTAGCATTAATAAGTACATAATTTTATAAAATTTTAAAAATATATTTAATAAGTTAGATTATGTAAAATTAAAATAGCATATATAATAAGAAATAAATATATTTAATTTAAATAACAAATTGAGCTTCAAAATTGTGGTTATTCAATTTAAGGGGTGATGATAGTGGAGTACAAATTTAGCTCTCAATATCTCTCTTTCTCTCATTCTCTATCTTTTGAGTTTCTCTCTCTATATATTCACCTCTCTATTTAAAATTGTCTTCCCCTCTATCTTTCTTTTTCTTCCTCTCTCTTGCTTTCTCTATAAATCAATTAAACTATTAGATTTTTATATATTAATTTATCTAATAATAAATATAATTAGACTATTGTTTTGAAAATAAATTTACATTATATTAAATATAACATACATATACATATATTTATCAATTTATATATTATACAATATAATATATAATATAAATATAAGTATAATAAATAATATATAAATAATTTGGTTATAGGAAAATTCACCGTCATCAATTTTTATTACATGGGAAAATTCACTGCCATGACAAATTCACCTAAGGAAAAGTCACCACTAGCAATTCACAATAGCGAGAAATCCATCACATTAAAAATTTGTGATTAATTTTCCATGATGGTGAATTTTTTCATGACGGTGAATTTTCTCAAATGAATTGCTGGTAGTAAATTCAATTTTGATGACATAAATAATAAAATATAATATATAAAATAATATTACAAATTTTGTAAGAGTTTTATGGCATCTTTAAAAATCTTTTATTAAGATGACATTACAATAGATAGAGATAGAAAAAGGAAAGAGATAGAAGATAAAGAGAGAGGGGGTAAGGAGATAGAGATAAAGAGGAAGAAATAGATAGAGATGGATATGAAGAAGGAAAGGGATATGGAGAGGAGAGAGATAAAGAGGGGAAGGACAAATAAGGAGGGATAGGATGAAAGATAGATAAAGATAGGAAGGAAGGAGATAATGGAGGAAAGGAGGGGTCTGAAGAGGGAACAGATGGAAGATAGAGATAGATATGGAGAGACAAAAGGGATGAGAGAAAGGAAGAGATACAAGGGTGAGGCAGATGAGAGGAGAGAGAAGAGGGGAGGAGGAAGATAACCTGTAATATATAGAGAGAGGATGGAGGGGGAGGAGGATGGAGGAAAGGAGAGAGTGATCTGAAAGAGAGGGAAGAGGGAGAGATGGAGTGGAAGAGGAGAGGACAAGAGGACAGAGAAATGGAAGAAGGAGGACAAATGGAAGAGAGAGAGATGGAGGGTGAAGGACAGAGAGATGGAGAGGGAGGGAGAGTAGAGAGATAAGAGGGAGTGATAGGGAGAAAGGAAGAGAGAGGGAGAGGTATAGTGAGATAGAGGAGGTGATAGTGACAAGTGATAGAAAGAGAGAAGAAGAGAGAGATAGAGCAATAGAGATAGATATAGGGAGAGAGAAACAAGGAGTGTGTCTATGAGTGAAAGAGAGATATAGAGAGAAAGCGAGAGAGATAGAGGAGAGAGATGGATAAATAATGGAATGGAAGGAAGAGGGTGAATAATATAGTAGTGGATAAATGGAATGGACCAAGGAATGGAAGGGACATAATGGATAAATAACACAGCAGCAGGAATAGCACATATAATATTAACATTATAATTATTAATGTATAATATATAAATAATTTAATATATCAAAATATATGATTTGATAATATATAATATTATATTATATAAGCATCTATCTTTATTTTAGTTAAACATACATTTGTAAGTAATTATAGATTGGTTTCAATATTCAAATTAAAAATAAACTAAATTAAAATTGTTAAAATTAAAAATTTAACTCTTATATTAAAAGTCACAAGTAAAATTGAAAAGTGAAAAATAAAATTTAATCTATTAAAAAAGGTAAAAAATATTTTTGGATTTTGATTATGTAATTTTTTTATCATCTTTTGGTATAAAAAACTATGGAAGTCTCATGTTTTTATTTTAAAATATTATTAAAATTGTTTAAACAAAAATTAGTCAAGATTTTAAAAAATTAAATAGAAATATCAATACTGTTTTAAAATATAATAATAAAGATTTGTAATTTAATTTAAATTAATATAAAATTTTAAATTATATATATGAAATTTTTACATATCATTAATAATTTTCTAATTAAAAATTAAATTTTAAAATCAATCAATAATCAAAACCAAAAAAAAGTTATTAAATATTTTTATTTCAATTATTTAGTATATTTTATTAAATTAAAATTGTCTTTTAAATTAATTTTAATTTTAATGTATTATTATGTGTAAAAAAATTACTTTACAACAAATTATAATATGAAAAAATATATATATATATAAATAAATATAATATATTTAAATTTTTTAAATTAAAAATCAAATTTTAAAATCAATCATTTTCTTAAAACAAAAAAAATATTTTTTTCAAATATCTAAATTATTTTACATTAAAATTAAAATTAAAATTGTATTATTATTATATATAAAAAATACTTTATAACAAAAAAAAAAACCCAAAAAATATAATACAAATAAATATAATATAAAATGCCTTAAGGAAAAAGGCCCGTAAATTTTTATTCTCGTGCGTACGTATATCTAAATTATTTTACATTAAAATTAAAATTAAAATTGTATTATTATTATATATAAAAAATACTTTATAACAAAAAAAAAAACCCAAAAAATATAATACAAATAAATATAATATAAAATGCCTTAAGGAAAAAGGCCCGTAAATTTTTATTCTCGTGCGTACGTATTTAGAACATTCTCTATATATTACGAAACCCTATGTGGCAGTCGGTGAGGGCAAAACCACGGTAAAAAATGAAGGGAAAAAAACATGGGTGTGCGGAAACCAAAAGCGGTGGTCGGAATTCTCATAATGTGGGTAGCAAGAAAAAATGGCGAAAAGCAGCCGAAAAAACGGCGAAAACAGTCAAAAAATGATGAAAAATGATGGACGATCAGGATCTATTTTGGATGGTCTTGCATCATTTTTTTAACCATCGATACAGAAAGTGAATTGGCAAACTTCATTGAGGGAACGCCTTCGGCGTAATTAACATGTAAAAAGATTGGTAGATAATCTTAATTAATTTTAGTTTTATATATTATAAAGATTTAAATATGATTTATAATTAGTCTAAGAGATAGAGATCGGATGGATAAGTCATTGAAAAAAACAATTAGTATTTGTAAGTTTGATATGTGACTTCAATCGATGTATGAGTAAGGGCAATTCATGTGGTTGGAGGTTATAAACGTCGCATACAATGAGGACCTTATAGATGGGTTCTCGGTTAGTATCAATTCCTTTGTATCAAAAAATGTGATCTATAATTTGTCCCTTTATGATTTTGAGTTTATTTTACAAGTGTAGATTTAACCTTTGAAATCTCAAAATTTAAATTTAATTATAGGCTTGAGCCAACCCCTTTTCTAATTAGTTATTGTGTGTCAATTTAAGCATGAAATGTTCAAATTTGTAAATTAGATTGTTGTATAAAGAACAAACCCTAATTCATTATGATCATTTAAGAAATCATAAGAAGAGTTATGTCACATTACATCAATAGAGTTAACACATATCATCAACATACTTGTGTCTTAGGTATATTGCATGATTGATTGGCATGTCTTTGATCTTATTCAAACTATTGATTCAAAATTCAAGGGCTTGATATAATAAGAAGATCCTTTATTTAACAAGCTCTCAAAGGTGTTGGCCAACATCCCTTATTTTTAGACACAAATAATAAACAACAAGGCAAATAAATTTCAAGCAAGTAAAATTGCATAGCCATTTCAATGGATAGGGTTCATTCATATGGGTTCAAATTTGAACTAAAGTAAAACATAGTGAATTTTTATTTTGATGGTATCATCTAAAAGACTATTGAGTACTAAATACCAGGACACATCACATAGCATCGTCTAACATGAAACATTTTGTATCAAATATAAAGCTAAGTGCATTTATTTATTTATTTATGCATATTCATTATCACATTTCAATAGCATAAGTCAACCTTAGCTTAATAATCTAAGGTTCTTTATTTATTGTTACTTACATAACTAATTTAACCTAGGTTATCTATGTAGTATGACTTATTTCCTTACATAAATTGGTGGACATGGCTTGTATTACATCCCTAGGTTATGTCGTTAGAGTTTATCCTTCTCCATGTAACATGCCCATTGTTTATGTTTTACCCACAAGTGAATAGTTAATGTATCTAACCTTTAAGAGTAATAAAAAATTTCTTTTCCTTTGAATAATAAATGCACATTTGAAACATAATTCAAACTTTCCCATTACATACAAAAGAATTCCTTTCATTGATTCAAATAATGATGATACATAATTTTCATGGCATTTCATATTTATAATTTCAATAGAGATGGATACAATTTACTTACATAGCTTAAACAATCGTACATATTATATAAAGTACAACGGTCCAAGAAATCCCCCTCAAATCTTGGCCGCCAACTAAAGAGGAGAAGCATCACTCAAGCATTTTTCTGCCAACCACTGACTTATTGCGGTCCCCCGCACATCTACCTAACTGGTAAGATGGCCCTACCCTTCAATGAAGAGATTGGTTTGGTAACCTCATAACAATAGCCTATTATGAGCTTGGTGTTGTGTCCTATACATTTCTAGAACTAACATACAATGGTCCCTACTTACATGTATGACATCCCTTATATAGTACGTAATCCCGAATCATAGTGAAACTGACAGTGTAAATAGTGGCTACTTACACTACTTTGGCCAAAGTTTCCATCACCCTGAACTTAGAGTGGACGTCACACATTCACCCACCTTCCTATCTCGATTTGGTATAAAAATGACCATTATACTCTATATCTAGGTTACTCCCTTTCCCATGGATCAGACAAAACCCAGGAATAACCCACATAACATCACATGACAATCTAACTATACTATCAAAGTGATTATAGCAACTTCTTGCTTAATGCTACATACGTCTAGATTAGACTTCCTACATATAGTGATGATAACTACACAGTATAAATATGTTCACTCAAATAGACTCCCATATATATATGGTACATAAAAGCATATCCAAAAAGATAGGTTCTACAACATATTGCATAACCATGAAACAAACAATCTCAAACAAACTCAACATATTCAAAAGCACTCTTTTTTCAAACTAATTTATCCTTTCCAACATAAAGACAAAGGTATAGATACTAGCATGCATGTATAATGCTCCAATTGATTAAAATCCTTCCTAGTATGAATCTTCAAGATCGATTGGTAACTCCTCCAAGATCCACTTGACTACTCTCTTCTAACTTCTCACTAAATCTCACAATAAACACAAATATGATATACCAAAATAACTCTCAACTCATAGCAAAATAGCATCAAGATAATCAAAATGATAAGTGTAACAATTGGCATAATGGGCACCTCTATTTATACTAATTTGTGAGCAACAGAAGGCTACAAACAAGTAAGTGTTTATGCCACCTTTCTTCCTCATGCAACATCTCACTCACAAGTTTGCAACACATGACAGTCCTCATGGTTGAGTCGACTTGGTATTTGGGACAACAAGCTCAAAACAGGTTTCCTAATTTGAATTCCATTGCATAATGCTGCCAAGTTTGCACTTGACTGAGTCTAAACACTTATTTGTAGGTTTATATGAATTCAAAGACTCCTTTTACATTTCAAATTCTATCAAATATGGCGCCACCTCTTAATCTTGGCACCACCTTCATAGGTGCGGCTTGACATAGTCTACCAAATTCTTAACATCATTAACTACATTCTAAATTGTTTACACAACAACACTATACGAGTGTTTTGCTTCATGCTTTGACTTAGTCTTTTAGAGACTTTTATGTGATAGCTTCCTTCTTATAAATGTTGCACTATTTACTTTATGCTCATGCATTGTATGTTACCATATGCGCTTTGCTTCACAATAATAATCAGTGCTATTTATGCGCTTGGGCTTATATCAATCTCATATATATATAGTGAGATGGGGTTAAAAATCAAATAGCATAGACAAAGTGATAGCCACAACACTTTTAAGCTATAATAATCAGTGATATTTATGTGCTTGGGTTTATATCAATCTCATATATATATATATATATATATATATATATATATATAGTGAGATGGGGTTAAAAATCAAATAGCATAGATAAAGTGACAGCCACAACACTTCTAAGCTATAAAACCACATCAAACAAGATAATACAAACAAATGGAGATATCAAAATGAAAGCAAACAAAACAAAGCACTCCCCATATTGTAGTTGATTCACTTCTCTTGTCTCTCCTTCTTCTTATGCAATCTTTGCCCTCAAATTTGTTGTTAAAGTTGTGAAAATACTTGCAAATAGTAAGTAAGAAAGTTGGAGATAATGGTTGTTAAGGACAAAGTGGAGGGGGAAGGCTGCTTTTATAGACAACCTTTCAAATGGACAGCTGAGATTAATCCTCTAGAAGGATTCCAAGATCAATGGTGGAGGATGCATGAGAGGGAGGTTATGAAATGGATGGTCAAGATTAAACTTCAGAAAAGATGCCAAGATCAATGGTCTAGAATTGATGCACCAGAAATATGCCATGCATGGAAAAGTTATGACACTGACAACTATAACGCCTGATGGCTATGACAGACATGCAGGACATGCAAGCTATGACAAAAATTAATGTTATGACAGGGGATTATGACAGAGCATCTTTGACTAG
Source organism: Sequoia sempervirens (assembly GCA_007258455.2). Lineage (NCBI taxonomy): Eukaryota > Viridiplantae > Streptophyta > Pinopsida > Cupressales > Cupressaceae > Sequoia > Sequoia sempervirens. The sequence goes on from VDFB02360265.1 coordinate 32,378, forward strand.
GTGGTGCATAAATAATTTATTTCAAATTATTTATTCAAAAATGGAGGAAAATGACAAGTGGAGATAAATAATTTATTCAAATTATTTATTTGGAGGAAAATGAAAATGGGCATTTAATTAAAATGATTATTCAACCATTTAGTTAAATAAGAGGAAAAATGGAAATAGAGACATTAAATAATTAACTTAGATTAATTATTTAATAAGGAAAGACAAGGAAATAGTTAAATAATTAACCATAGAATAATTAAAAGACCATGAATAGTTAAATAATTAATGGTAATTATTTAACTATAGATGAAAGGTGATAAAATAATTAAATAAATAATAATTTATTTAACTATTGAAGAAGGGGGGGAATTAGTGACGCAATTAAATAATCTTAATTGATCAGGATAGAAATGAGAAGGTGAATTAATTAAATAATTAAAATTATTTAATTAATAGAGGAATATGATCAGACATAATTGAATAATTAAAATTATTCAATTATTGAAGGATGAAGACGAAGAAAAAAATGATGCTCGCAGACTTAGGACATTTTTCAGTGTATATATATATTAGTGTCATTTTTATGCCAAGAGGGTTTTCTTGGAGGATCTATACTGTAGTTAATGATGAGGAGAAAATACTCAAACATACCTTTTGTTCAATTATATGTAACTATTAACAATTCTTTGTAATGTGTTTTTTAATTATTGCTTCTCTTTGTATTATTTTTAGACCATTTTACTTGATTGTTGACAACCAAAGCTTATGATTAAATATATATATATACACACATTTATCAATCGAAGTATATATATACATATATGTATATATATCAATATATATATTAATATATATATATATAAACATTCTATATGTATATCAAATACATTCTATTAACAAACATAATTATATCATATATAAATATAAAGAATAATATTACTTGTCTATATTTGATTATATAATATATATATATATATATGTGTGTGTGTGTGTGACTATAACTTTACACACACACACACATTTCAATAACTTTATAAAACACTCATACATACAATCCCATCGATCGACATACATACACAAAATATATATATATATGCTAGCCCAATTAGTATTGCATATGGGTGATTCGTCCGTGAGCATGGATAGGTACGTCTACCTACATATACTCACGTGTGTATTCACTCACATGTATGAGTATACCGTAGACATGTACACATATACATATATATACATTTTATGCGTATATCTCATCGATACCGCAATAAGCATACAAGGAAAGACTGACACATGACATCAAGGCTTAATCCCAATTCTCAATCACAACATTCATAACAAAGATTACTTACCTTTTTTTCCAAAACTGACTTGAATCTCTATAGGACGTGAGTGTGTGAATGCTCTTGATTAGGCTCATTAAGGGTTACCAGACCAAGTTCTTCTCCAGAGTGATACTTTCCCTCTCTTCTAGAGGTTTGAACCTACTCCTCCACTCAACTTGGCACATCATAATAGTAGTTATTCAAACACAACATAATCATATGCATCGTACATTTCATAGTTAGAGACATTATAGAATATCAAATTGCATCAATAATTCATTCATTGTATTTCCATTCAAGATTCATTAAACATATTCATATAAAGATTCATAAAACACATTCACATAAAGATCCATAAAACACATCCATTTATTCAAGCAATTTAACCAAAATAGGTAATAGTAAATAGGTAATATTGCTCGGGGTGTAACATATTCCCCCCCTTGCGAATCATCATCCCCAATGATTTATTAAGTATCGACATGGACATAATATCAAACATCAAACACAAATCATCCATAAAGCATCAAATAACAAAACATCATTATTTTCAAGAGTTTTCAAAATCTTGCAAGACTTTTGAAAACTTTTGCTTCATCTCAATATAATCTTCCCAAGTGGCAGAATCTTCTGCATACTGGTCACATTGAACTTTGCACTACAAAACCTCTCTATTACGTAAGTGGAGCTTACGTGTTCCGAGCACCTTGAGAGGCTCGATTATTACCACCCCTGGATCCTACACCTATAAAGCATTCCAATCAATAACATGGTTATCACCTGGGGTATACTTCTTAAGATATGAGACATGAAAAACATCATGCATCTTGGCAAGAGCTGGTGGCAAAACAATCCTATATGCTATAGGGTTGATCTCCTCCAAAACCTCAAAAGGACCTACGTAGCGTGGAGCTAGTTTGGATGACTTTCCAAACTTGATAGAACTGTTATGAGGCTTGACCCTTAACAAAACCTTTTCTCCTACTAAGAAACTTTATCAACATAACTTTTCTACCTATTATTAGCTTCTGCTAATCTTTGATTAATAATTCCAACTTGCTCCTCCATTTCAAATAACATCTTTGGCCCAAGGCTTATCTTATCTTCTAGCTTATTCCAGCTTATAGGAGTTTGACATTTCCTACCATATAATGCTTTGAATGGAGTCATCTTGATCATAGAATGATAAGAGTTATTATATGAAAACTCAACCAATGGTAAGTAATCTTCCCATTTTTATTGTTGATCCATGTAATACATCCTTAGCAGGTCTTCTAACACTTGGTTCACCCTTTTAGTTTGTCCATCCATTTCTAGATGATAAGAAAAACTTATATTCAATTTTGTTCCAAGTGTAGAAAATAGGGTTTGACAAAATCTAAATGTCACACGAGCATCCCTATCAGATATAATCTTCTCAAGAATTTCATGCAATCTAAATATCTCTTGAACAAACTTCTGAGCTATTACTAGAGCTCCATCAATCATATTTCCTGGTATAAATTGAGCTACATTAGTGAGCTTGTCCACTACTACCAGAATGGCATTATGCTTATTCTTTGACATAGGTATTTCTTGCACAAAATCCATGCTAATGACTTACCACTTACTTTCTGGAACTTCATGTGGATATAGAAGACCTGCAAGGTGATGATGCTCTACCTTCACTCTTTGGCACTCTAAGCAACTTGCTACAAACCTTGTTGCATCCCCTTTCTTACCCTTCTATAAATACAATGGCTTTACATCAACCAACATTTTGGCGACACCAGGATGTCCTGAATATGGTGCATTGTGAACTTATTTCTATACCAAGTTCCTCAATTCTCCAAAATTAGGTACATAAATTCCCCCTTGAAATCTTAATAATCCATTTGATTAAAGGTGATACCCTTCATACTTTTGATCTTATGGATCATCTGAGAGTGCTTGCTTGACTTGTTCATAGAACTCGTCACCCTTGGATTCCTGCAACACTTGACTCTTAAAGTCAATTTGGATCGATACCATCGAGGATATATGCCTCCTACGACTCAAAGCATCAACAACTCGATTCTCTTTCCCCTTGATATAACTAATGTTGAAATCATAGTCTGATATTAGCTCTAACCACCTTCTATGCCTTGCATTAAGACTAGGTTGGGTAAAAAAATACTTAAGACCATGGTGATTGGTCTGGATTTCAAAGGGTTTTCCCAATAGATAATGTCTCCACATTTGTAGCACATGAACAACTACTACTAACTTTAAATCATGTGAAGCATAATTTTGTTCACAGGGCTTTAACTTCCTTGACTCATAAGTTATGACTTTCCCCTCCTGCATTAACACTCCACCCAATCCTTCTCTTAATGCATCCATAATAACAATAAAGTTACCATCCAGATTTGGTACCTTTCGTATCAGAGTCGTGGTCAACTTTTCTTTAAGTAGATCAAATGATGCTTGACATTTCTCTGTCCACTCAAAAGTATCACCTTTCCTTTGCAAAGAAGTGATGGGAAAAGCTATCCTTGAAAAGTTTGCAACAAACTTACAATAATACCCAGCCAAACCCATAAAACTTCTAACTTCTGGTACACACTTGGGCACCGTCCACTCCTGCATTGCTTTTATCTTTGTAGGATCAACTGCAATCCCATTTGCTAAAATTACATGACCCAAATATTGTACTTCTTTTTGGAAGAAGGTACACTTTGAGAGTTTCCCATACAACTTATGTTCTTTTAATCGTTGTAACACCATCTCCAAATGCTTGTGATGTTCTTCTTCATTCTTAGAGTAGATTAAGATGTCATCCAAGAATACCAACACAAACCTATCCAAGCAGTCTCTAAATACATTGTTCATTAGATTCATTGCTCACAACCTATATTCACTAGACAATCGACCAAGTTGTTCCCTTCTTTGTATGTGTGCAAATTTTGATAGGCTCCCAACTTATCCAATAAAGACCAATTATATTTTAATATATAATCCAACTTCCAATTTTGGATCTTCCTTTCCTTACATGCATTTATTAACACCAGTGAGTCACCTTCTATCTGTAACTTTGGGAGCTTAAGGTTAAGTGCTAATTTTAACCCATGTAACAACGCTTGGGCCTTTGTTGCATTATTCATACAAGATGGGAGCCTGATTGACATAACACTTATCAACATCCCCCTGCAATCTTTGATAGATACTCCTGCTCTAGAGGTGTTAGGGTTTCCCCTAGTTGCACAATCAAAATTTAATTTATAAAAGCCTAGGGGTGGTGGTTTCCATACAATCTTTGTTCTATCTACTTTTTGATGTGCTAGTTGGAGCAAGCTTCCTTTAAAGGGTAGGGAAAGATGAGGCCAATTGCTAAGTAAATTTGCATCCCAATCAGTGAATATGGACCCTACATGCTTGTATTTCTACACATAGCCATTTACTACCTCTAAAATTGATTGCTCTAATTTGCTTAATACCTTCTCCCTGTTTAGTTTCTCTTTTATAAGTATTCACTTATTCCTTGCTCACCATATTGCCCAAACTACCATGGCTGGGATGACTCTCCAGATGCTTGCAAAGAAGGAATTTTTGTATAACACTGGCCAACTTGAGAATAGTTTCCACAAACTATTTGGTGGTGGTGATTTCCAATTCATTTTGTTTGTTACAAAAGACCAACATGACTGAGCTATTGAACATGACAAGAAAAGGTGATTTACATCTTCTGAATCTTCTTCACAAAGTACACCTAAATGGCTCCGCAATCCCAAGTTTTGATAATCTATCGCTTGTCAGGATCTTGTTTTTAATTTCTAGCCATGTAAAGCACCATGCTTTTGGCAAGCTTATTGCATCCCAACAAAAAGAGTAAGCCCTTTGAAGTTTAATATTAAAATATTAAATATATTAGAATTTTAATATTTATATATTTATTAAAACTATATATTTAATTTATATTTATTATTACATATTATATGAAAAATGATGCATATTATTAAATATAAATATTATATACATACACTCCT
>VDFB02360266.1:0-13392 GCA_007258455.2 Sequoia sempervirens
AGGTGATTACTTAAGCAACCTACAATGGTCAATCACTAGTCAACACAAAAATAGATTTTCTAATCAGCACCATGACTGTAACACCTTGGGGTTTACTGTAAAACCCTAATTTTGTCTAAGAGTAGAGACAAATCAATTCTGAGCACATTCTACCTTCTCTGATAATGTGGACCATACCAATTAACTCCTTTCAAAAAACACATGATAAATATGTAGCTTATTTTCTTTTTGGACACCTGGTTTAGTAACTTTTTTATGTCATGACAACATTTCATGACAACTTTGAAACATTTTGAGCAACTTTGCAACATTTGAAAACCATGCTCTTGTCTCCATCATATATCTCCAACTCTTCCAGAACCTAATCCACTAATCTCCATGACATCAATGACAATATTATTCCATCAAATCCCTTTTCACCATTTTTTTCATCATAATGTCGGATGCCCTAGGAAGGGTATTATCAAAAGAGATGGATTTTGGGAGGATATATGCGGTTGAGGTCACAAGTGCTTTATAGGATATTTCACACCACCAGTTTGTGGGTGATACAATTCTCATGGGATCAACAAAAAGGAAAGAATTCTTCCACCTGAATACAATGTTGAATCAATACTCAATGGCTTCAGGAGAGATAGTGAACAAGGAAAAATCATAGATCCTTTTTTTAATACCCTTGCATATAAGGAACAAGAAATATTAAAAAAATTGAATTTCAAGAAGGGACAACTCCCCTGCACATATTTAGGGATACCACTAGTAAAAGCGCTAAGATCTTGGGGACTTTGGGACCCACTAAACCTCAAACTACGAACTAGAATAACCTCTTGGAAAGGAAAATGGTTGTCATGGGCAGATAGAATTACAATGGTGAAATCAACACTATTAGCTATTCTTATTTATTGTTATCATACATGTCCCTCCTGGCTAGTGTACCTGGATTGATTTGACAAAGCAAACAAGGTGTTTTTTCTTGCAAGGAGCAAAGGAGAAGAGAAAGATAACATTTATTTCCTATGATAGATTTATAGGGCAAAGGAGAATCATGGCCTATGGATCAAAAACATTGATCTACAAAATAAGGCCCTTGGGGATAAACTTGTATTGAGAATGCATAAATAATCAAATAGGTAATGGGAAAGGATCTTACATCATAAATACCTGGGAAGTGAAAATGGTGAGGAAATTATGCCCACCTCCAACCCCCCAAAGGTTCATGAATTCAGAATTTCATGCAAAAAATGCAAGACAATAGTATGTGATTTCTTATGTTGGGACATACATGATGGTGGTAAAGACTTATTTTGGGAGGATTCATGGGTAGGCTCTCAAGCTTGGATAGTTTGGTAGAAATGCATCAAGTCAAGAAAGCTCTAAAATACCTTTGGGGATCACATGTGAAAGATTATGTAAACTTTGCAGATGAGAAAAAAAACTTTGGGTTGGCATTGGAAGGACTTCACACATCTAAATCTTCCTTTAAGAGACATAGAATAGATATCATCAATCCTCACCAAAAAAACTTTTATTTTTATGCAAGGTGCAAATGTTCTGATTTGGGGGTAGAAAAATTAGGCAGCTATAAAGTCGAAGATGACTACAACATCTTGTTAAGAGAGTAAAGATAGGAAAGGTCTAAGATACCCAACTAGCTATGTTGGAATAAATTTTTCCTTCCAAAGGCAGGCAAATTTGCATGGGATGCGCTCCAAAGGAAGATATTGACAACATAAAAATTCCATAGATTGGTGTATAATGGCCCCTCAAGGTGTGTTTTATGCAAAGCTCAAAAAGAAACAATAGATTATTTTTATTGGGGTGCCCCTACACCAAGGAATGTTGGAGATGTTTGTGTTCCAGGTTAGGATGGGTTGGGGCACTCCCCAATGAAATTTTTAGCCTCTTTCATTTGTGGCCCATCCTCAAGAAATATTAGAAACGTTGGATGCATTTGGATGATGATCCCTTCTATCTTTATATGGGAAATATGGAAGGAAAGGAACAAAAGGTTATCTCAAGGAAAGGAAATGAGAAAATCCTCCTTGAATAAAATTGAAGTAGTAATAGTGGAGTCAATGAATGCAAAATTATCATAGATTGCATCTAAATAAGTATTTTTCTCATAATGGGATGCCAAGCTCAGGCTTTCTTGGCCAAATTTAAGAGTTCCATTTTGGGTTGGTGTAGGTGGCACAATGACAAATTGAGCAAGGGAAAATGTGGTATGGTCTCCTCCACATCTTGGATGGTTAAAAATCAATTTTGACAATTCTTCAAGGGGAAATACTGGACCATCAATGGCCAAATGCATTGTTAGAAACTAGAAGGGAGAAATGTTGTTCAGGTCTATGAAAAAGCTACTAGTGGGAACCAAGAATGAAGCAAAATTATTGGAAGTAATTAATGGCTTATTACTTTGTATGGGCCTATGAGCCAAAAAATTTTTGATAGAAGGTGATTCTTCAATAGTAGTGAATGCCATCTAGAATGAATCCACAACAAACTAGAAGCTACAAGCCCTCAACAAAGATTTGGAGCTACTTAAGAACTTCAAAAACTTCTCAACAAACCATATTTATAGAAAAGTAAACAGAAAGGTAGAAAAATTGGCCAATGATGGTATGGATGGGATAGATAACATTTATGGGATAAGCCTTAGTTTGACCTAGCCACATTCCTTGATATGAAGGAGAACTAATAAGTAATAATTATGAGAGGACCGTTCATTGATTGTGGAATGAAGGAATTGGTTGTGGAAATGGCCATTTTGACATAAAAAAAATTGAGTCCTCCAAAGCTCACCTCAAGTGTTATGGCCTTGATGATGTAACTCAAGAAGGGTGGGGATAAAAGGTCTAACTCTAGACACACATTAGCATTAATCGTAGTTATCTTGATTTGTAATATTTAAAATTTAGGTTGTATTTAAATTTGGTTGAGTGAATGCAAGGCTGGATTTGCAATGGATTTCTTGGGAAAGATTCAGGAATCACTTATAATCACTTTAATGGCGACTCATGTAAATTTTAGAGCTAATCTTTTTAAACAAGATTCACCTTTTTGGCTTTACAATGGAGAAATTGATTAGATTAAGAAGTGGTAAGAAAAAATTGGCCTTCTTGGGCTTCATTTCTGACATGAGATTGGAGTTGATATGTTTAGTAAGGAAAGGTTATACCTAGCAACTATGCGCATGGTGTTTGGGAATGATTTCATGGCTTCATCTAGCATATATCAGGTGTGCATTGACATCACTTCAATGGGTCATGGAGACGGGTGATTTCTACCAAGGTGAGCTTTGATTGAATTGTGGAAGTTTTTTGGCTTGTCATATCTTGTGGCTGGCAGCTTAGTTCGACTAGCTTTGATGGTTTTGGTATTGGCCTAAATGTTCCTTCCTAGCTTTGTATTTTTCCAGGTTTTTTCTCTCTACAGGATTAGCATTGTATTTGGGTATACCTTTTTGGGGCCTTGTGGCAAAATTTTGAAGACTGGAACATCCTCATCTGGGTGCTTATGTAGTACTTTTGTTTATATTAATATAATTTCCTACAACTTCAGTTGTAGTTTATGGATGAAAAAATTTATGTAAATAATACATTAATAATTATAATATAAATTATAGAATACTTCATGTTTATATTCTAATTTAGTAAAAGAAAATGATAGTTGCATATATTTATTAATGTTGGATAAAGTATAATAACACCTTACATTTATAATTATTTAATGTATTATAAAAAATTAAAACAAAAACATGCAATATGTTTTGATTATGTTAAAACTGAAGGGCCAGTACGCATTACAAAGCAGCTATCGAGGCATAAGAGAGGAGACTCTCAAAAAGAGAAACATCTTAAGACTCACGAGGAGTGAGGTAGGATATGACCATTAATGACCAAAGCTTTGATCGGAGCAAGGAACAAGTTGCAAAACAATTGTCTCGTAATAATTAAAAGATATAAATTTAAATTTTGAATTTGAAAAATTCAAGATTAAATAAATATAATAACATATTCGTTTTAATTTTTAATTTTTCCATTGATAATAATATTATATAAATATACTTAATTATTAAATATAAAAATAGTAATTGTATTAGTAATATTATTAGAAATATAATTAGTTAATAATTAATATTAATTATTAAAATTATATAAATATTAATATAATGATTTTATATTTGTATATTTAAATAATATTATATAAATATATTATTAAACATTTAGAAAATATTTCTTAAAATAAAGTTTTTAATTATTATTAAATTATTTTAATATTAAAATATTATTTTTTAGTTAAACATATAAATTTTGGTCTCAAAATTAAACTCTAAAATTTATTTAAATTAAATTAATAGCACCATTCCAAAAAAATAGAAAAATAATAGTTTACATTTATTATTTAATTTATATATTTATGGAAAACCTTCATAATTCCAAAATAAATCAACCTAGATAATAGTCAAAACTTTTTAGCCAATCATATTCATGAGAAATAATTTCTAAAATTTTTAAGTGAAATATTTTACATGTTCACTTTCAAAATGTAGACACTTAATATTGTCCTAATCAATATCAGCATTTGATTTCATTTATTAATGTCTTTTCTACTGATTCAATCATTTCTCATCTATTTAATTAAATAATGTTAATTGTTTAATTAAATTCATCATTTTCCTTTGTTAATCAAGTAATTAATATCGTTTGATTAATTCACCTCTTTCATGTTAGTTTTTGTCCTATTTGATTAAATAGTGCAAATTGTTCAATTAAATTCCTTAATTCCTCTCGTTTGGTTAAATAATCTAAATTGTTTAATTAAATGTCATAAATCCTACACTTTAGTTAAATGATCTTATTTTTTTAATTAAATCATAAATTCTCTCAACTTGCACAACTAAATAATTTTTTAATTATTTAATTGACTAATATCTTCTAACTCCTCCAATCATTGAAAGAATATTCTCATGGAATATTCCTGCAATTCAAATTCAAATATTTCCCTCCAAATGGAAATATCTTTTCCATCTCCCTAAAATCATGGGATTGCAATCGTCTCAACCAATTTGAGCCCTTGATTAGAATCATTGATCTATGTCAATATTCAATCTCATCCATGGATTTATCCTTGATCCATGTCATCTCTCATCTTTCAATTCTATCCCTTGATTAGCCTAATCAATCTTAACCATTGATTCAACCAAAAAGCCTATAAATAGTCCTCATTTCTATGAGCAAATCATCAATTAAGCATTTGAGTAATCATACTATAGCCAATTTCACATTCGCTTTTGAAAGAATTTGTCCATTTCCATCAATTTCACCATTAGAGGTCATCAAATATTTTCTTCAATAATGGGATTAGGAAAGGGCTAAGCATTTCACATCAATTCAGGACTAATCCCCTAATGGGATGAGTTTTACTTGTGTTAATTGAATGTTTCCTTTGAATTTGTAATGTTATTTCATGTTTAATGGCATCTTACTTAGCATTTGTGATAATTTGGTTGGGAATATGATCTAATTAGGTTAGTTGATTTGTTTCTTAGTTGATTCCTAACATTGTGAGATTTTTAGGATGATTTGGTGTTTTGGAAATTTTTGATTTTAATAAATGTTTTAATGTTTTGGGGATTTTTGAACTTTACAAATTTTTGGATGTTTTTGGATTTTGAAGATTTTGCAAATTTTTTTAAGATTTTTTAAAATAACCTTTCAAAGAACCTCCAAATATCAAGGATAGAAAACAAGCACATAGAATACAAAGGCTAAGCTTATTATTGAGGCGTTCAAAGGGTCTCTATATAAAAGGGAGAAATATCAAAATTTGGACAAAATAATGAGAGGGAAAAATGCTCCGGGTGAATATATAGAAAATATCTAGGCTATGTCAATGAGTCATACAACAATAAATTCCACCACAAAATGAGCAGTGCAACCCTATGTAAACTAGTATTATTGTATGCTTATGAAAACATAACCAGGTGGGCATGGATACAAATGGCTCCTAAGTTGACTGCAAGCCATGTGCATTTTTATGTACAAAGTAATCTCTCGTGAAATGGAGAAAAGTAGAAAACCTTGTGGGAAAAAACTACCCTCCAAAAGAGAGAAAAGATGCATGAAAATTATACACATGAAGAAGTACTACTTCTTTCACTAAGTATATGATTTCCTCCATAAGAGATAAAATGATAGAAGGTCTATGAGACCCCCCCATAATACATGTCCTGCTACATTAAAGTTGGATAGTTGACAGAGGATGCAGATGAAGTTCCAAGAATGCTTCACAATGTTCCTTCCCTTGGGAAGAAATGAAACCAACTGAAGATGCAGGATATCTTCCCATGCGAGAAGATGCATGTATGATCTTGAATAGAGTTGAAATTCATCCAAGAATGATGATGATGGTGCCCATAATGTCTTCAAATGTTGCTTTGGAATCTCCAATCCAATGCTTACATGTGACAAATACTGATGGAATGAATCAAGTATCATAGAAGATTCTGTAACAGGGACCACAAGAACCATAGATGTATGGGGATAACTGGAACCATAAGAATCTGATACTGTCACTATAGAAGCCAATGTAGGTGAAGGAAGAGCAATCATATCTAAAGAAGACAAGGCCGATGCAACTTTATTGAAGTTGTCATAAAAAAGAAGACTGATGTCCTCCATGTGTGCTTCCATGTCAGCAATGCAAGACTCTATGAAAACACATAAAATATCGGGTAGATATGCATCCCAATCATCAATGCTAGGAAGACTAATATCCTGTTGCAAAGAAGTGCTGGAAGCTCTCAAAGAAACGACTCTGAAATCTGATGAAGCAATAGGAGGAGGTAGAGGAATGATGATTTCCTCTATGTCAAATGGACACTCTGTATCTGAACCATGATGCAGGATGTGAGGTGTGATCATAGCAGGATCATGCAAGAAGGGAGAAACATTGGAGTCTTCATATATTTCCCAAATTTTGATCCATAATGCATGTGGACATTCAATATCCATGATGGCATACAAAAAGTCATTTGGAATATGCAAACCGATTAATCCACAAATATGATCACGAATATTAAACCATTTATCCTTCTGAGATTGTTTACCTGGTTCTGGGTAAGTCCATACAAATATGGCATGAGATTATGGAATTTGAGATGTTTCAGAATTCCTTCACACCAAGACTTATAGTTTCCCGGTTTTAGGTTGATTACAGAAGAATGGGTTTCATATCCCATGATTACAAATAAGTTAATTCCTTAAGACAATAGAAAATCAATAGATTAAGAACCCTCCCAAATTAGATGACCCCCTAGTTTTGGCACTTTATAAGTTAGTGCATGAATCTCTAATAATTTCAACCAATCCCTTATCACTTCCCCTTTGTCACATTCATTTCAAAAGAAATAAATTCACTCTTCTTTTACAATTTTTTAACTGTGACAAAAAATATTAACCTCCCTGTTATCACTTCCTTTTTTCCACATTCATGGTAAAAGAAGAAAAATACTCCCCCCTTACAAATTTATTCAATATTAGACATTCTCTTTGCAAATACTTGATGGTTTGAAGTAACCAAAAAAAGGCTAGAAAATATTTCAAGAATACAATAAATAATATTAGCATAAAGATCTAATGATTATTTATGAAACAAATATTCAAGAAAGAGTCCTATTGAATATTATTGGCCAGGTCAATGAAACTAAGAAGGTCAATAGATTGGAAATAAAGTTGCTTGTAGGTGTAGAAGTGGAGAACAATATGAGACAAAGTTAAAGACTCAAAATTGAAATATTACCAGTGTAGGTCAACACCAAAAAAAAACCTCGATCCATAAGCGTCACCTCTGGGAACAAGACTCATGCTTCTCGCATTGATTTGAATGATCTACACATGCAAATCTTGGCCTTCATGGGAATGGGCGAATGGATGTGGGTTGTGTTGGTCAGTGACCAAACTCCACACAAATTCATTACACCACAGCAACGCCAAAGAGCCTGCACCAGCATACCCAAAGGAAACACTCCGCTGGCAAAAAATAGCCACCGACCTCCCTTACGTAGATGAAGGAGGGCCAGAATGGCCTCCACAAAAGCACTCATGGCCTGCACCTTCAATCTGCAATAATAGCCACCATTCTCTTTTTAACTTTTAGGAAGAAAGCTCAAGCGCCCCGTTGAATGACAACAGGGGAGTACGTCTGGCAGAGGCAGGGGAATTTGTTGGGAAGGCACGTTGCACGCCTACAGCCAACACAAATGCATGTGCAGGTGTACGGGTCTGAGTCCTTCACCTTCACAGAATCAACGACCGTCCTTGGCAAAATTCGTGACCCTTAGGTTAGACTTTGCACCAGTAAATGGCACCCTTCTGCCAATCCTTCAAAAACACGACCACCATTGGGGTTTGTCTCCTCCTCAAATCATGCCTTCACCTGCCTACTGTGAACCAGTGTCAAAACCCTACCAAAGCTTCAGGCGGCGCTTTTGAAGAGCTATGTATGCACAGGTCCAACGTAGCAAAAAACTGGCAGTGAGATCAAAGCGGACTGGGGTCTAAACAAAATGTCGATGTTAGCAGATGCGTTGGCTTTGGCAGGCCGTGTAGTGCAGAGGTGAGTGCAGGTCCCATGTGGAAAAGAGTGTCGAGCCTCCACCAAGATTCAACAAACACTACCCTCTGATTCGCACAATGAGCAAACAAGATTTGATGCTAACCACACCGCTCTGGAGAAAATAGCCACAAACTCCGACGATCTACAACAAATTGTGCCTCTGTGACTAGAGGTCTCACAAAATTTTTGAGTAGAGATATGCCATAGGGGTGATTCCCAGTTTTAAATGCATTCGCCTATGGCCTGAAAACTACTTTGGAAGGCTCTAATACCATGAAAGAACCTCCAAATATCAAAGACAGAAAACAAGCACATAGAATGAAAAACTCCACTTATTATTAAATAGTCAAGGGTCTCCTTATAAATGAGAAATATCCAAGAGTTGGACAAAATATCAGGAGGGAAAAATATCAGGTAAATATCTAGTCTATGTTAATGAGTCATACAACAATAAATGCCTAAGTAGGCTTAGGTCAACGTATGTGTAAGCAAGTATTAATGTATACATTGACAACCTTAAAGGAATATACAAGAACCCGATCTTATGCAAGTATAGGAACATGCCCCAGTTTGATGTGATAGACTACCTTGATATGGGTAGGACAAACTGACCTTTGGAGTGTGCCAAGTATTACTAAAGGGGAATAGATACTTGCTCAATACCAAGCTATGGTACAAACACAGATGAATGAAATAAATAGGGTAAATAGGATGGAAGATGATTGTGACAAATGAAAGATGCATGATAAACAAAAGAGTGAATGGTAGATGGGAGATGGTACTTATTTATGCAAGGCACCTATTTTATAGGTTTTCACTAAGGTACCTACCAAAAACACTACCGAAGTGGTTTTCACTAGAGAAAATTTGTGTCTTTACTATTTCGATCCTTTTTTCCATTTTTGGAGGATTTTTATTACTTTTATGATGTTTTTGGATTTTAAGATTTTATAGCCCTCATGGGCTAGGCATAAAACTTTTTGAGATGGGTGTTACTAATGGGATCTTACAAGGCTACTCCTTCAGGGGTGGCTAGTTGATAAGCTCCTGAACCATAGCTTGTTGTGACAATGAAAGGCCCTAACAAATTCAGCTCAAATTTACCCTTGCTATCTTGATCCGACATGTTCTTCAATGTTGGGTGATCCTAATAGTGGTTTGTTTTAGAAATTTGGACAGATTTTTAATTTTTAACTAAATCTTCACATTAGAGGGCACCTATAAGCTGGCCTAAACCATGAGGAATTTGAGAATGATTACAGAAGCCTAGAGTCTTGTGGAACTTTTTTCACTGGGTGGATTCAGAGAAGTGTTTTTGTAAATTTTTAAATTAGATTTCACTTATTTTTCCATCTCCCACAAAACTGGTATTTTTCAAAAAATAGCATTTTTAAAAAGTGACGTACACCGTATAATGCATAACTTTTTTTCCATAAAGGATAAAATTCCAATTCTTTTGAATTTACATTTGTGACTCTAATATCTAGTACTTCCACTTGGTTATATATTTTTTTATTGAATATTTTTCTTTGAAATCGCAAGTTTGAAGTCAATCAAATTAATTCAGACATAAGCCAGGCATTATATAGCGCTATACTTTTTGTATATATCCGAAATTCGAGATTTTTTTTGGTTCGGATCAAAGGACTTCAATGCTCGGTCGGGCCCTCAGAATTTTTTTGATAATCGCCTGGTGCATGTCGCGAAAGGAACAAAGAGACCTTCATTTTTGATGAAAAACCTATGTTTTAATAAAACTAAAACAAATACGCTGGCTAGAACCAGAAACCATATTAAAATTGCATTGGATAAACAGATTCGAGAGAACTCGCGATTCAAGTTTAGTTTCTCAGATATTTCCTCGGCACTGCATCCTGTACAAGGCTTAAGAAAAATTTAAGAGTTTTGTAGCGGAGAATTCTAAAAATTAGAGGAAAAGAGTTCGCCGGGGAGTTCAAGTGAACGAGGATTCATTTGGGCTTTAAGATTCATTGAGCTTTACCCATTGTACTATTATTTTGAAATGGCCCCAATAATTAATGCATGATTTATTTCGAACCTAGTTGATCGAACCTTTATGGATTCCGGTGGAGCTTGTAATTCATCACGAACCCTAAAAGAATAAATTTTTGCCATGAGGTCGACACCTCGGTGCACCTCTATCAAATTACTTAAGCCTTATGAAGCTTCACTTGTTGATGCATGGATTTCGATATTAATAGGATATTGATGAAGATGGAATTAACACAGGAGTATGGTACATGAACTTCAACATTCTTAGGGATTTGTCCCCAACCCTTGCTCTTGCCTCTACCGCCACCTGCATCATCGACCCCTGCTAGGTTTGTCATACAAATGGGGTGGTGTGGAGAGAACCACATGTCATAAGTTGGAGTCTTACCAAGATTATTTGGTCTTCCTCTGTAATCCCATGGAAGAGGAGCAAGCTGTTTGAAGTAATCAATGGCAACCTAAAGGACTATCTGAGGCCCCTAAGCTATAATCTCCCTAAAAGTCCATGCAAACACTACCCTGTAATCTGGTTATGGGAAATCTTACATGTCCCCAAACTTCCTTGCAACCCGATCCAAAAGATACCTCTGAATAATGTGGATCTGGTAGCTATTGAGCCACCATGTTTTTCATGCATATAAAATTTGATCTTGATCATCATCTTATGGTTGTGCATATAACCAGTGTCTCCACCTAAATACTATCATATCATCTATGACTCTCCTTCAATAAGCAATATCCATTGCTCTAGTGTGATGGAGTGTAGTCATCCTTACATCTATAGATCATTGGGTCTTCATCATCCACATCTCTCAATGTAATAACTAGTCCAAGCACGACGATGTACTCCCAAGACTAGATGTGAAGCAATGTCACTCCAGTAGATAAGTTGTGTCCTCTCACATAAAACACCTAATACATGTCATGGTATAATATGGCCAGGATCTAGGTCCCCAAGCATAGGTTCAAATGTCCTCCAATATACCCTCTAGCACAACTCCCTAGTTGACATTGAATCCTTAGATGCATCTATTAGGCATCAAGACTCCCATAATGAATCTTGCGATCACTAAAGTCATGTTGCTAACTTAGCCACGGTATCTCTACAAGTCAATCTAACCGCCATCGACCTCCAACTGATCTACTCCCAGTACTCTAAACATGATGTCAAAACTGAGGTCTCCATCATAGATCACTCTCTTTCGTGAATCAAAACTCATAGGATGCACCATACATCCTTGAGTGAAATAGTCACCTCACCTATCAGGAGGTGAAATGAGGAGGTATCTAAATGTCGTCATTAGATATGAGCACAGTCATTAGGGCTAAGTTTATCTTAATCTTTTAAATATAACAGATGTGATAAAGTTTGACGACTCCCAAGAACTCATCCTCCTCCTCATCAAAGCTCACCATCTGTCCTAGAATCCTTGGCCTCCTCTTGCATGAAAGTAGTGTACAGAAGAATGCCTACATTTACAATGTGCACAACATCAATTTACAAAAAATTGAGGAAAAATTCTATGTCTAAAACCCTAAAATGCAAAAGAGATCCTTTATGCAAGGGTGTCGCTCTGCCTTATCAGTAAGTGCATCACTATTTTTAACAGCATCTCTATAGTGTAAAACCACGATGGTATTTCGAAAGTTTGGTGGTATTTAAAATATGTGATGGTATTTTAGAAGCGTCGCTAAAAATAATAGAATGTATGTGAAACTATAGATTTTCATTGACATATCAAATACAAAAGCACAAAGTTTTTCTCCAAAAGTGTCGAAGTATCCTATACCTTGGAACACAAATGCTCTGGAGCGACATTCTATTGCAAAAGCATCACTAAAGCCAAAAAAAGTGCCATCAACCATAATGGAAGCATCGTTGAAATAGCGATTCCTCTGTTTGACCTATTCTAGCCTACCTTTAGCTATCTTGAAAGATGTACAAGGAAATTTTTTCAATGTGTACATACCAGTGGTCTAGCATTGGCTGGCCACTAGAACTCTTAGATTCAATCTGTGTGATGTAGGGGAAGCACATGATCTACCATTCTATCATGTGCTATGCTAGGTCTCTCATGAAATGACTCTCAAATCTCTCAAATTTCTCAAATCCAAGTGTTCTAATGAGCTTGAAAGTGACTTACACACATATATATGCATGGTAAAATTAGGGTTTTCACCCTAGATGCATTGCTAGACCTAGGGTTGTTTCCTTGAATCTCCATTTTCTTGCCTAGCAATTTCTCATAGTTTATCAGCGTCCCGAGGCTTCTTTTTCATCCTCTTCACAAACTAAACTAGTCCTACATCTTTGTTGTGAGCTCCACCTAAAAATTAGAATTTCTACTCGATCTCTTGATGGGCAGGAACCCAACATTCATTCCTTTTGTTGGGGCATAGTGGGGCATCCAAGAAAAGCAAGAAATTTTTAAATTTTTGATCTAAACATCATCAATCCAAGAAGCATCATTTTTTGGAAGCAACACAGTTGGTACCGTACTTCAAAGAGGGGGAAAATGTAGACACTGAAAATTGTCCTTATCAATATCACACATTTTATTTCATTTATTAACACTATTTTCAATCATTTCTTTTCTATTTAATTAAATAATGTTAATTATTTAATTAAATTCATCATTTTCCTTTGTTAATCAAGTAATTAATATTATTGGATTAATTCACCCATTTCATGTTAATTTTCATCTTATTTGATTAAATAATACAAATTGTTCAATTAAATTCTTTAATTACTCTCATTTG
>VDFB02360267.1:0-25055 GCA_007258455.2 Sequoia sempervirens
GGAATAATTTAATTTTATCATCTTTATCCATCCTTTAAATAAATAGAATTAATTATTTTGCACTTATTTAGTTAAGTTTGTGCATTTTGTATAACTAATTATTATCCCTCATTGCAAAAACTAACTCTTATAAGCATTCAACCCTTATTGTAAATATCTCTCAGATATTATTCACGGGAAATATCATGGCTTTCATATCTTCTCAAAATATTCTTTTGTAACTTTTCCTTGTTGATGAATATAGAAATTTTTGTTTATAGATCTCTTGCGTGAAAGGTGTACTTGTTTGTTGTTTGATCTTGTGGCTCGTGGTTTTGTGCTTATTTCACAATTCTAACATGGTATCAGAGTGTGGATTCAGTGAACCCCTTCTTGATTTATAAGGTTTTCTTCTTCAACAAGGGTTGTAGGCTTCAAATCTAAATCCCTTTTGCTCTTTTTTGAAAATTTTAGAGATGGGTGAATTTTTGGTGCATTTTGGCATGAAAAGGACCTTTTCATTGAATTTAGAGCTGTCGAAATAGTTAAGATTGACCTTTGTTTTGTCAAAATTGGCTTCCATTTGTCAGATTTGTGAGGGTTTGAAGAAAGAGTTTTTTGCTAGATCTAGGGAGTGCCTAATCTTTCAGAGCATTTTGAGAGCAAATGGACCTCACCATTGCATTCAGAAGGCCCAAAAACCCCTTATTTCTATTTATAATTTGTCAATTTTGGAGCAGGTCACCCCAGGGCAAAAAAAAATTCCTTAATAGGGGCCGCACGACCACCTACACACAGAAGTTAAAAAATTCAAAAAATAAATAAAAATTATGTTTTCTTTGCAAAAAGATTTCTAGCAGTTTTAATTGTATTTAAAAAAAAAAAAAAACTTTTAAAAAAATTGTAAAAGCTTTTGTAAAAAAAAGAATAAAAAAAAGGTTTAAAAGTCAACAAGCATGGGATAGTACGTGTGCAGGTATGTACCTGCATAGGGTACTATGCACATCTGTACTTCCGTAGTGTACCTGTGTCCCTATTTTTTATTAATTTTTAAAAAAAAATTATTATGAATGTTTTTTTATTAATTATTCATGTATTTTTTTATTTTATTTTTAAAAACATTTTTTTTCAAAATAAGTCAAGTTGTGCAAATCCGTTGATGGCCATTTGGCCATCAAATTTAAGCTCACATTTTTTCTATGACAGTCATTTGGCCATCAAATTTAATGCCACAGACTGTGGTTTTTTCACTTTGGGAGCTGTTTTTCTTTTGGAGGCCATAACTTTTGCCCACGATGTCAAAATCAGGAAAATGAGATATCACCGAAATGATGATTCAGAGTACTTTTTAGTGGTGCAGGTATTTTTTGGAGATTTTTTCTTAGGTCCTTGTTATTTCTAGTCAAAGTTAGATCTTCTTTTGTAGAGTTGCCTTCTTCAATGTTTTCAACATAACTTTTGCATATGATGTCAAAAATGAGCAAACAAGATAACGTCGGAAAGCTATTTTCGAGCTCTTCACAGTGGTGTATGTGGTTTCCAGATTTGATTTTTGGTTTTTTCTAAAAATCCTTCTTTTCATCTGTTGTCTTTTTGGATTTTATGGGCTCACATTACATGTTGTTTATCATCTATAAATACACTGAAATAAAGTGTCTTAGCTTTGTATGTGTAGTATTGGGATTATTGCACATCACTTAGTGCCTTATTGTACTCGCACTATGATATAAAATGCTATGGGGGTTGATGTTTTCCTTTTTTTTCCTTCAAACCTTTCTCATGCATATGTGATTTTGGTTTTCACATCCTTTATACCTGCTTGTACTTTATGTCTCAGACCTTCAGATGTTATTGGTTCTCTTCATCCATTACTTTAGAAATTATTTTAGTGTACCTGTCATACCTCTCCCTTGTCAGCGTTATGGGGGGTTTCTACTGTTGGTTTTAATGCTTCCTTGGTTTTGCGTTGGAGTGAGCTATGTATACAATATTTGTTCCTATGTACTAGGCGGATGCAACAACTAGTTACCCATGCATTTCGATGAGATGGAGCAGTTACCATATGGACACTCATGCATTCCTATTTCTGGAGGTGACCTTCCATTTTCTCATGATCAGATCTTTAGACTTTTGGTACTGTTGCCATTTGTATCTCAAGCTCTTGATGTTTTCCTTGGTTTGCCATTGATCTCGAAAGAGGCTGCTAGGGAACCCACAAATTCTTGTTTCTTGATCTCCCGATCATACCAAGGTTCTTCTTTCAGCATTTCAACAGTCTTTATTCGATAGTGTTTGCAGCTTCTTCATGCTTCTAGATGTTCCTTTGTTCCTATCTTTTGGGACAACCTTGTCTTGTTTGGAGGCTTCTTCAGTCCTTCACTTGGCTTTCATCTCTTTTTGGAGTAGAGTTTTCCCATGAGGTTTTCTCTATTTCTCCACATTATAGAGATCTTATGTTTGTACATGGGTACCTTTCTTGGCCTTGTTTGTCGGACCCATCTTGCATTCTCTTTTTAGGGTTTTTAGCTACTCCCCAAGTTCATCTTAAGGGGGGGTGTTAGAGTTATCATACATTAGCTAATAATTAATTAATCTTTAATTGATTATTAGTCTAATTTATTCTCACACTTTAGCTAAACTTATGAATGCTTTATTAGTTGAGTTAATATTAGATCATTATGTCTCATCTCATGTGATGTTGACACTTGTCATGATCTGATCCTTTCTCATTTAGGGGTTTTCTCTTATAAACATTCAATCCTTATTATAAATATCTCTTAGATATTATTCATAGGAAATATCACAAATTTCATATCTTCTTGAAAGCTTCTTCTATAACTTTTCCTTGTTGATGAATATAGAAATTCTTGTTTGCAGATCTCTTGCGTGGAAAGTGTACTTATTTGTTGTTTGATCTTGTGGCTCATGGTTTTATGCTTGTTTCACAATTCTAACACTACATAGAGAATTTAATGCTAAAATGACTACATAGGGGTGTTGGGCGCCCTAGTCTAGAGATTTAAATTTAACATTTTAAACATTTGAAGCTAAAGGGAAATGCTTAAATACCTACCATTGTAGAGATTCAGATCTAGAAGCAAAAATATTTATGAAAATGCATGAAATCCTAGTTTTTCTATGTGAAACACCTAAGCATGCATAAAATTTCATATTTTTAAGGTAATGCAAATTGTTCCAATGTTAATTTTTAGAATTTAAAATGGTCATCTATAAATGTTAGGAAATTTGAACTATAATCCAAAACATAGGTTATTTTTTTAAGGTGATTATGGACCAATTGTTAGCATGACATTGTAATGGTATTGTCAAAATTGATCCTCATACATGGTGAAATTTTATTGCTATTTGTGAACATTTTGGTTAATTAAAACATTCCTAAAAAAAGCTATTGTAGCAAAAATACTACTTGTACAACATACATAAATAAATTATTGGTGATTTGACCTATATTTGACTAATAAATCATAAAATTTGGGTGATTGGGAGAGTCAATGATTCATTATATTTTCTAAAATTTAATTGGATTATACTAATCATTTTTCAACCATTGTGAAGCTTCTATACTAAAATAATATTTCTCCTTCATGAATAAATTGCATTGGAGGATTGATTACACATACAATGAGAGTTGGTAAAGCATAAATTTGTAACATAGATGGAATCGTGAAAAGGCTATCTTATGTTTATAATTTATTGGTGAACTACAAGGTTTTGGTGTAACATCATGGTTGGAGGAGAAGATTTACATGCATAGAATAGTTTGCAAGTGCATTATAATCTAAGTAGGAATTTTATAGAGTAGCATTTAGTGGGTCATATAATAATTAATTTTTTGATAGAGAGTTCAAGTGGTTAATGCTACTCAATACCCTTCGCACATTCTAGATTATTTGATTTTTCATGAGCATCATGATACATCATCCTACACCCTACTATAAAAAGTTAAATACAATACACTAACGTATTGGTATGAAATTTATGAGAACCCGACTCATAATATCAATTCTTGCCAAGTAGTTCAATTTTAACATCAATTTTAAGGAAATTAGGTTCTTAAATGCATATATATAATTAACAACTAAACAAAAATAACATACACCCCAACCTTTATGTGCACCTTAGAACCATTACTTTCCTCAAAGGAATTATGCATGCCCAACCTATAATATGCACCCTAGCAACAATATGCTTTGTGATGACAAGGACATCGTGGAGCTTGTCTAAGTCATTGAGAAGGAGAAAAATAGTGACAAAGGCAATTTATTATCTTGTTATGATTGTGGAGATAATAACCATGTGGTGTGCAAGTATACAATTTTTTCAACTTTTGGATTTTATAATATAGCTCACAATGCAAAGGATTTTCTAGTGATAATACAATTTAAGCCATACAAGAAGGCTATACAAATGATATGGTAGGAAAGAAAAAAGAAAAAAAGTTGTACAAGTAGGTATCATTTTTTTTTGCTCAGTAATAGATGTGTTTTATTATTATATTAAATTGCATAAGTACATCATAATTTTTTGGCCCAAACCAGAAAGAATTACAAATAGAGAATCACCTCCTCAATCAAGGTAGCTCGATAGAAAAACCAAAAAATAAGATTAAAACCATCAGCTCTTGAAAGGAAACCGATTAGCAGGTCAAAATATTTGAAGCACTTTCTGGTCTTCCCTTTGTCTGAGATTGGTGGACCATAGCAAATGTTTCTTTCTTTGCTTTCTTTTCTTTCTCCCCCTTGATGATTTTCCAACCATCCTACACCCTTGCAACCTCCTTCAACCATTTCAAAAATATTGTCTTGGGGATTCTCCAACTCTTCATCCAAACTACAAATTGCTTGTTGACTCTAGTCACTAGCTTTTTGGTTCCCAAATTCTTTTGCTTGAAGCCACTTCCCCCTTTTTTCTCTTGAAATTATGGTGATGCTGCCCGATTTTTACAATTCAAATCCTTTTTGCATCCATTGGGGACAACCTTATCATTGTTCTCAATCAGGATCCCTTCCTATGTCGGGCCACCACTAGCCTATTGTTGTTCCTCCCTACTACCATCATTCACTAGATGATTCCCTACTTGCTCTAGAACTCTAGGTACCTAAACTTCTTCCTTACCTGTAAACTGAGAGCTCACTTGTTTCTCCTCCTTTTTCTCCACTGTATAGTGTTGGAGGGAAACATCTTTCCACCAAGTAGCAAATTTATGTGTTCATTCTTTAGCACATTATGCATCCAAGTGTCCAATTTGAAAACAAATTCTACACCTAAAGGGTACTCCATAATCTAGGGGTTGCACCGAACAACCTTTCAAAGTTTTTATCTAGATCTTTTCTAGAAGTTCCTTAGACACATCAAACGCCACTAAAATCTAAGCAAAAGTTGAATGCAGAAGATTTGAGAATCCTTCATCCACCATTAAAAAACTTCCTAAAGAATTCCCTATAGCCTCCAAGCAAGAATCAAACCAATATTGTAAAGGAAGGTTAGGAAGTCTCACCCAAAGAGGAACCCTCTCAAAAACTTCAATGGTTGTGTTAAAATCCAGATGCCATGGCTTTAACATCAGGGTATATTTTCCTTCCCAATCTTAGTGATAGTCACAAAGAATCTTGTTTCTATCCCGCCCCTTTTCAAAAACAACAATGAAAAAACCTTTTTCAATGGGATAGATTTGAACATACCCTTCGAAGAAAGGCTCCCATTGGTCTGAAATCCATTGGTTGAGATCATTCAAACTTGGCCAGAATCCCCAAAATCTCCCAATCAAGCCTATGTTAGAAAAAAAATTCATTGGAAGCCACTTCTTGTTCAATCTCATCATCTAAATCCACTATGTCTGATCTAGATGAGGGAGGTAAAATAGAACCCCCTCCTCCTCTGCCTGTCAAAGACTTGGGTGAAAGCTTTCTAATCTATAAGGGTTTGGTTGTTCCATTCTCAGAAGCCTTAGACCCCTCAGCCAATCCAACACCCTTGGTAGCCCGTGATGCATTGGGGATCCCATTCTCCTCACTGTGCTATGCACAGGGTTTTCTACTGTCCAAGCCAACCCTAACACTGCTCTGACATGACTTCTTCCCACTGGTCATTGCTTGAAATCTCTGGATATCCTTCTCCTGGCTGCAAAGACCACCACTCTGAGCTCCATGTAGACCTTCTCGAGAAGCCCCTCCCACAAGGATCTGCCTAGATGAAACCCTATTCCCAGACGTAGGCACATTTTGACCATTGGCGTAGATAAGATTCTTTTTTTCTAGCCCAAAGAAATTTTAGCATCAAGCATCAAGAATGGGATTTTTTTTCATACATGTAGGTATCATTGTTCATATAACAACACAAGAAAAGATCCACATGGTATGCTTACCCCTAAAACCATATAATAGCATTAAAATAAAATAAAGTTAAGATAATCACTTAATTTTAATATTTCATTTAAATTAAAGAAAATAAGAAAAAAGTAGCATACAAGACCTTGTACTCAAATATTCACATGGAAGTTGAGAGAAGGGAAAATTTATAATCTCAAATGACTATTTGATTACAATTTGAGATTATAAGCTTACTTAATTATAAGTGACCATCTTTTAACAACCTCTTAATACAAAATAAAACATAAATACTACATAAAAAATGAGAGAACTATAATGCAAATATCTCCTCCACAACCAACATCCAATTCAATACAATAAACTTCAAAAAAAGCCATTCCTTTCCATTGTACCTCGTATGACCAATACAAAGAAAAATAAAAAATTTGATCTAAAAACTCATAACTTAATGTTCCATATTCAATGTAATTTCAATTTCCTTCACTACTCAATTGTAATCTAACAAGGTTAATAATACCACAAGTGTAAAGTATCAATGCAATAGAATGCATTATAGATTGTGAAGGAAGTTGAGTAGCCATCACAACCTCACAACAATCCTAGTATAGTGGGGTGGTTGTTAAATCTCTCACCTCACCATTAATATTTAAAATTGATTTTATTTAAAATTAAGGTTTCGCCTAGAAAAATAGGCATTCTCCAATGCAAGAGCATCAAGGGTGTAAGAGAAATCTTGCATTGCCCAAAAAAAAGAATACATTTTCAAATAAGAGTAAAAATGATAGGTTTCTATTTTTAGTAAGTGGGTACTTGTGCACATATGGACATGAAATATTACATAGAGCTCCATAGTTGTCGAATTAAGTCAATGATGAATAAATCACCTCGATGTCATTTGTGGTTTGTAAGATATCAAGGTTTTCATTGTAAAATCCCCTATATAAATGTTCAAAGTCAAATTTGAGGTGCTTAGGGGCTTCACACACACCAAACAATTGGCCAAAAGTCTAGGTTTTTTATGATCAATGTTTTTTGGCGAGATTTTCAATGCTTCAACATGTTAGTCGATTGAATTCCCATTTCAAAATTTATGATGCTTGAAAGTTGTGTTACCAATTTTCAAATTTCAAATTTCAATTAATAAGTTTATTGGGTGAGAAAATGGATAGTGAGATCTTTGAATGCCCAAAAGGGGAGGTTACACTTTTCAAAACATTCCAAGGTAGCGGAGAAAGAGGTAAAGGGTGGTTACAAAGCATAGCTCCATTAGTGTAGATTGTTCTTTGACTTAAGAGATTTCTACTAAAGTTGAATTTCTTGGTAGTGAGATAAGTCTGTGTGGATGTGGCATTGTAATTGTTGTAGTTTGTATTTCATTTTATTGAAGGAATAGAAATGATTTGTTTTCCCTTCTAAATTTTTTATGTGTGAATCTATATTGTTGTGTCATGTGTGAGTGTTGGGTGGAGTGGTCCTTCATCATTCTCCCATTCAAACTACTAGTCTTTCAAATGACCATAAAAAAAAGGAAGACCAAGTCTAACTTTCACATTATCCAAAATAATCATTACCTTGTCTTTTCTACTAATCCTAGGGTTAAATATTATTCTAGATTTATATATTATGCTTATTTAATGTTTAATATCCCTTGCTCACTTAATTTAATAGTCCATTCAAATGCTACATCAAAATCTGTATAAATCAAGTAAATAGTAAAATACCAAACAAGACCAATTCATAGTTAACTCCTAACATAGAATAAACTTAATGTTCAATTCTAACGACAACTAAAATATAAACCAACAAGACAAAAGATAACAAAAGAATGCGTCTGTCAAAGTCTTGGTCAATGTCGGCTGAGATTTGACATCATTTCTTAATTAATTATATGTCTGGTCATGGCTAACACTGATGACCAGGACACGGCCGGCTAAGATATGACCTCCCTTCGCAATCGTTAGAAATCTCTGAACTTTCCAGGCAATCGTTCATGATTTATCAACAGAAATAAATATTTTTTGGTCGATATGAAATTTGACTCTTCTTTATTTTTGTTAAGAGAGTTTTCTGAAAAGATTATACTAGCGATTATGTTCATACGATATAAATATGAAAACAATTGTATTCAAGAAATATAAAAATTATGTGAGGTGTACAAATAAGACTTATAATTAGATATATATAGATAGGTGAGTTGAATCAATTGTCATACATAATAAATATTAACATTAGTAATGCAAAAATAATTAAAATAAATTAAGAAATATATATATTTTTATTTTATAATAATCCAAATTTCTTTATATAATATTTTAGTACATAAATAATTTAAAAAGTAATTGATATGTATAACATAAATTAAACTAAACTAGCAATCGCATCTTAGTGTGCAATGGGTATGTCAAAGATGGTCAGAAGATCAATTAGTCAAGTTTTTGGTAACATTTTTTTATTATATTTGTGTATTAGCTAAGGTTGTTGGTAAAACCTTTGTTGTAATGCTATATAATAATGTAAGCATAAAACAACGCATTAATAGTAGGTATCAATCTTTCTAATTAAAAGACCACTAAGGTTGGAGGCCAAACAAAATTGTGTTGCCTATACCATATACTCCAGCTTGCTATAGCTTAGTGATTTTGAATATGGAACTAGAAAATATTGGTAATAATAAAAGTTTGTGGAGCCTTCCAAATAGTATTGTCACAAAGAGGGTAGGTAGTTTAGTCAAAGAGCATTCCAAAATAGAAATGGTAGATCATAGGTTTTGAGAGTTGGGAATAGCTCGAGGCAGCGGGGGTAAAGTTACTATTTTTTATTACTGCTTTCAATTATCAATGAAATGAAAGGTACACATGAAATGCAGTTCATTGTTTATGTAGGAAAAAATCACATCTTAAAAGCGTGGTTTTTAAATGACTACAAATAACAGTAATATGCAACCATCAGCATAAAAAAACATAAGAAGAATACATTATCCTCTTCATGTCTAATTGTATATTAGAAAACATTCATTTATGGAATATATTGTAAACGTAACTAATTCTAACATACAATCATGATTTTTGGCATTGGAAGACAAAAACACAGAAGCAACAAATTTCCTACAAGTTTTCCTCTTTTTCTTGTGCATAGGGAAAAAAGGAAGATTTTATTACATAGTAAAGTAAATACTAGAATCCAAAAAGGAAAACAAATGTATAATAATGTTTTCATCTAATGTTTGAGATGAAACTTCCTCTTGGTTGTTCATGGATACATTCTCTGCCATTCTTCTTTTGTCTTCACGCCTATCGATAATAAATTTTCACATGAAATTGAACAAAAGGGTGCTTGCTATAAATTAAAACAATATATAGGTAGTCTCAAAAGCTTTATTTCTAGCACTAATTAGAAAAGCAAGAGAAGTATGCATTTTATAACCATGATGGTAAGTTTCTCCTACCTTAGACAATCAATATTTAAAAGATGTACAACATAGAAAGGAGCCTGCCAAATAGTATCGTCTATGGGTGAAGCCATAATAGTGGTTTACAATTCAAGTGGGGAAGGAAAACTCACAAAAAATGAACTCAAGTCAAAAAAGTTGATTTTGGGGGTTTATACGAATCTATTGGTTCGATCGAACCCATAAACCCGTTCAAATCTTGGCCACCAATAAAAAAAAAGGCATTGGGAAGGGGTTCATATGAAACCCCCTTATCCCTCATTCCCCCCCTAAGACACAAGAAAAACCTAAATTTTGGCACTTTGAAGCTCGGGTTGAGGATGAAAATGGAGGAATCTTCACAAACCCAATTGGAATCAGGTATTCCTTAGAACAAGCTATCCAACAAATATAATTTTAATATTTTTTGGTTTTATTATGTATTTGTTTTTTTAGTTTTATTAAACATAGGTTTTTCATCGAAAATGAAGGTCTTTGTTCTACACATATGGAAAAATAGCAAATTATCAAAAAAAAAATTGAAAAATATGAGTGCACCATATATTGAAGTCCTTGATCCAACAAAAAAAAGAAAGAATTTCAATATATACAGAAAAAATTATGCATTATACATTCGCGCTATGCCTGAATTATAATTTTTTTAACTTTGAAACTTGATTAAAGAAAACATATTCAACAAAAAACTATCTAACCAAGTGGAAGCACTAGATATCAAAGTTACAAATCTAAATTTGAAAGAATCATAATTTTATCCTTTATGGAAAAAAAGTTGTATTATATGGTGTGCGTCACTTTTTAAAAATGTTGTTTTTTGAAAAAAAAAAGTTTTCGTGGGAGATGGAAATAGAAGTGCAATCTGATTCCAAATTTTTTGAAAAAAAATATTTTTAGAATCTACAGAAAAAATGTGATGAGACTCTAGTTTGCATCATATTCAAATTCCTCACGGTTTAGCCATTATAGGTCCCCGAATGTGAAGATTTAGTTAAAAATAATAATTTCAGTGTCTAATTTGGCCAAAAATTGTAAAGGTTCCACTATTGTGGGATCACCCCTATCATTATTTTGTTTGAAAGAGATAAGCATATGTCAA
Organism: Sequoia sempervirens; assembly: GCA_007258455.2. Classification (NCBI taxonomy): domain Eukaryota; kingdom Viridiplantae; phylum Streptophyta; class Pinopsida; order Cupressales; family Cupressaceae; genus Sequoia; species Sequoia sempervirens. Next base: position 10,871 of record VDFB02360267.1, read on the forward strand.
ATATAGAGTAACATATTCTTATTTTAAAAGAATAGTTTATAACTATTTAAATTTGTAGAAGATAAAATTTGTTGTCCATATTCTTAACTTGTTCCAAAACTTCCAATTTTGCACTAGCACTTGCAATACTGGGAAGTTTGGCTTTACAACTAGCAGTTTCATTTGCTTGAAAGTTTGTGAATTCAATAAATAAGCCTTTAAAACTAAATTGTTCTCCATAATATTTTAATTTTGAAAACTCCTTTTTTGCATAGGTAAGGAGACTGTTGGTAAAGGATGTGAAGTGTGTCTTTCCAACTGGTAGTTGCATCTGCTTGAAAGTTTCTTAATTTTCATGTGTCAATGAGAGCAATGTTTCCACATTTTGTATGTAGGTCTTTCAGAGCACTTCCACATGTATTCCAATTGTACATGTATTCCAATTGTTGCAATAACAATATTGCATTCCATTTCTTATTAATGTACAAAAGCATTAATGGGTAGGTGCAGGACCATCATGGAAAAAATAGGCCCTTAAGTGGCGATAAAATTTAGAAAAATCAAAGTTAGGCAACTTGATGTAAAATTTTTAATAAGTTATCTATATTTTTTCAAAAATATGTAAGAATAGAATTTGTAGCAAATTGAATGTAGTTTCTAAAATACTAGGTTTATTTTAAAAAATAAAAATCTATTTGGTGAAAATTTGAAATTTCAATGCAGTAGCACTTAAATTTCAGGGAAAAAATAAGTAGGTGTCTGTCTAACCACCCTAGCCACAATAAAATAATAATATTTTTTTTTATAAGATTTTAGATATAAGTAGAGGACTCATGTCCCGATGTGATGCATATTTTTTTATAATTTTTTCCAAGTAAATAGTTAATTATGATTTTTTTATTACAACTTTCAAGAAATATAAAAATTTGTATGTCTGACCAACTTAACTTGGTCAAAACTTCATGAAATTCATTTCTTTTTTTTTAATCCTATAGTATGCAAAGCATAGAATGTGACACACATTTTGGATTCAAAACATGTGATACCGTTTGAAAGCTATAGATCTTCTTCAATTAGCCTATCAATCAAGATTTTAGTCGTAATTTAAATAGAAAATGAATAATAATTATTTATTAAACTCAAAGTAAAGCATAATTTATATTGGTGGAAAGCTGAGAATATCATTTAAAAACCATTTCCGTTTCATCAATTTTGGGTAAAATAAAGTCGTTAGCCACATACCCTACACATATCCATCATATTTCCACTTTTTGGCCCATCATGATCTTGTACATACCTTAATAGCATACAAGTATCAAATAATGGCTCATTATATTCATTGAAATTGTTTGTGAAACTCTTTGACATTACAAAGTGGAATTTTATAGTAAGAGGCGAGGTAAATACGAATACCAAACAAGTATCTTATGCACATACATAGTGACCTTGGTGGAAATTCCCTAATATAACAAATTGGTTTTATACCCAGCATGTTGAACTACAACATTGATATTTCCTTGATTCTTGAAGTAGTACAATTGAGAATTATATAAATGTGAACAACACCATTAACCAATAAAGTATCTTACAAGATTGTATATGTTATTCAAGTAGTGAATAAGAATATTTTCCCTAATTAGAATACAAATCTATGAAGTAGTATCTAATTTTTGAAAGAATATGAAAATGATAGTAATAATTGTAGAAGAAAAAGGAAATTACAATAGGACTAAATAATAACATTCATAGATCATGGCTACAATTTTGTATCTAACTGTCACATTTAATAAATTGGAGATTAAAATAACTTGAAGTATGTTGTAATTGTATATCTTATTATATAAGACTAAATAATAATATTCATATATCATGTAGGTACATATATTTTTCTAGCAGTACATTAAGCAAAATATTTAGTTAGAGTGTTGTATAGTGATGTTTAGTATTATAATATTTGGAAGTTGAGCTACATTCAATTACTATATTAAGGAAAATAAAAGGTAAATTGAAATTCAAAATTTGGAAAAGGAAGTTTACAATAAAATTTGAAGGATTGTAATTGCAACTGAAGTAACAACAATCTAGAAATGAGTAGTGCAAATGTTAACTGTAAAATTAACATTTTTTTGAAAGGAGAATATCTTGACAATAGGTAGACTTGGGAGTTAATGGTTATGTTGGGGTGATCCCACAATAGTGGTTTACAATTTTTGGCCAAACTGGACACTAATTTTTTTTTTAACTAAATCTTCACATTCGGGCACCTATAGCGATTAAACCATGAGGAATTTGAAGATGATGCAAACTAGAGTCTTGTCACATTTTGTCTGTAGATTCTAAAACTATTTTTTTCAAAATTCTTGGAATCATATTGCACTTCTTTTTCCATCTCCAAAAAAATTGGTTTTTTTCAAAAAACAACATTTTTAAAAAGTGACGCACACCGTATAATGCATAACTTCTTTTACTTGAAAGATAAAATTCCAATTCTTTCAAATTTAGATTTGTAACTTCGATATCTAGTGCTTCTACTTGGTTAGATAGTTTTTTATAGAATACTTTTTCTTTAATCAAGTTTCAAAGTCAAATCAATTACAATTCAGACATAACACGACCGTATAATGCATAACTTTTACTGTATGTATCAAAATTCTTTTTTTTTTGGTTGGATCAAGGACTCCAATATCTAGTGCACTCATATTTTTAATTTTTTTTTTGATAATCTTCATTTTTTCCACGTATTAGAGAACAAAGGAGTTTTGTTTTGGTGAAAACCTATATTTAATAAAACTTAAAAACAAATAGATAATATAATCAAACATATTAAAATTATATTAGGTTGGATGAAAGCTCATTTGGGGAACTTGGATTGGGTTCTAAGATCTCATTTTCATTCTAAGTGAGCTTGGTCAATTCGGCAATTTTGGTGCAGGGATGAGGTGAAATGTGGGTTTGGTCGAACAAAAAAGTATTGTTCGGTTGAACAGGGGTTCGACTGAACCCATTCAACATAGAATGAAACAAATGATTTAAATTGGGTTTGGTCGAACATTCTAAAGATGTTTGGTCAAACCCCCTCTTTTAAAAATTAATTTTTAATATAAATATAAATATTAATTATATTATTTTTAAATTATGACTTAAGAGAGAGATATGGAGGGAGTGGGAGAGAAAGGGAGAGTGGCGGTAGGAGCCAGGGCTTAAATTTGATGGTTGTATGACCGTATTTAGAGATTTTTTTCCATAGAATACGGTCAAAATTTTAAGAAGATTTATCAGATAAAAGGAGATATTTTGAATAGACTGTCAAAATTTATATAGAATTATAATGATATATATGTTTGATTTATATATAATTTTACATACACTAAGGTATATCATAATTTTTTAAGGGCACCCTTGAATAGATAACCATCATTACGGAAAGATGATATCAGTAAATAAAGGAAAATCCTAAAAGTCGAGAAATCGGAAAATCCAGAAATCCGAAAGTCAGGTTCGGGGTCAAAATGCAAAAGAAGAAATCGTCAGAAAAGTCGAAAAAATCAAAATCCCGAAATCAAGGGTCGAAATTCAGGTTATCGTCGAAAAGGTCGGTCGAAAATCAAAAGGCTCGTTCAGGGTCCGAAATCAAAAATCGAAAAAACCTAAAGGTCAAATCAAGCGTCGAGTTCAGGATCCTCGAAGATCCATCAGTCAGGAAAAAGAGGCTCAAAGTCCAGGATCAAATCCAAAAGAAATCAGGCAAAAAAGTTAAAATCCGGATCCGGATCTCGCGAAGATCTCCGTCAGAAATGAAATCAAAATCCGAAATCAAAACTCAGTCAAAAAATCCAGGAGAACTTGAGAGAAGGCAGGAGTGGGAGAGATAAAAAGGGTAGGGGGGTGTACACACACAAAGGGTTTAGGGTTTAAGGGTTAAGGGGTAGAGGAGAGTAGAGTGGGTGGGGAGGAGGAACTTTCAAGAGGGGAGTGGGAGAAAAGATATAGAGGGTAGGGGTACAAAGGGGTTTTAGGGTTATGGGGTTAAGGGTTTTGGGGTTAGGAGTTTTTTTTATTTATTTGCATTCATTTTATGTTTATTATGTGGCAATAATTTTATAATTATATAATAACTTGGTACTACAAAATTTACATAAGTTTCCTTAATGAACAATTAAGTAAACAAATTATATAGGATTGTATATAAGTGTGTCTCTCAAGATTCTTGAACTTAAGAATTCCATGGAAACACATATAAGTTGTATATAATGTGGTATTTAGGCAAAATGATTTAAAAAATTCCTCTTTGTTTCAAATAAGGATTGAAAGCATATAATATGGGTTTACATGCAACCAAAAAAAGTGAGAGATGATGCTATCAAACATTCTTGAACTTAAGAATTTTCCATGGAACAAATATATACATATAATTGTAATTTACACAAAATGATTTACAACTATGTACAAGTTACTATAAGTTCTTATTTGAACATGTATAGGGTTACAAGTGAACTTGAAAACCATGGATATAATCTAAGTCAGATTCTAGTTCAGCCCGCTCTTCAATAACATGTAGAATTTTTGGCCTCATCACTATCTAGTCTCCATTTTCTTCATTGCGTGCATGTGGAACTACGTAGAATGTAGAGTGGTAGCAATTAAATATCATCAATCCATGCTGAACAACTTTGACTTATTTTATATATGTCCCTTTTCTAATAATAAAACTTTACGTGGTAGGGCATGAACTACAGGTAAGAAATATGAATGGCGCCAACATTTTGTGTGCTTAAGGAGTTTGTACAATATATGGCCAATGTTTATAATGTAATGCATGTAATTTAATGTATAGAAAATTTTAAATTCAATCACCTATGGAAATAACATTCCATCACTTGTTTTAGGTTACATTAGCTTATTCCTCTCATACATGACCATGATAAATAATAGCTAACAACCGATGTTTTCGGTTTCACCGCTAGCAAAAACATCTCCTATACATAAATTTCACAAAAATTCTAAAAATTAAATGTCACTAAATATCATTATTAACTAGATATATATAATATTTAAATTATTAGCTTACATGTGTACCTTTTCTAACGATACTGCGATATGATTGTGATCAATTTGAAATCAAGGAATGTCTTCAAACATTTCTTCCCTGATGCTCATCATATGTTTCTGAAACAACTAGTGGCACTGTATCCCATTTACCAAAATATCCAAGTGCTTGATTGTTGGATGCATAATTAGAGTTTCCCTCAATGCACTCAGTGCAAAAAAAAGAGTAATCCCTTGTGTCTAATATCCATCCATGGCGACTATCTGAACTCCTAACACAATGCAAAGATCTTGTTTTTTCTACCTTCTTGCATCCATGCATCGATCTTCTATCCACCTAGATACATATGTACACGAAAACTTATGAACAAATATGTATATATATATATATAGTCTAAATAAATTCAAAATTTTGATTTAGTATAATTTGCTTTATACACGATAATTCTCCCAAAAACACTCTATGTAGGTGTGTTAGTTTTTTCTTGAGATATTTTGCAAATTTGATTAGAAGTGTTTCTTACGCCATTTAACATCATATTACTGTCTAAGTAGAATATTTCCTAGATAACTCATTTGATGCTTTCTTAAGCTTGTTTGATCTGACTCCCTACTCTATCATCTCACCCTTTCCAATACCCACTCCTAAAAAAAACTCAAACATGTGGTATTTTGTAGATTTTATGATATCTACAAAGTGCATAGAATCACCGTGAAGATTTGAATTGTGTCACACATCCATCTGACCATACAAAATGATTTTCAAATTTTACACCCCTGCTTCTCAAATTCTCAAAAAATATTGTAAAGCAATGTTGGACAAAAAGTGTGTCATGCTCTTTATCATCACTAATATAAAAGTGATATTCTTTCTTAATGGCTCGTTCTTCATTTGTACTCTCAACACCATCCAATTCTGATTGGTAAATGAACACACATGAACCATAATGGTGATCTAACGAAGTAAGCCACTCACGATCAGATCTCCTTTTGATGTACAAAGGAGTAATTTTCTACAAATTCAACTATTGATAGAATTGTTCCATGTGGGAAAGTATCTCTCAATTTTTGGAATTGTTGTGCTTGCCACTTAGCAAAAATTGAATGATGTATGTATGTTCATATCAATTTTCGAAAATATTTCGTAAATTTTCCAATGGGAATCTCCTCTTCTACATAGTTCAACCTTGTGGATTCTTTCCCAAAATTTGTTTGTAACTTTACATACTTGTACCTATGTTAGTAAAATATGTGAATAACTAATAAACCACACTTGATCGATGAAACATTACATCAAAGAGAATCCAAATAACTTGATCTATGAGAAATTGAAACAAATAAACTCTCTAAAAATAGTACTTACCTCTTGCAATTTATTGTCTTTGTTAGGTCAGTATCCTCAATTCATGAAGGAAATTTAGCCAAATTTCCACATGTCTCACGAATTCCTTTTATGCAGTTTATTTGAGGTCCATTTTCATGATCACATAATATAGAATTTATGAACAAACTTGCCTATTTAGGAGGTGCATTTTGAAACCCATATCTTTGTTCTCTCATCTTTCCAAACACTTGATAGTAGAGATCAAATTCAATATGATAATGACAACAACAAGTTTCAAAAAACTTGTTTATCTTCACATAATATGGTTTTAACCTTTGAAACATTGTTTGCCCAATCTATATATGAGGATATGCATTACAAAAGTTTATATACATCTCAAATTGTGTTATGTCTAGCCAATGTTTGATATGATTTTCATAAATACTAGGTCCAATCCTGTGTCTCATAACATCTCTAGTATTTAATGATGGACGAGTCTAGTCATTAGCTATTATATCAAAAAATGATTCAATAGTCATTTTATTTGCTAGCCATATTAGAGTTAAGATGAAAACTCCATAAAACAAGATTTTAAATGATATTCATTTAACTAGATAAAAGATCAAGGAAAACACTCTCAAACATGCCATATACCCCAATTGCTTAGACAATGCATATTTCCTAATAATGTGTGCAACTAAAAACTAATAACATGTAATGAATGGATGTAGGTGATAATAATTAAATAATCCTAATTGAACTAGGGTTGTCCCTTTTATATATTTAAGAAGTTGTAAGAGCATTGTATGAAATTGTAAGATGGGAATTACTTATGAAATGTTATATGACACATAAGAGAATAAAAAAGGGGGGTTACACTAGAATATTGATTAGAATTATGAAAATCATCAAGATCATCTTAAATAATGGGTTTGAATATGTCAAAAATGGAGTGTCGGTTATGAGGAGGATTTGAATTTTTTTGACAAGATGTAAAGCATTTGCTAAATACATCCTATAAACCAAGTCAAGGAATATGGTGTTGGAATTTGTGCCAAATTTGGTGCCATTTTTAGGTCATTATTTTGGCTCATGGCTTTGGTAAACCACACTTGGTTTATGGTTTAAATTTTTCCTATTTATGGGTGCTTGAGATGGAGAAAGCATAATGATTTTGTAGGTATCATCATGCTACTAGAAATTACTCCATATTCACATGTTGATGATACTACTATAAGGGTATGCACATGAATATTTTATTGTAAATGATACTATTATCAAATAATATAATTGGTTCATGTTTTTGGTTGTGGGATTTTTCTTCCAAGAGGATTTTCCCATGTACATAATTATGTTATAAATTTATAATTTATACATTTTTCTTGTAACTAAAATTAAATCTATTTTGCATATTTATCTCTTGATAGGTCAATATGGGAAGTGTTTCCACACCTCAAATTCCTTTTAAAATACTATCCAAGTCTTAATCAATTTACATCCTCTATCTTATTGTGCAATACCTACCTACCACCAAAAATGTGTAGAGATGGACATTTTTAATGTTACAAATGATACAATTTGTGGTTCTATTTGAACTTCATAACTTTGTATTGTTTGTTTCCATATGATATTAAGTTCTTATATATGTTTCACTTGGTCTTTCCATTTAGGAGTAGGCTATCCATAGCTTTGATTGCTGAAATGGGAAGGCATATTTCATTTACACAAACGACATAAAAATGTATGCAAAATGGGGAAGCAAAATAGTGTATGTTGAAAATGCTTTAAAAAATTTCAAACAAATGCAATTTGAATTCAATAAATTTGAAAAAATTCTCATTTAGGGTTTCAAAATTTAACAAATAAATGCATTTTGAACTCTAAAAATTTTGAATTTCAAATACCTGGTGCTCGATATGTGAGTCAGGATGATGAACTTTGGAGGGACAAAGTTGAGTTTTCATTTGCTAGAAAGAAGTCAGTTTTCTCATCGTCACGGTCTCGGTTCACTACATGCACCGAGGAAAGCAACTGGTAAATTTAGAAAGTGAAAATGACAGTCGAAAATGAGAATGTTTTTTATTTTTTTTCATATTTAAGGGGGTTCGGTCGAACCCATGTTTGACCGAACCCATTTAAATATGATTATTTTTATTTAGGGTTTGTGGGTTCAGTTGAACCATTGGGTTCAATCGAACCCCTTGAGTAGAGGAGAGAGAGGAGAGACTAAAAAGAAATCTGTGTAGGATCTTCATTGATTTGACAAAATATTTTGCTTAATGTGATAAATTTTATGAATTTGTGCCATAGAATTCCCCTGTATGAGGTAGATGCATACATGGGGATGTCTTTGACTTGTGGAAGTTGTCCTAGATCACCGAAGAGCATGATTGATCGGCCTCCAAATAGAATTTGTTTATGGTTGGGGAATGCTTCATTTAACCTCATGTTAATGCATTTGAAAGCAACTTGGGTCCAATGAAGCTCATTTCATCTATCGATATGTACTTGATGTAATACATATTTTCTTGGAAGCTCACCAGTGCTTGACCTTGTAGGGGGTGTATATCTTTGATAGGCATTCGAAGGGCTAAGTGAATTTTTGATGCTTCTATGTTGAATGTTGCTACACCTATAGGTGCAAGGAGTAGTAATGGTGACTGACCATTTTGGGTTGAGCTCATCAATGCAGATTTGATGGCTTTTATCAGGTGCGATTTACCAGTTCCAACAGTACCTTGAACAATTATTTTTAGAGGAGGTTTCCAAGTATCAACATTTAGATGTGAAAAGACTATATCAAATGCTTTTTGTTGTACAGATAGGTATTGTTGGGTAGGGCGAGTGGTAGGATGGTGGACTTGAAATGTTGGACAGTTGGATTCTATGAATGTAGTAGTAGAGACTTGTTGGTGTGGATTGTATTGGGTAGATCCCCAATCATGATGTAGGTCAATGCCATGATGACCAAGCATGTTTAGTTCATCAAAGTGGAGGGGAAGACTTGGGTATAGATGAAATAATACTTTCCATTCAAATTGGTTGTTATCTTGAATTATATCAGTTTCATTGGAAGAGGTGCTTGGATTAGTATCTTATGGAGCTTCAGGTCTTATGCATAGTACATGCTAGGGCTGATAATTGCAAGAAAAACTCTCCCGCTATTCTATTATTTGAGTGGATGATGAACCCAAATCATTGGAAATTTTGTGAAATGGCTTCTAAAGAAGTAGTTCACTCCAAAAAAATCCTTCAAAGCTTGTATCATCTTTTGTAGGGATGGTTATGAAGTGAGGGGAGATGCAAACAATGGCAGATATGGAATGCTCTTTCCAGAGGCTATACTTTCTAGATGTTCTAAACATCCATTTATGGGTTACTTCAATAAGTGACATGGACTCAAGATTAGGTGGGCGAGCCATGTAAGCATCAATGTAGTGTGTGGATGTGGCGGTTGTTTGTGGGGAGATAGAAAGGTGACGAAAATTTGTTTAGCTAAAATTTAAAGAAATAAATATCCTGCTCGATAGGGTGAAGGGGAGTTTTAGTAGGAGATGGAAACTTTCTTGGGCTCCAATATCATGATCCACTAGTGTTTTAGCAAGCAATTTTTGGAAAGTTGTTGGGGCTGGCATGTGAGACTCAATATTGATTGAAATGTGAGAAAGCATGTCATGGTATTTTTCTAATTTCTTTCTACTTTTGCTACATATATTGCAATGTATTTGAGGACATCATGGATAGAGAGTGTAGGCTGGAAATTTACATTGGCCCTCCAGATAGAGAGTATAGAAGGGTTGTGTAGGTATATGCAATTTTCATTGCAACATGGGGTGAAAGTAGGTTGGCCATGCTCATCTATTGCAAGGATTGAGTAATCTTGCAAGGTCCAAGGGGATTTATATCAACATTGAAGGTTTGGGCCTTTTCTTCTAAGGCATGTTTGTAAGGTACACTTGGTATGGCACTCTACACAATTTAGCAATTCAATGTAATTGACAAAAGGGTTTGAAGACATAATCAAGCCTGTGTCCATTAAGCAAGGATCATCAAGAGGATTTTGATGCATTCTTTGGTTCCTTAAAGGAAGGGGCTTGGGATTCCATGCATAGACATGTCTATTAATATATTCAACTACATTTTCTACTGAGTGGAGGTTTTTCCATTGTATTGTCCTGATGTTAGGTGCATCTTGTAGCCACGGGAAACCATGGATATGTGTAGAGCCCCTATGTTTTCATTCATAGCTAGTGGAAGCTTACATTTAGGATTATCTTAGAAGGTATGCAATGTAAATAGAGGAGAGTACAAAAAGCATACCTATACCAGTAGTCAATTGCACCAATTATTTTTTCCAGGACCTCTTTACGAAATGCAGTAAATCTTTGGTGCATGTAGTGTGTTGTAAGGTGCAAATTTTGAACTATAATTTCTATCCTCCATCTATAAGTTGCTTGCAGATTTTTAGGTGCAATAGATGTCATAATACTATGAAAGTCTAGCCATTTTGTATCACCTACACTGAGTGTAAAGAATAGTGTTGGACAACCAACTTGTATGACCATATCAGAAAGCTCCTCTCTACAATAGTTCCAAAATGGACGTGTTCCACAAATCAATGAACCAAAGCACATGAGTTGTTCAACAAGCTTGTCCTCAAGCAAGTCCTTTAATCATTGATGAAGATCAAAGATATTTGTTGGTAGGAAATGGTCAATTTTTTTTTGGATGAAAAAATATGTTGTGGCTTGGATGCAATGGCACATGATAATATTTAGTATGAAGTACCTAAAATGAGGGTGCTAGCCAAACCTATTATCATCCTACTTAAGTAGGTGGAGAGCATATTCATGTAATTTTACTTCCTTGATGCGATGTTGTTTGAAGTTAACAACACCTTTTAGAAAAAAATTGGGGAACTCCATTACAAACAATCCTTCAGTGGTGTATTCATTGATGGGAGGCGAGGAAATGGGTGGCCAGTCTATAGACACACATGGCTAGCCTTGGCCTAGGTGCAATAAAGAGCACAATTCTTCAACTTCTTTGCATGCAGCAAGAAAGATTGCAACAAATGAAGTCTTGGGTGGCATGTTTTTTTGCAAAAAATCATCATTTGTATCATCTATATGCATCATGGTTGTAGCTATGGGACTAGAAATAGTGTTTGTTGCATATAGCTAGTTTATAATGTTAGTGGAATCAACTAGAAAGAATGATAATGCAACACCATCCAATAGTATAAATTATAGTATGGTTCATGTAATATTTTATATTGCAAGGCCTCAAATACATGTGTTCTACTTACACAGAAGCTATAGTCCTGGTGCCCTATGTTTTCTTGTTAAAAATTAAAATATCTAAATCATCTATACGCCTAGGCAAGTGGGTTGCAATAGTAGAAACATCTTGAGGGAAACATATAGTGTGGCCACTATATTTTAGTTGGCTGCCCTTGGCATAGGTAACTTGGAGGATTGGGATGACCCTTGCTATTAGTATCTCTTCAACTTGTGGGAGTTTTTTTAAACATAGTGGTTGCTCACTAGGGTCCATGTTATTCCATTTGGAAAAACAATGGAAACAAATAGTGTGGCCACTATATTTTAGTTGGCTACCCTTGGCATAGGTAACTTGGAGGATTGGGATGACCCTTGCTATTAGTATCTCTTCAACTTGTGGGGGTTTTTTTAAACACAGTGGTTGCTCACTAGGGTCCATGTTATTCCATTTGGAAAAATGATGGCCATTTTTTTCATATGCACATCGATAACAAGTAGAAAGTCCATGTGATTTCATTATTTTAATGTCAGGGTATTTTTCCATATAAACTAAATAGGTTGACATATTTGTAAGTTTATCCAACTTTGAATGAAAGGTATTTCTAGCAGCATAAAAATGTTGAGAAAAATTTGGAAGTGGATGGATATGAGAAAATGAATTTGGCTTAATAGGGTTATGGAATTCAGTTGGAAGTGTATGTAGGTGGGAGGAATTAGTGGGTGAAGGTAGTGTAGAAGTGGAGGTGCGATCTATGGAAATATTTGCATTTTCTTGTCTTCTTCTATTAATGTCGTCTTTTCTTGCGTGGTAGCGTATTTGTTGTTGTTGATTTTGATGGGCACATTTTTCTGCTAGTCTTGTGTTTTCCAACTCCATTGAATAGTTTTTGTGAAACTGTGTAATAAATGTTGAAAGTGATGTAAATTGGAAAGTTTAAATATATCTTTTATATTTTTTTGGAAATAACATAATTATGAATGATAAAAAACTAATAATAAATATTAAGAAATAACATGTAAAAGCATAATCCAAATCTTAAACTATAGCAAGGAGTAATAGTAAATAACCATGTGAACAATTGAATATGAGTATAAATACTATGTAAATAAATTATAGACATAATGAATTTAGAACATGTTGTGGGAGTAAAGAATGGAAAATCTTAGGAAACAACATGATGTGGCAATTGATAAAACATTGAACATAGCTACAAGAGCCATTTTGTTTGAGATGTAAATACATATATCTACAAACATATAGTAGATTGTACTTTTTGAGAGACATTTACAAAAGCTAAACATGCTTAAAAACTATGGTAAGAATGCTTTGTGTTTCATGCCCACCAGAAAGATTTGTTTGGATGGTAAGAGTAAGTAGAAGCTGGTAGTTGACAACATTGGCTATAATGTCAATAGTTACATTTTTTTCCACCAGTAGGAGTTGGAATTTTTTTGTGCAAACACCTAGCAATGTAGTTGCTGGATCTTCAAATGCAGTAACATTAAGAAGTTGTGTTGTACCATCCTATAAGTCCATCTTCAATATATAGCTATAATCACATTCTAAATTTTTTGAAGAACACTTAGGGCATTTAAATGAACCTAGTGAAAGTTGGAGAAGCTTTTTTAAATACATTTTTTGTTTTCCACCAAGCGAGGGAAAGAAAGGTAGTAAAAGTTGTCTAAGTGGAGCTTTGTGATAGTAGCCTTCACACAGACATTTTTTTACTCAATAGAGCTTGTCTTTGTAATACTTGAAATGGGAATTGGATTTTCAAATTTTTCGATGGGGAAATGGCTCTTGGAAAGGGAAAGGTAGGGTTTGTCAATCCCTTTAATTTCATACCATGTTTCTAATGTTTTGGCTTCTACCAAGTTAGGATTGATTGTAATGGTAATTGGGAAAATTATATCTATTGATGTCCCAAACCAAGATGTTATATGTCCACTCTTTATCAAAATAATTGGGGGGTTTGGCTCCATAGAAAGGTTAGATATTTTTTTACAATAAATTTCATAATGGTGGCCCCAAAATGTAATATCAATGGTACAACCTGAATGTCTATAATGGTAGTTGTACACTTTATTGTTTCAGTACCATTTCTCTTATGAATGGTTGACAGAGAGGAGATGTGCAAAAGAATTCCAATGAAAACTACGAGGGCACTAATAGGTAATGACATTATTGACTCTATGCCTTAGATATGATAGTTGTGCCTAGGTATACTGGAGTATGCATAGGTGGGTGGACTTATGGTTGAAAAGGAATGGAGGAAAATTTTATAAGGATTTGTGTTACTGCTATATTTCATGTTAGCAACTCTGATGCAATCATTAGATATTACATAAAGGCTATTGGAGTTTACATTATGGTAGAATATGTCTATGAGTTCACTAAAGCAGGTGACATGTATTGCAGAGCTTGCTTTATCTATAAAATCAAACCCAAAAATGTTTCCATCATGACTTGCATTTTTGTACTCATGAATTGGACTTTTAGTCAATGCACAACCCTCAATTGTCCAATACTTATGGTTGGGTTTTAATGATGCAA